>APFE030515820.1:7518-121775 GCA_000404065.3 Pinus taeda
ACTTTTCAGATTTACTCTCCAACTTGGTTCGTTTCTCCTTTGGAACATGTACATATGCATCACATCCAAATACCCTCATATGTGAAAGAGAGGGTTTCTTACCAGTCCATACTTCATATGGAGTCTTATCCTCCAATGCTGATGAAGGTGACCTGTTGACCAGGTAACATGCAGTATCCACCGCCTTTGCCTAGAATTCTTGTCTTAACCCGGCACCACTGAGCATGCTTTTTGCCCTTTCCATCAACGTCTTGTTCATTCTTTCTGCGACTCCATTTTGCTGAGGTGTATATGGAGTAGTCTTCTGTCGTCCTATACCACACTTCTTACAGAATTCTTCAAATTCCTTACTGCAAAACTCTCCACCATTATCTGTCCTCAACACCTTTATCTTCTTCTCTGTCTGGTTTTCCACCAGAGCCTTGAATTCTTTAAACTTTTCAAAGACTTCAGATTTCTTCTTAAGGAAATATATCGATGTATTCCATAAGAAGTCATCTATAAATGATACATAGTACACAGACTTACCCAATGATGGAATATTGAAAAGTCCAAACACATCACTGTGCACAAGCTCTAATATATGTTTGGCCCTCTTACCACCAGAGGGGAAACTCACCCGATTCTGCTTCCCATATACACAATTTTCACAGAAATCAAAATCCAGAGAGCTATTACTCGTACCTTCTACCATACCTTTACCATGAAGTATTCTAAGGCCCTTCTCTCCAATATGTCCAAGCCTTTGATGCCACAACATGGTCATTTCTACAGAGACCACTAGATTTTCTGCTCCGCTTTTAGGAACCACAAAACTGTTGCACCCATCAACAACCATGCTATCTTGCAACTTGTATAGAGTTCCAATCCGAACTTCTCGCATCAATACCAGTGCTCCCCGAACCATCTTGTAGGTATCCTTCTCGAACACTGTTTTTACACCTGCATCATCCAACTTGCTTACAAAAATCAGATTTCTGGCCAATGCAGGAATATGCAGAACACCCATAAGTGTTCTAACCCTTCCACCTTGCAACTTCAACTTTACTTTTCGGTGACCATGATTCTAGCCTTCCTATCATTCCCTAAGGAGACATCACCACCATCGTATTTCTCATCTCACCAACCATCTCTATGGGGAGTGAAGTGAAAGAATGCACCTGAGTTATCAACCATGCCTCATGATCTGCATGTGTACTTGAAGAAGCCAAGTACACATCCCCACCTTCATCTGAGGTGGTTTTCACCTCTGTAGAAGGAGCATCATCAAATCCCTTTCCTTTATCAAGAGCTTTAGATTTACAGTCCCTTTTGTAGTGCCCTTCCTTTCTGCATCTCCAACACACCACCTTTACAGGTTTTCCTGGAGAGTTTTAGATCTCCCACTCGATGAATTATTTTTGTTTCTGTTCTGGGACCGTCCTCGTACATACAAGGCATCACCATTCTGGATCTCCATATTTTTCCGTCTCATCTCCTCTGTCAGCAAGGATGAGACTATTTCATCAAAATGGAAGGCAGTTGCATTGCTACCTATTGCAATAACCAGACTATCCCACGAATCTGGTAGAGAACACAAAAAACTGATGCACTTATCTTCATCTGAAATTTTAATATCTACAGATGCTAACTGACTTACCACAATATTAAATGCGTTCAGATGCTCTATCACCGAGTCTCCATCTTTCATCCCCAGGTTATATAGCTTTTTCCATAGGAACAATTTATTCACCAGAGACTTAGATTGTTACAAAGTCCCTAACTTGTCCCACAAAGTCTTCGCCGTAGTTTCCCTTGATACATTCAACAATACTGAATCTAAGACACACAATCATATTGTGCTCTTTGCCTTCCGATCGAACTCCTTCCATTCTTCATCGGACACTCCCGTTGGTTTAGTACCCAGATCTATCGTGATCCACTAATCTTTATCTACCAACAAGTCCTCCATCTTGAGTTTCCACAAATCAAAACTCTGGCCATTAAATTTATTGATCTCTATCTTTCCACTGCTCATCGTCTTCTTTCACCACTAGAATTGATCTCACAGATCTCCCACTGAACAGGGTCTACCACAGGCATGAGCGAAACCCCTAAGCAACAAAGGCATCCCCTTGAAGCCAAAATAACTCTGATACCAAATGTAGGTTTTAACCCTGTATAGAAATTACGGCATACGAATTCTAAAACACAGAATAATAAACAATGCGAGAGTGTAACACATAAAACACATATACACAGAGATTTTCCCACTGGATCCTAAAACCGGGACTACTAGCTTGATTTTTCATTATTTTCCTTTCAATGTTATAATACATATTTATACATGCCGAAGCATCCAATACTATGGACCAAAAACCATCACATCCAATACCATGGACTGAAAAACCATTGCGTCCAAAAAATATGTGTGAAAATCATGCACAAAACCATAGGTGGGTTCGCCCAACCTAACATAGGGTCCAAAATAAAAATTTTCTGGGGCGCTTCCCTGGACCATAAAGTGGGGTTATGGTACCCCTCAAACCCCCTATTAATTATGTGGAAAGAATATAACACAGCCCAACACTGAGAATGAACTAAAAATGGATCCGAAAAAGGTTGCAGCCATAGTTAGGTGGTCGTTTCCCTAGAGTTTATTTGAGGTACAAAGTTTTCATGGATTGGCGAGTTTTTATCAAAAGTTTATTAAAAATTTTAGTGGGATTTGTGCACCCATGGTGGACACCATTAAGAAGGCAATTCAACCTTTTCATTGGACAAAATCGGCTAAGAAGAGTTTTCAACTGCTCAAAAGGAAGATCACTGAAAAACCAATTTTAAGATTACCAGACTTTAATACACTTTTTCAAGTTCGTTGTGATGCCAGTGGGACAACCATTGGTGCAGTACTTAGCCAAGAAGACAAGCCAGTAGCCTATTTTAGTGAGAAATTAAATGAAAGTAGGCAGAAGTACATGTCTTATGACAAAGAATTTTATGCGGTGGTTCGAGCGCTAAAGCATTGGAGACATTATCTACTGGCCAATGAATTTGTCTTATTTTCAGATATAACGAAATAAGTTGAACCATAAACATGCGAAGTGGGTGGAGTACCTGCAGAGTTTTACATTTGTGTTGAAACACATCAACGGTCAAGCCAACAAAGTGGCAGACAAATTAAGCAGGAGGAATTTGATCCTACAGGAAAGTACGATACAAGTATTAGGATTCAAACATCTTAAGGACTTGTATGAAACAGATGCAGATTTTAAGGAAGCCTATGAAGCTTGCCAAAATCCATTGTTGAGAGATAACAGTTCATGGTTGGACTATAATATGCAGGAAGGGTTGCTGTTCAAAGGAGGGCAATTGTGTATCCCAGAATATTCTATGAGAGAGAACTTAATCCAGGAAAAGCATAATGGAGGTTTAGCCGGGCATTTTGGCATAGACAAGACCTTGGATCAGTTGAGCCACTTTTACTATTGGCCGAAAATGTGTAGAGATGTACAAAGGTTTATGATTAGATGCAAAGTATGTCAGCTTGCAAAGGGACACAGCCAGAACACAAGGTTGTATATGCCCTTACCTATTCCGAACATACCATGGGACTCAGTCAATTTAGACTTTATCTTAGGTCTGCTGAAGACACAATGAGGATTTGATTCCATCATGGTGGTGGTGGATCGTTTCACCAAAATGGCACATTTCATTCAATGTAGGAAAACCAGTGATGCCACACATGCAACACATTTGTTCTTCACAAAGACAGTCAGATTACATGGCTTGCCGAAGTCTATTATTTCGGATCAAGATGTAAAGTTTACAGGTCATTTTTGGTAGACCTTATGGAAAAAATTAGACACCAAACTGAACTTTAGCTCAACTTATCATCCACAGACCAATGGACAAACCGAAGTGGTGAACTGAAGTCTAGGAAATCTATTAAGGAGTTTGGTTGGAGAAAATTCTCGACAGTGGGATCGTGTACTTGCAAAAGCGGAATTTTCTTATAACGATCCGCCCAACAGAAGCACTGGTAATAGTCCTTTCCAGATCCTATACAAAATGCACCCACATGGAGTACATGAGTTGTAGGATTTGAGTTAGTTGGAGCGCAGGAGTGCTGATGGTGAAGATTTTGCAAAGGCAATCAACGATCTTCATGAACAGGTGAAATTAAAATTACAAGACAACAACCAAAGATACAAATAGAAAGTAGATTTGAAAAGGCGGGAGGTACAATTCAACGTAGGGGACCTAGTATTAGCACACTTACACAAGGAGAGGTTTCCTAAAGGCGAATACAACAAGTTAAAATGGAAGAAAATTGGGCCTTGCAGGATTCTTCGAAAGTTTTCTGCGAACACTTACGAGTTGCAGTTACCTCCAGATATAGGAATCTCACCCATTTTTAATGTGGCAGATTTGTAGCCATACATTACAGAAAATGAAGAAGACAGTTCGGAAAGACAAACACAGGACACCCAAAATGAGAACGACTCGTGGATTAAACAGATGCCCCCAGCAAAGCCTTTAGAGATCAAACAGATCCTAAACACCTAGGTGGCCAGACAGACTCGAAGAAAAGAATATTTGCGGTGCCTAGTCAAGTGGAAGGGCCATCTTATTGAAGATAGTTCTTAGTTAGATGCTGACCATATTCAAAGCGCCAGGTACTCTATTGAAGAGCTCATGGACAGGAGCCATGAGTTTAATTTACCCCGAGAGCCTCATGCAAGAACATCCGACTAAAAAGGCGACAATTGGAAATGGTTTTTATTTTTTGCTGGAAAGAAAGAAAAGCGTTTCAAATTTTGTTTTATTTTTGTTTTACTTAAATTAAGGTTGACACAATTTAAAAATTAAGCAAGCAAGTAAAGATAGGATTAGTTAAGAGTATGTTTAAAGAAACCGTTAGATAACTGAAAGGTAACTGAGGAACAGTTCCTCAATTGTAGAAACTACTAGTAAGGCATTGAAAAAGAAAAACTAGAGCCTCATGAAAGAGGCTGCCATCTAGAGAGAAGAGAGGACATAGAATTTGAAATTACAATTTTTCTTGAATATCTATGAAAGCAAATGAATCTAGAACCTGTCATTAAGGAAGAAAAACAATTTCTTCTTTTCCCGTGCATTAAAGTTTCAGACATTGTGTTAAATCAAAATAGTGAAATAATTCATTAAGAGGCCGAATGACATCGACAAAAATATCATGACTGAAGGCATCTCAGACTAGGAACCATACAAACGCAAAGACAACAAAGACAACACAACTTTTCTCAACAAAAACCTAGGTACATTTACATCCAATATCAAAGCACACCTGTGCATTTGTTACATTTCCAAATTTAACAATTCATTATACATTTATATAACCCAAAAATAGTAGAGGGTTCCGAAACCTAAGAACACTGAAAACAATGATTTTTAGGCCAAGAATAGTCAAACAGTGAGGGTATGAAAACCCATGAAACCATACAAACACACGGAGAAAGAGAAACCCCAAGGGTTATACCCAACTAAGGATAGCGCAAGTAAAGAACAGAAAAACCACAATACAGTCATGGAGGGATCCTACCCTATTTTTCCCCAAGCTTGCGAAGACTCCCAAGGACGAGGCCATGGAGCAGCGTTCCCTAGGAACAACCTGCACACCAACACAAAAACAAGGCAGCAGTCAAGAAACCAATAGGGCCAATAAAACAAAAGGACAGTGAGCAGATAAATGAAGAAAGGAGCGGGGATTTACCTGGAAAAGGCTTGACTCCGCGCTAGAGGATGAGAACCAAGTCTCTCACCAGAGGGTTTCTCCCAACAGGAACGCCATAGGAGAAGTTTACCTGCCCACCAAGGAGCCAGAGGGTTAGAGTCATAAAAACGAGATGTAGAAATGAAATTGGAACAAAAAAATTACCTGAAGTAGTGTTTGCTGAGCTGCCCACCGAAGTAGCAAGGAAAGAACCTGTGGTTACACAGAGCTAGATCAACACTAGAACCAACACCAAAAAAATCACCACGAGCATAGTAGAGGCAAAGCACGAGTTGGGTAACAAATATGAAACAACTTGCAGGTTGAAAGTCGACCTGAAACCTCCGAGAACCAGCAAAATAAACCACCACAAGGAACAAGCGAAGGCACAATGCTAACAAATCACCACAAGAAACAAGAGAACGCACAACGCACCCACAAAGCCGAACCAAACCATGGTGAATACAAGAATGAACTCCTAATTTCCCTCAGCAGGTGTGAAATGACTGCATTTGCTAAACCAAGGCCAGTACAAAGGGCAAGCCGAAAACAATAAAGTGCATTAAAACCTCACACCAAAACCCTGCTATTGTTTATTTGAAAAATTGACAAGAGCTAAATGGTCATTGATACGTGTCCCTCCTCGGGATTGCCACCAAATATGGAACAAAAGTTTTATTGTTATCATTTAAATTATAATTTCAATTATTCAGTTATAATATACTAACTTTAACTATAAATAAAATCATAATTTCCACAACACATACTTATCCTATACTATAATATTAAGTGAGAAACATTGTATACAACAAATAAATTTTAATGGGTGAAATGTAGTAAAAAATTAGATATCAATATGATCAAACAACTTTTACTGAGTGAAATGGATTAGAAAATCAAATACCAATATGCTCAACTACATAAATAAATAATGATATTTAAAAATAAACCTATACATTAATATAAACAAAAGCATATGCTCATCGGACAAATAGTGACAATCCAAAATTGAAAAATTATAAATGAAAAAGAGTATCTATACTCACTAAATGAGCACACTATAGGCTTGCTTCCAAAGTTCAACTGCCATCACAATCCCTCAAATGTTGGGAAAAAATATAAATGAGACATAGATTTATACTTTAAATAAATAAAAATGAAATAAAACATTTATCCTTAAGTTGCAAGATAATTCAAATGAGCTGCATATGGTATGATATTGTCATGTTTTGTAGACCGGGAAAGCAAAATCCCCATTAAAATCATAAAAAATTCCATAGATGATTCCATAAATAACAATGAGGTAGTTTTTTTTTAAAAAAAATCGGTTAACTCAGTCGATCCTACTCCTTGTAATGATATAAAACTAGTCTACATATTATGTGGATAATTTTTTTAACAATAAATGGAATAAAAAATGCCCAACCAAAATCCAATATCTAAATTCGAAACAAGTTAATCAATTTTTTATGTTGTGATGATTTGATAGGGTTTTATGTCATGGTCTCAACTCTGAGCATTAAATGACATATGTAAGTAAATTTAGTTTCATTCCATAGTGGCCTAGTGTGTTGTAAACATAGTGATTTCAAGAAACCCAGAAACAACAACAAAGCATAAGTGGAAATGGAAACTAAATGGAAAAGGGAAAAGGAAACAGTAGCAAGCGTTGCCGCAAAGAAGGGGAGGATGCATGGTAGCATTTCAGTGGAATAAAAAATAGGAAAGAGAAATAATTGTTATTTCCAGGGAAAAGTCTGCATAGGGTAGTTTAAGCAGCAGTGGCCGTGGAAATGAAGTCTCATCGAATCGGAAGTCTTGGGTTCAAATCTTGGGCTACCTTTCCCCCGTAGCGGGGTATGTAATGGACATGAAAATCAGAGAGTCCTACCATAGCTTATGAAAAAAAAAAATTACGATTAAAGGAATTGGAATTAAAAATAGAGAAAAAAAAGGGTCATAGAAAAAGATAAAAAAATTTATAACTCAAATTAAAAAGTAATAAAACTTTAAAAAAAGGACAAGCTTTTTTTTCCCTTCTAAAATTTGTCATCTTAAACCTAAAATATGAAGAAAAACTATAATTGATGAAAATAGAAATAGTAGAAAAAAGAAAAAAATCAAAATGAAAAAGTTAAATTAAAATTAATAAAACTAAAAACAAAAAATTTAGTAACTAATAGAAAAATGGAAGTTACTAAACAACACCCATAATAAGGCCTCAACCAATCACCTTACAAATAAATAAATTTAAATACTAATTAAAAATAACATAATTTGAATTCCCAATATTAAAGTTTTGGTAAGGCACAATTTTTTTGGTCAAAGACAAATTAATATGCAATCAAAGGCAAAACTAAACGGGTAATACCATCTAAGTATAATAATAACTTACCTTTTTGAACCTACTCATCTAAAACCTATCTAATTTTCAATTTTAAGAGTATTAATTTTATTATAATAACAATAATATTTCTTTCTTTCAGAGGCTAGGCTTCTGTGAGATGAGTAATTTAGAAATAAGCCTTATGGATCCATCACATTCTATTTTTTAGTCGATGTTTCAAGCCAATTAATGTGACTCATCATCAGGACACTCTAATGAGAAATATGACTAGCTTCCAATATATAAATAGGTGAGAGACCTTTTTGAACCTATTGTTCTAAAACCTATCTAATTTTCATTTTGAAGAGTAATAATTTTATTATAATAACAATAATATTTCTTTCTTTCGAAGGTTAGGCTTTTGTGAGATGAGTAATTTAGAAATAAGTCTTATGGATCTATCACATTCTATTTTTTAGTCGATGTTTCAAGCCAACCAGTGTGGTTCATCATTAGGACACTCTAATGAGAAATTTGACTAGCTTCCAATAGATAAATATGTGAGAGATGCATGATGAAAAAATACAGATGGTTAAAAAAAGTAACACGAAAATAATAGATTTTTAGTTAAATGAAGGTTAGAAAATGAAACAAACTAGAATCCAATGAATGAAATAATAATAAAAACCGAATATATAATAATAAAAGGAAATAATTATAATATCATGAAAATAGTAAAACTCTAATAATAAAAAAGAATATATATAATAAATAAATAATTATTATAATATTAATTAATGATGATGATTATAAACGTCCACTCAGACCATTGTGGTATATCGTACCTTAAGAAGTCAAGGATTAATTCTGATTCTTTAATATTTTATTTCTATGATAAAAAAGAAGGGAAAGAAGCGCTCCTAGATCACTATAGTTTTGCTCACTTAACAAGTCAAGAATGTTGGTAGTGTGACAAATGTTTTGGAAATTAGAATAGATGGGAGTAAGAGTCGGGTAGTCCAAGAGAAAGTGTTTTTCATCTTCAACCCTTTTAGTATCACAAATGTGACAAATTATTTCGTCCCAGGGTGTTTTGGAAATAGGCCGACATCTAATTTAACTTTGAAGCTCAAGAGAATTAGTTATTATCTCTGCAATGCTCATTTTGTTCTTAGTACTGGTCAAGATATAAAGATAATTATGGCTAGCAAGAGTGGGGTTGATCACCTTCTTATAATACCTTAACTTCCTTTTTCCCTCTAGCTCCTTATCATCCCACAACTTATCCTTAAATTTGGGGGAATATTATTTTTAATATTATCCTTATTCTCCGAGATGATCTCCTTCTTTATTCGCCGAAGGCCAAGCCAAGACTGGACATCCTTATGCCATCCTCGCTTGAGTCGGAGGTGGAGGTTTTGGCTAAAATTAGAAGCAATTTTGGGGATTTTATAACAAAATTATAAAATATAACTATAATATAGTCAAAACAAAATAAGCAAATTATGCAATAATATAATAAAATACATTATAATAATACTAATACAAAGGTCTACTATAACTAAATCATAAATAAATAAATAAAATAATATAATAATAATAATAATAATAATAATAATAATACAAAAAATGAATTTATAATAATATAAATAATATAAGGAATAAAAAACTATGGTATACCCTATAAAATATAATAACCAAGAAGAAAATAAAAAGACAAAGGCAAGGATAGGAAAAGCATTAAGAGGAAGAAAAACTAGAAGCAAGGACGTGAACCCAATTTTTGCTCATTTTCCACTCATCATCTCTATTCAGATTACCAGAATGATTTTCAATCTCAATGGCTTATCTTAACTTCCTATGATCATACTACCCAATTTTGACAAGGATCTTAAAGTTTTTAATGTAGATGTGGTGCTTGGTTTTCTCAGCGTGTTCAACTAGGGCTAAGGAGTGGGATTGATAATGTTTAATGTCCACTATATGCTTCTGAATCCTTAGTTTAATCGATCGACCTGTTTCACCAACATAGGTGTTATCACTCAAGTTGTCCCTAGGCTCCTGTTTAGGGATATGGCCGAGGTAACCACAAACCAATCTTTGGATTGCAGGTTCTAGCCCACCTGCAATCAGAGAGGGCTCTCTCTTAATGATTCAACTTTGTTGATGATTTTAGGCTAGCTTTTGGCTCAGGGCTTTTTGTTTGTGTTTGGATGGAAGGTAGAAATCTCAAGCAAAGAGGCAAGGTAAGGTGTGATAAGTTTCAAACCATTGGGCATGGAGTCATGGATTAAGGCTTGCTATTGCGTCTTCTTGGTCACAAGAGGATTAAGGAGCGGGATAGCCACACATGGTACAGTTATCAATTTACTGAAAGGATGGAATGGCGATCAGAGATGAAAGGCAAAGGAGAATCTTTCATCAAACTGAAAAAAGAGGAGAAGTGAATGAATGGTTATCTAGGAGCAGCTAAGAATTCCTAAACTCTCATTCATATGTGAAAGAAACAGCGTAAACAAGATCATTTAAGTATACATGTTCATAACTATTTCTGATGAAAACATGAAAAAATGTAGAAATTGAGCTTAAGGTGTAGTTAAACAAATCCTAAGCTATTCTTCTTTTCTGCAATTTAGATGGCGGAACGGTGGTAAACAAAACATGAAAATTAACAGAGTTGAGAAACACTTATTGAATCATGTAGAAGCACAGGAATTCCGTAATCACTCCTCGGCCAATTAAACACATCAAACAGTTTTGAAATCCATGCTTTTAGTAGTCTTTGATTATAGAAAGTATGACAGTTACAGTGCTGGTCTCTGCTTGAAGAAAATGTCAAGAGAAAGATTAAGCAATTTCCTCGACTCACCAACCAACCCCTACTCCATCTTTCAGGGTGGTATATATAAGCAAAATATCAGAAAGTCATTTATTACAATCGACCTAAACAGGTATGGCGGAAAACATTTTTTAAAACCTAAGTGTCGCTGGGATTAAATGCAGGTAAGTCCTTTGGGCTGTGCTAGAGGTAGCTGAATCAAAAGGAGTGCAATGTGGCCTTTGGAGGCTCGATGCGGTACTGCTGGAATGACTGTGCTTCGGGATCTGTAGTTCTATTCTGGTGCGAGTTAAATGTGCAATAACCATGATTTTAAAGTTTTGAGTGGCTTCGCCCTCTTTCTTTGACTTTGCTGGAAGGTATTAAATGTTCTCCTGCTTTGGGCTGTTGTCAAGATCTTCGTTGATACTCTTTGCCGCTACATTGATGGCTTCCACCGCTTGCTGATACTCTTTGACGTGCTTTTTCCCTGTTGGTTTGATCTGATACTCTTTAATCTCTGTCTCTGGTCCTTTCCTGTCTTTAAACCAGATTAATTTGGCAAAATCGGGCGATTTCGGGCTTTTTTCGGCGCAAAACGGGCCAAGGAATCAAAATATTCCCTAAAGATTCGCCAAAATGGCCTATTTCCCATAGCGATGCGCAATTATCGCTTCGCGCTAATCGTGCATCAAAAACTGCCTCTGTTTCTTGTTCCGGAGCTCTGAAGTGCGATTTTTCTTCCTGCGTGAATTTTCGGTTTTCGGCTGCTGACGTCAGCATGACGTTAGCAGTAAGGCGGATGACGTCAGCCTGCTGACATCAGCAGTGGGTCCTTGGTATAGATGTGACGTGGTGGGGTGCTCACACTTGAAGGCGATGCGATGAACTTCTTCCGATGTGATCGCAATATCGCGTCGGCAGGGAACGAGAAGGTATTTCATTTGGACATGCGACGCTTGCGACTACCGATCGCCAATATCGCGATATCGCATCGGGAAACGAATGATGGGGCATAACTTATATGGTGAGAATATTGCGATATGGCGATGCGAGCTGGCTTACTAGGATCTGCAGAGTGTTAAGGAGATCGGCAAGGGTCTATTGCGGTCGGAAGGAGTGAGTGGGTGCGTTAGAAAAGCATTTGAGGCCTCGGAAGGGGTCCGATAACCTAAAAGGGATTTTATACTTTGGAAGGAGTCCATTGTATTCAGAAGATGGTTTGAAGGGGCAGCGTGAGGGCTCTTGCCAAGTTTCAGTCAAACTGAACAATTCCCGGGGATACTTATGGTTATCTTTCAACCAGGGGGAGGGATATTTACATAGGGGATGATTTACATAGTTTTAGTAGGGGGATGGGAAAATATAGGGAGTTAAATAATAATGTCAGTAGTTAATATGGAGATGGTAAGAAAGTGCTAAGTTTGGGAGAACTTAGGCTGCAATGGGGAAATAGAATCTTATAGAGAGGGTATGGAATTTCTTTGAGTAAAGCGGAGCTTCACCCAAGCTAATGACATGAAAATGATGAAACTTAAGAGGTATCAAGTAGATCTTGACCTCTTTTCGGGAAATTAGTTAATGATTTGGGGGAGATGGAGAAAGGAAGTTAGTTATGCCTGTTTTTGAGCTTTTCACATAGAACTGCCTAGTGATTGTGTCCTGAGTAGAGATGACACCTGAAAACCTGGAACTGATGAGCAATCAAAATTCTGCAACCTCAAAACTACCTACCCAGCCTACTTACCTAACATTATTTCTTCTTTTGGTTTGGGTGCACTTAGACTTGCAAACCCATCATTTCAATTTTTCTTTTTTATGCTTTCCTATCTACAGACTACCCTATTTCCATCCGAGGCCCAGATTAAGCTGTGGCTCCTTTGAATTCTCTACCTATCTAAGAATCTGCCAAGATTAAGCTGTTTGGATAGATTTTCATTCTCTATATTCTAAAACAGGAAATTGAAACCTAGGGAGACAAAGATTAAGCTGTTTGGACCTGCCTTTAACTGAAAATTGTACAATACTGGAATAATTTCTCAAAATTTGGAAGGCAGTTAAATAAATTATGAGTAGCCTTCTTCGCTTGGAGACTATTAAGCAAATATGGAGCATTGCAACATGCAAAGTATGGCATATTTGGTCTGAAAAAATGTCAATCATGAAATATGAGTAACCTGCTGCAGTAGGAGGCTAACAGTGGCTCCACTTGGGGATGGTTTCTCCTTGTGAGAAGCCAAGAACAGCAGGTCAGATTGCCTTGTTTCTTCCGCTATGGTTGTACTTTGGACTTGTTAGTGCTGACTGTTGGTTTGATTTGATCTTTTTGGATTGGGAACAGCTCTTTCTTTCAATTGTGCTGTTGTTGAACTGTAAAGCACTGCCTGCTTTCTTCTGCGTGCTTCAGCATTATGGATTCTTACAAAAATCGAGACATTGGTATATACAAATATGTACAAAATAAAACACCGCCTGCTCTTTTTGATCAAAGGGATCATTGTAGTGCTTTAGCATTCGGCCATTGACAGGGCCTTCTTCAACTGTGCTGCCATCTGGAGATTTTAGAAAATAGGTATTATTGCCTTGCACAGCGCTGATAATGTATGGACCTTTCCACAGAAAATCGAATTTTGCGTGTTTTCCCTTGTCTTCTCTTCGTGAATCCCATCTTAGAACTTTGCTGCCCAGCTTGAAATCCTCTGCTTTGGCCTTCTTGTCAAACATCTTCTTGAGTTTTTCTTGCAATATTTGAGCTCTATTGAAGGCTTCTTCTCTAGTTTACTGAAGGTGAATAGTTTGATTAATTCTTCTCTGCATGTCATTCGGTTTGGCCTGAATTTCTTGCAACAATTTAATAGTAGGTATGCCCAGAGATGAAGAGAACTTGGCTTCCATGCCATATACAAGTTCATAAGGGCTCATCCCAATGGATTTCTTGGTGGAAAGTCTGTCGGCCCACAGAGGATTTGTGAGCTTCCTGTGCCAGTTCTTTTTGTTTTCTTCCAGTAGTTTCTTTATGATATTGATGACAAGACTCAGCCAAGCCATTACCTTGAGGGTAGTAAGCTGTGGAGTGGCCTAAGGTGATGTGGTATTTATGGTAAAAATTGATGATTTTTTTGGATTTGAAAGCAGCAGCGTTGTCAGTGATAATTTTCTCAGGGCAGCCGAATCTAGAAAGGATATTGCTCTCAAGGAATTGGATAATGGCAGAGTCATTGGCTTGCCTACATGGGATGGCTTCAATCCACTTAGTGAAATAATTGGTGGCTGTTAAAATCCACTTGTGTTGGCCTGAGGAAGAGGGATGAATTTCTCCAATGAAGTCAAGACCCCATTGTTGAAAAGGTTTCTCGATTGAAATGGGCTTAAGGGGCACGGGAAATAGTTTTCTTTTCCCTTCAAAGATTTGGCATTTGTGGCATGAGACAGTAAACTTCTTTACATCTACAAATAAAGAGGGCCAGTAATAACCAGCCCATAAGATCTTGTCAGCCATGGATTTCCAATATAAGTGTCCTCCATAGTCCCCTGCATGGAATTCTTTCATGATGCTGTTATTTTCATTTATAGTTAAACATTTAAGCAAAATACCTTCATGATTTTTCCAAAATAAAGCTCCATATATGACACAAAATTTTGATGATTTCATCCTTAAAAATCTTTTCTTGGTTCTGGACAATCCTAGGGGAGCACACAGGTTTAAAAATACAAAGCAAATATCAGCGTACCATGGGGATTGTATGAAGGCTTCACTAATCTATGGAGTCGCCAACTCCGGTTCATCGTCCAGTTGATTAATGTCTAATGCTTGGAAGTTTGTTTCAGACATTAGTTTGGCTAACCCTTGTCCTTTTATGAGCTTGGTGGGCTTTATTTCAATGTCATATTCAAGGATGTTGGCAATCCACTTGCCTCTTTTGCCTTCCAGTCCCTCTTGAGTTAGTATATCCTTTACAACAGCGTTAGGGACATAGGCAATCACATGGGAGTATAGGATGCAAATTCTGGAATCTTTGATGGCTTTGACCAGGGCATAGGCCTGCTTTTCCATGATCTAAAATTTCAAGGGTGCGTCTCTCAAAGCTCGGATGAAGAAAGAAATTGGCTTTTCGTTGCCCTGATCATCTTTCTGCAGAAGGACAACAGCTATAGTGTGTTCAGATGCGAAGGAAAAAATGATAAAATCTCTATTGAATTGAGGACTGGTGAGGACATGTGTTTGAGTTAGGGCAGTTTTTATACTTTCAAAAGCCTGCTTGGCTTCAAGAGAACATTTTACCTTGGCATCCTTTTTCAACATGTTGCTCAATAGCCTTATTAGCTCAGCTAGGTTTGGGATAAATCTTCTCAGGAAATTGATCTTTCCAAGGAATTCTTGCAGTTCTTTTATGTTTCTTGGATAAGGGATTTGAAGGATAGCTTGAATTCTTTCCGGGTCAATTCTAATCCCATCTTTCGATATTATATGCCCTAAAAGCTTGCCTTTCTTCAGGGAAAATAGGGACTTCTTCGGATTCAAGGAAATTCCATATTTCCTGCATGTCATGAAAATTTTCCTTAAGTGCTTACGGTGTTCTTGGTCGGATTTGGAGAATGGGGTCAGGTCATCAAGGTAAACTACGAGGAAATCATGTATCTCTTTGGAAAATGCAATGTCCATTTCCCTTTGAAAGGTAGCACCAGTGTTTCTTAGCCCAAAAGGCATTTTAACGTACTTAAATGTTCCCCAGGGTGTGGTAAAGGGTGTCTTGTCCTGGTCATCCGGGTGAACAAGTATTTGGTTAAATCCTAAAAATCCATCTAGTAAAGAAATTCTAGAGGAACCCACTACTCTTTGCAAGATATGATCCATTTTGGGCAACGGGTAGTGGTCTTTTAGAGAGACCGGTTTAAATTTCTCAAGTCTACACACAGTCTTATCTCTCCTGTTTTTTTTCTAGTGGGAACTAAGTTAGACACCCATTCAGAGAATCTGATGGGTGCAATGATACCTACTTCAAACATTCTCTTTATTTCTTTTTCAATCAAGGGGAGAAGTATGGGGTTGATTCTTCTAAGTTTCTGTTTGAACGGTTTTTGATTTGGTTTTAATGGAATGGTATATTGGATTACTGAAGCTTCATAGGACTTCAAGTCCTCGTAACTCCAGGAAAATACATCTTGGAATTCTTTGAACAAATCCACATATTTCGGTTTTTGGTCAGGGGGAAGATTTTTGGACAATTTAATCATTTTGGGATGTTCTGTTGTTCCTATGTTGTGTTCTTCTATGGCAGCATTTAAAGGTTCCATCTTTGGCTTTTTGGGCACATCGTTGTCATCAAATATGTCGTCCAATGGAGTAAGGCCGGCGGACAGAACATTACTTTTCAGATCAATAAACTCATCCTCCACCTTGGCTGTTTTCTCTGAACAAATTTGTTTTAGCTTTCCTATGTTTGTATTGTTGAAAACAGTTGGGTTAATGATTTGTTTAGCTGTTGTAGCTGTTATAGTCAGGTGGTTTTCTTCTGCTAACTGTTGTGAGTCGGCCAGGGCATCCATGTCAATGTTTGTGTTGGAAAATTCGTCCTCTAGAGTTAAGAAACTGTTAATCTGGGCATCATTTTGAAATACCTGCCAATCCTTGAAATTGTTAGGGACCGAAGGTCTGTGTTTTATTTCAGCGGTGAAATGGTGATTTGGTTCAAAGGGAGGCTTGCATGTGCTGGCAAAGTTTGCTAGACTATGGGCTTGAATATTGTGATCTCGTGCAATTTTGGCCAGCTTAAATTCACTGAAGGCATTGAGTAATTCGGTGGCAGCAGCTCTGTAAGCTCTCATTCTACTATCATTAGCAAAAAAGTTACCCTTTATTTGTTGTATAATCAAGTCTGAATCACCTAGGATGGAGACTGTAGTAGCTCCCAGGGTTTTGAGCAACTTCAGGCCTAAGAGAAGAGCTTCATACTCCGCCATATTGTTTGTACATCTGAAATTGAGTCTATAGGCATGGCCTTGTGCGTGATTATCATGAGTATTGTAAATCCACACTCCAGCCCCTACTCCTGACTTGTTAACTGAACCATCAAACTCCAAATACCATGTGACTTCTCGTTTGAGGTTTGTATTGAGAGTTTCAGTTGTTCGAGGACCAGGCAGGCTTGTATTTTGTGTTTCGGGGTGTTCTTCTTGTTGTTTGTTGGTTGCCTTAGCTGTTGAAACAATTTTATGGGTATTGGCAACAGATTCCTCATTGACGTACATTCCTTGCTCCAAAGATAGCGGCTTATCATCAGTTGGAGGGCTTTTGTTATCATTGAATAAAATACAGAATCCATATCAGAATGGATTGAGTATATTGGAAAATTTTGGGGTTTTTCCTCACTGCTTACCACATACCTCATTAAGGTTTCTCTATATAATCTCTTTGGTTGCCCAAAGATAGATATAGTAGCGTAAGAGAGGTCGAGTTGAAGGGATCCTTGCAATTTTGCTCCCCACGATCTAGATAGAAGCATACCATACTTTGTGGGAATGTCAGCGACTACTACGTCCATTAAGATTGTCTTGTTGGGGAATTGGACTAGAGAGACACAAAGGTCTTTGATCAAGCCTAAACATTTGACCTGACTTGAATCAAAGGAGTACAGATCTTTGTACAGTCTTGTGACATCGAGGTTCAACCTTTCCATTACATCTTTGGGCATAAGGTTATGTGAAGCACCTGAGTCAAACATAGCATTATGCAGTATTTTTTCATGTATGTGCAGGCTGACATAAAAAGGTGGAACATGTCCATATGTTGTTTTTCCATCAACTTCTGGACCGAACAGTAGTTCAGGGGTATCATCTAAAACATTAACATCATCCCTTACTTCTGGTAATTGAAGCGAACTTTGAATTTGTTGTCTGTATACATCATGTTTGGCAAGTTCTGAGAGGGGAATGGAAATCTTGAGTTTTCCAATCTCTGCTTCTAAACTGAATGGTTTTTCCAATGGGTCCTTGGCATTGACAGTGGTGAATTTTTCTTTTTCAGGCATACTCTCTATGTTTTCTTTTGGAATGTCATTGTCACGGTGTATGACCGTTTTTGGTATATCTGTTTTGGGAAGATGTCTGGGAATGATATTCAGATCTTCTTTTGGGTCGGAGGGAGGTAGAGGCTGATCAATAGGAGAGTGTGTGTCTGTTACATCCTCCAAAGTAACCTGATGAGGGTTTGGGACCGAGCTGTCAGCTGGTTGATTGTTGGTGATCTTTCCTTTACTTTTGTTGAGTTGTTTGCTATCTTTTATTCTGCTGGATGGGGGAACATCTATGGTCCTTGCTCTTAATTTGTATTGCTTGTGTACCTCGTACATAGCGGTATCATATCCTTGTTTAAAGTCAAAGGACTCTCCCGACTTGGTGTGAAATTGTTTTGCATCAAGGTATGGTTGGTCTTCTTCCGTGAGGAAGATTTGCTGTTCATTTTCTGAATCTATCAGGTTCATATGAGTTCCATCTGTGGGCTCAGCGGATGTAGATGCTTCCGCATAGTTTTCTTGAAAAGGAGACCTAATATCATGGTCAGGACTGGCCCTTCCAACGTTTGTGTTTTGGGTTTTTCTGAAGTTTGGGTTCCTTATGGCATTGGGCTATTAACCCTCCCATGAAGTTTTTCTCTCCACATTTTCTACTCTGTCTCCCAGCCTATGGATGCCATTGATGATAGCATCTAGCTTCTGATCAAAGGCTGAGGGTTATTCTTTGAAAGTGGTTCTTCTCTCAGTTCTAGTTCTGTTTCTTTTAGCAATTAGATTTGCTTCCACACTCACTGCAGCATCTTGCATTTCTGCAAGGCTTTGAGGGGCTCTTTCCCTCAATTGATATTCCATCTCAGCATCAAAGCCATCTGGGAATTTCTATAAAGCGAGATCAGGTGGAGGTCTTAAATTTTGTGGTATTGCATTGTAAACATTGTTAAATCTTACACAGTAATCCAGAACTGTTTCTTGAGGTCCTCTTTTGATAGTATCATACTTGGACAGTATGTACAGGGGGTCTTTCTTTTTCTCCCATCTGTTAATGAATGCCTGGTATAAGGCTTCAGGGTTTACTATAGAATTGGGTTGAAGTGCCCTAAACCAGGTTCTGACATCACCAGTCAAACTTTGGACAAAAATCTTCATTCTTACACTCTCATCATCAATCTCATAACTCTCGAAATAATCCTGCATTTTCTTTGTATGCTGTAGGGTAGTGCAGGAGGTTGCACCATCAAAATAGGTGATTTTTGATTGGTAGTCCTGAGGCATAGCCCCAGGATTAGCAGGTAATTGTAAGGGCGCATATCTAGCCATGATGATGGGGATAAGCGGAACAGCTAAAGCAGCGGGGATAATAGGAACAACCGGGGTAGAAGTAGCAGTAGTGGTAGTAGGAGTATGGGATGGAGGTGTAGAGGAGCTGCTTGGAGAAGGAGGTGATGAACCAGGGGAACTTGGGGTTGATCGGAATAAAACTTTGACAGGGGTTGGAACACTGCTTGGCTGAACTGTTTCAGGACTCGCAGCAGCTTTGTATTCTTTTTGCTTTTGTTTTCTAATGATCTTAGGAATCAAATTTAGATTTTCAACAACAGCTGGGCTATTTGGATCAGGATTCGATCGTGTATTACGAGTTTGCTTCTTAGGAGCCAGCTTCTAATCTATTTCTTTTTTTGGGGGATTTTTTCTAAATATCGCAACAACACAGGTCAACCGAGACTTTCACAGGTCGGTTTCTTCCTCTGTAGGGCTGCAGACTGGTTTAATGAATTTATCTGAGTTCCCCAGCGGAGTCGCCATTATGTTATCTATTTTTTGGGAATTTTTTCTAAAAAACGCAACAACACAGGTCGACCGAAACCTTCACAGGTCGATTTCTTCCTCTGTGGGGCTGCAGACTAGTTTTATGAATTTACCTGAGGAGGTCCCCAATGGAGTCACCATTATGTTATCACTCAGGTTGTCCCTAGGCTCCTGTTTAGGGATACGGTCGAGGTAACCACAAACCAATCTTTGGATTGCAGGTTCTAGCCCACCTGCAATCAGAGAGGGCTCTCTCTTAATGTTTCAATTTTATTGATGATCTTAGGCTAGCATTTGGCTCAGGGGTTTTTGTTTGTATTTGGATGGAAGGTAGAAATCTCAAGCAAAGAGGCAAGGTAAGATGTGATAAGTCTCAAACCATTGGGCATGGAGTCATGGATTAAGGCTTGCTGTTGCGTTTTCTTGGTCACAAGAGGATTAAGGAGCGGGATAGCCACACATGATACAATTATCAATTAACTGAAAGGATGGAATGGCGATCAGAGATGAAAGGAAAAGGAGAATCTTTCATCAAACTGAAAAGAGGAGAAGTGAATGAATGGTTATCTAGGAGCAGCTAAGAATTCCTAAACTCCCATTCATATGTGAAAGAAACAACGTAAAAAAGATCATTTAAGTATACATGTTCATAACTACTTCTGATGAAAACATGAAAAAATGCAGAAATTGAGCTTAAGGTGTAGTTAAACAAATCCTAAGCTATTCTTCTTTTCTACAATTTAGATGGCGGAACGATGGTAAAAAAAAACATGAAAATTAACAGAGTTGAGAAACACGTATTGAATCATGTAGAAGCACAAGAATTCCGTAATCACTTCTCGGCCAATTAAACACATCAAACAGTTTCAAAATCCATGCTTTCAGCAGTCTTTGATTATAGAAAGTATGACAGTTATAGTGTGTGTCTCTACTTGAAGAAAATGTCGAGATAAAGATTAAGCAATTTCCTCAACTCACCAACCAACCCCTACTCCATCTTTCAGGGTGGTATATATAAGCAAAATATCAGAAAGTAATTTATTACAATCGACCTAAACAGGTCTGCTGGAAAAGCTTTTCTAAAACCTAAGTGTAACTGGAATTAAATGTAGGTAAGTCCTTTGGGCTGCGCTAGAGGCAGCTGAATCAAAAGGAGTGCAATGTGGCCTTTGGAGGCTCGATGCGGTACTGATGGAATGACTGTGCTTCGGGATCTATAGTTCTGTTCTGGTGCGAGTTAAATGTGCAATAACCATGATTTGAAAGTTTTGAGTGGCTTTGCCCTCTATCTTTGACTTTCCTGGAAGGTATTAAATGTTCTCCTGCTTTGGGCTGTTGTCAAGATCTTCGCTGATACTCTTTGCCGCTACATTGATGGCTTCCGCTGCTTGCTAATACTCTTTGACGTGTTTTTTTCCTGTTGATTTGATCTGATACTCTTTAATCTCTGTCTCTGGTCCTTTCCTTTCTTTAAACTGGATTAATTTGGCAAAATCGGGCGATTTCTGGCTTTTTAGGCGCAAAACGGGCCAAGGAATGAAAAAATTCCCTAAAGATTCCCAAAAACGGCCTATTTCCCATAGCGATGCGTGATTAGTGCTTCGCCCTAATCGTGCATCGAAAACTGCCTATGTTTCTTGTTCCGGAGCTCCGAAGTGCGATTTTTCTTCCTACGCGAATTTTCAGTTTTCGGCTGCTGACATCAGCATGACGTTGGCAGTACGACGGATGACGTCAGCCTGCTGACATCAGCATTGGGTCCTTGGTACAGATGTGACAGGGTGGGGTGCTCACACTTGAAGGCAATGCGATGAACTTCTTATGATGCGATCGCAATATCGCGTCGACGGGGAACGAGAAGGTATTTCATTTGGACATGCGACACTTGCGACTATCGATCGTCAATATCGCGATATCGCATCGGGAAAAGAATGATGGGGCATAACTTATATGGTTAGAATATTGCGATATGACGATGCGAGCTAGATTACTAGGATCTGCAGAGTGTTAAGGACATCGGCAAGGGTCTATTGCGGTCGGAAGGAGTGAGTGGGTGCGTTAGAAAAGCATTTGAGGCCTCGGAAGGGGTCCGATAACCTAAAAGGGATTTTATACTTTGGAAGGAGTCCATTGTATTCAGAAGATGGTTTGAAGGGGCAGCGTGAGGGCTCTTGCCAAGTTTCAGACAAACTGAACAATTCCCGGGGATACTTATGGTTATTTTTCAACTAGGGGGAGGGATATTTACATAGGGGATGATTTACATAGTTTTAGTAGGGGGATGGGAAAATATAGGGAGTTAAATAATAATGTCAGTAGTTAATATGGAGATGGTAAGAAAGCGCTAAGTTTGGGAGAACTTAGGCTGCAAAGGGGGAATAAAATCTTATAGAGAGGGTATGGAGTTTCTTTGATTAAAGCAGAGCTTCACCCAAGCTAATGACATGAAAATTATGAAACTTAAGAGATATCAAGCAGATCTTGACCTCTTTTGGGGAAATTAGTTAATGATTTGGGGGAGATGGAGAAAGGAAGTTAGTTATGCCTGTTTTTGAGCTTTTCACATAGAACTGACTGGTGATTGTGTCCTGAGTAGAGATGACACCTGAAAACCTGGAACTGATGAGCAATCAAAATTATGCAACCTCAAAACTACCTACCCAGCCTACTTACCTAACATTTTTTCTTCTTTTGGTTTGGGTGCACTTAGACTTGCAAACCCATCATTTCAATTTTTCTTTTTTATGCTTTCCTATCCACAAACTACCCTTATTTCATCCGAGGGCCCAGATAAAGCTGTTGGGCTCCTTTGATTCTCTACCTATCTAAGAATCTGCCAAGATTAAGCTGTTTGGACATATTTTCATTCTTTATATTCTAAAACAGGAAATTGAAACCTAGGGAGACCAAGATTAAGCTGTTTTGACTTCCCTTTAACTGAAAATTGTACAATACTGGAATAACTTCTCAAAATTTTGGAAGGCAGTTAAATAAAGTCTGAGTAGCCTTCTTCGCTTGGAGACTATTAAGAAAATATGGAGCATTGCAACATGCAAAGTATGACATATTTGGTCTGAAAAAATGTCAATCATGAAATATGAGTAACCTGCTGCAGCAGGAGGCTAACAGTACCCATAATGCAAATACTAAAGACTTGTGCCAATTCTTTTGATTCTGATCAACAGTTCTCTTAATGATTTTGATAAGATTTTTATTGGTTGATTCTGCTAAACCATTACTGTGAGGGTAGTAGTTTGCAGAATATTTTGATATAAATCCTCTTTTAATAGCAAATTCAAGTATGATATTTTGAGAGAAATAAGATGCATTATCAAAAATGAGAGCATTAGGTACGCCAAACCTGGTAATGATGAACTAATTTATGAAGTCAATAATTGCCTTAGAGTTGGCTACCTTCAAAGGAATTGCTTCTACCCACTTTGTTTAGTAATCCATAGCTGTAAGGATATATCTGTGCTACTTGGAGGAATGTGGAATAATCTCTCCAATGATATCCAATCCCCATTGTTCAAATGGTTGTTCAATGTTGATTGGTTGCAAAGGAAAGGCTAGCTTTCTTTGTCTTCCGTTGGTAGTTTGACATGTTCTGCATTTCCTTACGTATTCATAGGCATCTTTAAATAATGTGGGCAAATAATAACCATCATGTATAATTTTGTGAGTTGTTGTGTCACCTCCAAAATATCCAGCTGCTGGACCATCATGTAATTCCTCCAAGACCTTCTGTGCTTCAGTTCTTTCAAGGCATCTTAATAAAACCAAATCATAGTTCCTTCTAAAAAGCACATCATCAATAATCTCGATGTTATTTTCTTTCAATCTCAAGGCACATTTATTTTTGTAAGAGAGATTAGAAGGAGCATACCCATTTTTTAAATAAAATAACAAATCCACATATTGAGATTCAGGGTTTGTGATACTTATCTCATTGACTTCCTCGATAGGGTCTGATCCTTCATGTTCCTAAATGTTAGAAGCTCCTGCTAACAACTTGAAAAAACCTTGGCTTTTGAAAATTTTCATTGGTTTAATGTCCAAATCATATTCTTGTAACATTGTAACCCAATTGACCCTCTTCTCTCCTAATTCCCTCTAGACTAGTAATTGTCTCACTGCTGACAATGGGACTATTACTTTTGTATGAGTTTTTAAGAGGAAAGGCCTAAAGTGTTTAATAGATTTGAACATAGCGAAGGCTTGCTTTTCTACTTGAGAGTAATTAAGTTCAGCACCTTGGAGGTTTGAACTAAAAAATGATATGGGTGCTTCCATGTTTTTATCATTTATTTGTGTCAATACAGCTACATAGGAAATATCAGATCCTAAAGTGTATAAAATAAAATGATTGGAAAAATTTGGAGTGTTTAATGCAGGATAATTTATGATTTCCTATTTGATTGAATCAAAAGCTTCTTTCTCTTTATGTCCCCATTTGAACACTGAATTTTTCTTGATCATGGTCTGTAATGGTAAAAAAATCTGTGAAAAAACTGGAGCAAACCTTTTTAAAAATTTATTTGACTTTAAAATGATTGCATTGATTTTTTATTGTGTGGAAGTGGGATATCAAAAATCTCTTTAATCCTTTCTAGATCAATATAAATACTATCTTTTGAGACAATAAATCCCAAGAGTTTACCTTGGTCAAGAGAAAAAAATGATTTGTTGGGATTCAATGAAATCCCATACCTTTTACAACATTCAAATATTTGCTTCAAATCATGTAAATGATTTGCTCTTTTCTTGGAGAAGACAGTAATGTCATCTAAATAGACAACAACTGACTTATTAATTAAACCCTTGACCACTATATCCATTGCTCTCTAGAAGGTAGCTCCAGCATTAATCAAATAGAAAGGCATTTTTTGGTAGGCATATGTTCCCCACTTAGTTCTGAAAGTAGTCTTGAGTCTGTCATCTGGATGGACCAATATTTTGTTATATCCAGAAAAACCATCTAAGAAAGAAATTAATTCGGAACCAACTACTGAATGAAGATTTTGTTGCATTGTTGGTAGTGGGAAGTTATACTTTTGGCTAGCCTTATTAATATTTCTAAAATCGATGCAAATTCTAATGTCACCATTCTTCTTTCTAACAGATACTAAGTTAGAAACCCACTTTGAATATCTAAAATGGAAAATTATCTTAGCTTTCAAGAGTTTGTTTAACTCAGCTTTAATCTAACTTTCTAGGTTTGGATGAATTTTCCTCAATTTTTGCTGCACTGGTTTCTCTTCAGACATCATTGGAATTATATGTTGTATGATAGAAGGATCGTATGTTTTTAAGTCATCGTAATTCCAAGTGAAAACATTTTTATATTTACTCAAAATTATGATAAAGGAAAATCTTTCTTCTGATGTAATTCCTAATCCCAGATTAGTATTTTGTGGTTTGTCCTCAGTTCCAAGGTTTATTAATTCAAATCTCAAAGTAGAACCCTAAAGTTTTGAATTAGTAACTTGCTTAAATCGATCCTTGATGTCATATAGATCTTCAAGCTTGACTACTAATTTAGGTATGTAATTTTCCTCAAGTCTTTGTTTCATTTGAAGATCATGATGACTCTCATCAACAATCTGATCATCATAGGATTTCTCAGAAGTTAAGAAATCCAAAATGTCGTCGTTATGATTGAATACCTACTAGTTAGTGACATAGTGACACTGTCTATAACCGATGGTCTAAGAATTAATTCAACTGAAAATCTATCAGGGTTGTAATCCTTGGATGGGAGGAGCTTAGAAGCAACATTTGCTAGTAAATCAGCTGCTGCATTCTGAGATCTAGGAATGGGAGAGATATTAAATGCTAGAAAATGAGATATAAGGTCTTGAACCAATGAATGATCATGCTTAAGATGTTTAGAAAGGAAATGAATAGTATTTCTTACCTGCTTGATAATGATCTTGGAATCACCAAATACTTTTAAATGCTGCACTTTCAACCCTAATGCTTTGTACAGTCCTTGAATCAATGCCTCATATTCAACAATATTATTTATACACTCAAATTCTAGTGTACAAGATAACATAGTTTTCTCCTCTTCAGGACTAACTAAAACACATCTTGCTCCTGTACCGTCATTGGATTTTGACCCATCAAAATATAAATACCAAAATATAGGTTTATCTATAGTTTTATTTACACTTTCTTCAACAATATTAACACATCTTGATGTATCTGTATGATAAAAATTTTCTATTTGAGATGTGAAACTATTAACTGAGAAAGGTGATGATTGAGAATTAAAATTACCAAAGAAAGATTTTGATGAGTAGTTGCCAAGAATATTATTATTGAAAGCTATGGGCTAGTTTTCTTGCTCAAATTTTCTTACAGTATGATTCATATGCTTCTCTCGTTCGATATTATTCTGATTTGGCTTTCCTTTATAAGGAAGCCACATGTGAGACAAATCGGTAGAAATGTAACCATGGAGTTTCTCAGACCAATCCCTGCTTAAAATTAACCCATAAAACTCAGGGTTGCCAACAATCAGTATATCAATTCTTTGAACTACTCTTGGATCAGTTGATAACCTAATGGTGACTGAATTGATTTCTCCTAATACTTGAACCTTAGTTCTATCCAACTAAACAATATGCATTGTAGATTTTTGAGGCTCAACCTTAAATTTTGAACAGACTGAAGCTAGCATTATATTTGATGAAGCCCCTAAATCTATCAAACAATTATGCAAGTTTCTCTTGTAGATTTCATAGGTCAAGAGAAAAGGAGGGGTATGAGAATTAGATTTGTCTTTGATTAATACAACATTAGTAGCTTCTACTCTATCAAATGGTGGCTTATCTGTTCCATTAGCTGCCTTGGATAGTACAACATTTGGAAGAGGAGAAGAAGGCACTGTATTTAATTCTTTCAATATCAATTTCTGTTGATGTTTGACCTTGCTAAGCTCAAATATAGAGATAATTTCTCTAGTCTTCTTCATGTATTCCATGATGTTATAATCCATAGAGTCAGCAAATACTAATGTTTTGGATGATGAAGGTGGATTGGAAGATGATGGCTGATTTTGAGTAGGCAGTGGTGTAGATTTATTTGTGGGAGCTTGATCCTTAATAGCAGGACTCACATTTTTCTTCTTTTGAGTTGGTTGAACAGGTTCTATGGATCCTTTACTCCTGGTACTTACTGGGAAAGCTTCTTGTTCACTTTTACTATCTGAATTGGGAAAAATGAAGTCCCACATACCATGACATTCAACAACCTCTTCTTGCTCAGTTTCCTCCGATGATAAGATTGTATGTTCATCTTCATCATTATTTGGATCTGGTTCTGCATTAGATATAGCATTAGGAAATTTTGATTAAGGGTTTTTGAAGTTTCCAAATGGCTTCTTAATGGAGGTCTCAACTACTTATTTTTTAATTTCTACCATCTCATTTGACATAGTCTTTAAAACCTTTTGCAGACCCTCCATGTCTTATGGAACTTTAGCCACTTTCTTCTTTGAATTGTCTTTAAAAATGACTTTTTTGGACTTTCTCTCCTCAAGAGTGGTTTTATTTTCTAAAGCTATTATAAGTTTTTCAACAGAAATTGCCTCTTTCATATTCCCTGCTAAAGTAGGCTTTGTAGCTCTATTAATAAAGATTGCTATATTCGAAGGTAAGGCAGAGATATACCATTCACTTTGAACCTCTTCACTAGGTTTGGATGCAGTAGGAATCTTATTTAAGAGCTTATTAAATCAGGAGTTGAAATCTTTGATAGGTTCTCTTGATTTAGCTTTAAGATTTGAGAGATCATTGATTAATGTTGTTGTAGACCTATCATCACCAAAATTAGTCAAGGACTACTCTTGGAAAACATTCCAACTAGTAATGGATCCTGATGGTAATGAGAAATACCAGGATCCAGCTGCTCCTTGTAAGGTATATGGGAAAAGCCTAACAACAACATCTTCTTCAGTAACTCCATTTAATTTTACTGACAACATAAAGTTGTTTATGTGTTCTTCTACTAGTATGCCTATATCCGGGTTAAACTTTGGCAGCCATTTTTTGAGATGAGTCGGCAATTGACTCAAGGGCATAGGCATTGAGACTACTCCTGGATTGTTCCATGGTCTCTGTGCCATTGTTGGGATACTAATAGAGGAAAGTGCAGAGGAAGTTACAAGTTGTTGGGAAGACAATGTTGAAGTTCCAATACCCTATTGAAAAACAATATGAAGTTGGGGAGTGGATGGTTGACTTTACAATGGAATAGATGAAATGGATGATGATGATGAAAGAGTCTCATTGTTAGACCCTTCAGGTGTCTTCCTTGCTCTCTTTCTTTTAGGTAGAGGTAATTCTATGGGCTCTATACCAAAATTTTCACTCTGTAATCTGGTAAGAGGATGGGAAGGAATGTATTGCGAAGTCACACTACCTTGAGATAACTCATATTTATGTGGTGATATTGAAAATCCTTGAAGTTTATGAATTAGAGACTGAACTTCAGGAGGTTCAAGAGTGGATTTATCTGAGATGTTTTGGGGTTCATCAGTGGTTGTTGTTTTCTCAACTTCTCGCTTAGAAATTGGAGATTGAGAATGCAAGGGAGAAGTCAGGGGAGATGTTGAGGGAGATTTACTCTCAGAATGGGTTATGGATTTGGATTTTATTGCCATTCACAGTTCATGCCATCCTTCTAGCACCAGAAATTTTGATGCCTCTAAAATTGTTGCATCAACATCGGGGAAAACCACCTGGTCCGGATGTTAGTGCAGCTCCTTTTCCATTGGTGTGGTGCCTCCCACTAGATGTAATGGGACTAGTTTCCCAGTGATATATGAGTTGATGGGCGATTGGTTTATAATGTATAATGAGAGTGATAAGTGCTTTATTCTAAAGTGCAAAAATATACAAAGATAACTAATCTATCCCAGGAATTCTTCTAACAATACGATTCTTAATTGTTTCTATGAAGAAATAAACATAAAGATGATTTATTCATAACATTGAAATATGCATTCATATGATTATTACTTTGTTTAATTAATTAAACAAAGTAATAATTAATACATTATTGCATTGATTGTAGTATATCACTAACATATATATTTAAGAGATGACAATTCTGAAACATTAAAAAATGAC
Organism: Pinus taeda; assembly: GCA_000404065.3. Taxonomy (NCBI): domain Eukaryota; kingdom Viridiplantae; phylum Streptophyta; class Pinopsida; order Pinales; family Pinaceae; genus Pinus; species Pinus taeda. The sequence goes on from APFE030515820.1 coordinate 36,353, forward strand.
AAGTTAAACAATTTTCTTAGGAACATATATATATAGATAATAGCAAGGTTGATAAATGCTAATTCACACAAAGAGATAAGTGAAAACATAGATAATAGTATCTTATGCATTTGGATCTCCTCTGATGTAAATCACATTCAAATTCTACCTTCTAATTTGGAAATACTTTCATAGGAAGCAAAAGTGCATATCTCATAAAAGCCTTCTTTGTCAAAATTCATAATTCTGGTCCAGGCTTTTATAAAAATAAATATATCAAAAGTACAATAGTGTAAATCCTGACTTAAGTCTTAGTAAAAAATTGCGAACCATCTCTAAAAGCATGCAAGGGTCTTTAAATACTACAAATAACAACAAACTATGAAATAAAGTCTCTATGCGCCAGTATAACAAAAAAATCTGGGATTTATCTTGAAATAGCAATGTTGTAGTTGGTCGAAAGGATTCATTGTATCGGCTTATCTTCTTGTGATCGCGGTTGAAAAATGGCAAGAATTGGCTGGACCATTGGTGGCTGACTCATACGAGAATGTAACTGAGATGTAAATGTGGCATTGGCAAGTTCAGGGATTATGTGGTTGATCACATCTGTGAGACACTTCATCGGCATTTGTTGACTGTGTGGTTTTATAAGGAAAAACCAAAACGTTTCCCATGTTAAGCTATGAATGCCTCTGATCAATTTTTCTCTTTGCATTAGCTCTTGTTTCCACTATTTTTCTAAGATTTCACCTTTGGGATTTTTCTTGGAGAGAATTTTGTTATTATATTAGATAAATACAAACTATTGTTCATTAATTCAATCAGATTATTTGTTGTTGATATGCATTTGGATGTAGCTCTCTCAGCTTTCATTAACTGAGACTCCCATTCAGAAAATAGAATTTATTTATCTGACTCCTATATCTTTGGTAGATTGGCAGCTTTTCCCTCTTTCGAATCTTCCCAAGATAGAAAATTAGTTAATCTTTCATCTGCCTTCTCTAACTCAAGCCTTGCATCCACTAATTTTTCGATCATAGATGCTAAGATGTCACATAAAGGAACAACCAATGATATATTATGACACAACAGGTCCATTTGTCGTGACAAAGCCTTGGTCATCTCCAGGGCTTTAGTTCTGAATTCATCTACCTGGGGATATCCTTTGAATCGCTCTATTTGATCTTTCATTTGTTCAATAGCTGTAGTTTGGTCAATGCTTGAGACAACTCTTGCTGCTTATGGATGGCATGTTCATCAATTCTCTACTTTTCATTAATTAATTTCTCATTTAATTGTTCATTAAGTTGTCTATGTTCTGCCAACTTTTGTTCGAGTTGCTCTATTTTTTATTGTCGTTCTACCGATTGTGCCTTTAGCTGAATGATTGCCTTGTCTTTTTCTTTCAACAAATGACTAACCTCTAAAGCCTTATCTATTGTTGCTGCTATATTTTCTCTGGAATACTGATATAGTTTAGTTAAATCTTCAGAGGGATTTACCTCTTCTCTCCATACCACGTTCATCATTTCAATCTCAGGAGTCAAAAGAGGACTGTGATAAATTTTCCTCTTCTTCCTCTGTCTTTTGACTACAGCCCTATGCTTAGGGCTGTAGAAGACATCCAGTGGTGGTATTTCTTCAATTTGAAGTACAATCTCCTCAGTGGGATTTTTAGGGATAATCTTTATGTCTTTCTGGAACTTGGATGGGTCACTTGTTCCAATAATCAGAACTATGTTGACTGCTGATTTCTGCACTATAGATATTTCTAGTGTAGTGAGACCTTGGGATTTCTCGAGATTACTAATGATTGAATCAAAATGTTCCCATTCATCTATTAACTTGGGATCAAAATTAATATCAATATCAAGGGGTTCACTAACTGTTACCTACTTCTATTACTTTTGTAGTGTCTTCTCCTTCTTGAGAATCTTTTCAATTTCGGGAGTCTTCTAAGTAATTTTCTCCACACTATGGGCTTGAGGTTGTTCCATAGAGGTTGTACTCAATAGGTCTAGAGAAAGTGTTTCCAATCTTTGCTCCCTGAGCCTATATAATTCATCTAGTCCTTTTGTTCCCAATTTGATCTTGGCCATATATTTGACCTGAGAAAATACCTCTGAAGAAACGAACAAGTCATCGAAGCTATCTTCCTCATGATCAAATTTTGTGATTTTAGCCTGAGTGGTAACATTACTGGCAACTTTTTTAGGATCGTACTGCCTTTTTGGGATTGTTGCAAGTTTTAGCAGCTTTATTTTCTTGGCCTCCATCTCTGCATGTTTGAAATCATGCAAAGTAAAAGCACCGCACCAAAGAGGAAATGTCAACCACATGTGCTTTTTAGAATCCCTATGGGTCTTTGACATCCCTACAACTGTTATTTGATGTGTTATTTCTCTGGCTAGTAGTTTATCAGGGATGTATAGAGGAAGAACATGAGGGTTAGCAAGGTTGCCGAAAAGTCTTATATAGGTGAACCTCTCTTCTCCAAACCAACTACCAATTGCAGTTAGGTCGACTAATGCTTCTTCAGATAACCTAGGGGCAAGCTTATTGAATATGGAATAATACACAGGAAGAATAAAACCATGACGAATTCTATACATATGGTTCTTATAATGGGCCTTCCATAGCTCCTTGTGATATATGTGAATGGGATTGGGATCGTGTAGAGTCCGTTTCCATCCAACAATGGGGTATTCAGAATTAAAATAGATAGTGTCCATGACATAGGCACTCATGTAAAAGGGAGGTATCACCCAGGTAGATTCAAACCTGTTTTTTCTGTATTCAAGTATCTATCTGGCCATTTTATTAGACATAATATTTTCCTAGTCCATGATATAGCCATGAATTACAACCTCCACTAATGGGACCATATCTATAGAGAATTTGGTAGAGCCATGGACTCCGAAGAGTCTGCACATCATTGCACCAACATAACAATAGGGAGAAGCCAATGAATCTACATAGTACATACCTGATGTCTCGTGTTTGTGCTTACTGGGAAAATGCCTCCATTGCTTGATAGGGTCAGATTCAATGCCATTCTCCTTGGCAAATGCCTCCAAAAATTCTTTGTCATACTGCTTCTCCAGCTAAAGTAAATGGTACATTTGTCTAAGATCCTCTGCTCTAAATGACCTGAACACTTTTCCATCAGGTATAGAGAATGTCCTATCTCTGGTCATAATAATTTCGATAATCCACCTGACCACATCATTATACAGCAAAACCTTGGCATGTGGTGCTATTCTATGTAGATATGAGCCAGCCAATTCCTTTAGAGTATTCTCTTATTTGCTTGTCCAATCTGTTGTAGCTTCTTCTTCGAGTTCTTCAGGGTCTTCCGCTTCCAGAAAATCGTAGATACTCTCCCAATATTCTTTTCCTAAGCTGAGATAGGTCGTATCTGATATCAATCCTTTCTTATTCGGTTCTGGTTCTTTGACTATGACAGGGGCCTTGGCTTTCTTCACCTTCTTTCACATTTTCTCTAGATTCATCAGCTTAGAGTAGCTCTGCACAGACAATGAAAAACATAACAGAGAAATATAGCCACTCAAAGCTAATATGAAACGAAAAGAGTTATGATAATTCATGCATGATAAACCAACTATAATTAAGTATTTCCACGGGTGAAATCCTTGAAGGATTCACCCTTAACTGCAAAATTAATGACCATCATAACCGCCAACCATAGTAAATAAAAGTAATAATTACCCATTACATCACACATATGCTTGATGATCCTTTCAAACGTGTCTTTGGATTTTCCTGATCACCGATCAACGATAAATCACGAATCGCAATCGAGAGATTCAATGGGTCAAGCTTAACGTTTTGGACTGATAGCTCTGATTGCAATAAAAGAATATAATAAGGCAGAGGGGTAATGAGTGCATTATTTTATTTATTACCTTTTCATCTATTACTACTTTATGGTTTCCATCTGCCAATAAAACCTTTTGGCGGTTCTTGAAACATGTGCCTTACTTTAAGATATCGCAATCAGGAAGTTCGAAATGGCTTGTGCTATGTGTCACGTAATATGTGTGATTTCTAATTACAATTATGTTATAAGATTGGAGGTTTAGAAAAAAGCATTTAGGACATATTTTGGCTTAACTTAGCGATATGCGATCTCTGATCGCATTATCGCATCAGAGATTTACTTATGATGGATTTCTAAATGGATATTTCATATTATATTAAAAGGTTTTGGATAATAGCTCTATTGCATCGGGCATTTTGATAAGGGTTTTTTATGTGTGATATGATTAATGCTAGGCATGCGATTATTATTGAATGATTGAATTCAACTAACTCGTAAAAAGGGACCGATTTATATTTAAAGTTTTTTGATAAAAGTTTAGAAATGGGGGGTTGTTGTACAACGCGACATGGTCGTTAAAGGCCCATCACTAATTCTCTCTTTGGTGAAACTTCTAGTTACGATATTTTATTGACTGTCACCAATGATCTTTTTGATTACTTCTAGTGACGGTTAATAAATGTTCATCACCATTGATAATTCCAATGATTTTTTGATGACGCTTCATGCCTGTGACAAACCTTTAAGGTCTGTCACCAATGTCGCATATGGTGATGGTCTTTAAAAAATCATTGTTGTAAGTATATATAGTGATGGTCTTTTAAGGTTTGTCACCAAAGCCATTTTCAATGACACTTTCGGTGAGGGTCGTTAAAGGCTCGTCACTAACTCTCTCTTTGGTGACACTTTTGGTGAGGGTCCTTAAAGTCCCATCACTAATTCTCTCTTTGGTGACACTTCTAGTGACGATATTTTATTGACCCTCAAAAATGCTCTTTTTTCTTACTTTTGGTGACATTCAAAAAATTTTCATCATCATTGATCATTCCAAAGAGTTCTTGATGATTCTATATACCTATTACTATTTCTTTTGTCAAAAGATAACGATTTAAGACCATTGTTGTGGAATTGTTTTCATTATGTGTCCAAGGTCATAGTGGTTATAATAGTCAGTCAATTAGTTAAGAAGTATTTAGTGTATATCATTTCCCTCAAGTCATAAGAATATAGTTTTCCTATGAGTCAACACATAATTCATCTCTATTAGGTTTATTATCTAGCAAATTTCCTTTAAATAAAGTTCCACTAGTGTGTGTAGGAACTATATTATTTAATACATAACCAAGCTCTGTCAATTCTATTAATGAGAGAGATTTAGCACTCCTCAATACTTATGGCACACCTTAACATGCTTTGGAATAGTACACTAACATTCCTTGGCACCTTGCATGTCTTGGAACATCTTTGTAGCTAGAGCATCTTACCATGAGTAGGATGCCCAAGCACATGTTGGCATGCCCTAGTATAGCATAACACTCCCCTAACATGTGTTGGCATGCCCTGTAGTCCCTAACATGCCCTAGAACACCTTGGCATAATATTGCATTGAAAAACATTAGCACTTGGCATGTATTAGAACATATTATTAGTGTGCCTAGAATGCCCCTTTTGAAAAAGATAGTCCCGACTTACTAACCCTCTTATGTGTTCATTTCCTTGCATTTTAGCTTGGTTATTCCTTTTGTTGCCTTGAAACTCCTTGATGCATATTGGCATACTTTGGCACCCTACACATCCTAGCATGTCTTAGCACCTAGCATGCCTTGGCACTATTTGGCACATGTTAGCACACCCCAGAACTACCTAGAACACTCTAGAACTTCTTGACATTCCTTGGTATTCCCTAGCATGCCTTACCCATGCTTAGCATACCTTGTCATTGCCTCCTTGGCATGACAACTAGCCCTCATTGACACTCCCCAACACACCCTCATATTCATTCACTTCCATGCATTTTGACTTAGTGCTCCCTTGTGTTGTCCTAGTGCTCCTTAACACTCCTCGACATGCATTGGCACTCTCTAGCACACCTTAGCACTCTTCAATATGCTTTGCCACTTCATAACATGCATCACTCTCTATGATGCACATTGGCACTTGGCATGTGTTGGCACTTGGAAAGTCTTAGCATGTTTGGAATGCATTGAGATGACTTGATATGCTTTGGAATGGTTTAATATTAACTTTATTTGAGATTAATTATTGGAAACTAGATGAGAATAAATAGAGGAAGATTTGGCACTTAGAATGCATTGGCACTTAGCACTTGGCACCTATTGGCAGCTAGTGTTGGTGTGCCTAGCATGCCCCTCATGGAAACGATAAATTGATGACATATTAACCCTATTATGTGCTCATTTCCTTGTAGTTTAACTCGATCATCCCTTTTGTTACCTTGACATTCCTTGACATGCATTTTTACACCATTGTACATCTTGGCATGCCTTAGCACTTAGCACATATTAGCTTTTTTAGCATGTCTTCGTACTATCTGGCACATGTTAGCATGACCTAACATTCCCTAACATACCTTGGCAATCATGACCTCACAACTAGCATTAAATTTTTCCATGACTTGGAAACCTTACATTCACTAGAACACCTTGGCACTCCCTAGTTGTCATGGCTTCTTTTATTCTCCACAATGTCCTAGGCTGATGAGGAGATCGATGGAGGTAACCACAAACCACGATTTTAGTCTGGTAGCTATCCCTACCAAACTAGAGAAGGCTCTCTCTATTAAATCAAAACCAAGAGATGAATGGAATGTAAAGGATTTTAGGCTAGATAGCTAGGCTCAGGTGGGTTTTGGAAAATTTAGGGTTTTGTTGTTGGATAAGGGAGAAAAAACAAGGAGCTAGGTCAGAGGATACAACAACAAAGATATAAAGGAGCAAGGTAGCATTACTTTTGTGATGGATCTTAGGGTTTGGTGTAATGTAGTGTTTGGAAGAAGGAAAAATTCTTAATGAGCATGAAAAATGAATTCATTAAGCAAGAAAGAAAGTAATGCATAATGATTTTTCCATCAAAATAGAGCTTTATGCAAATAATTTTGTTTATAAACTGTAAGAAAATGATTGAAGAATTGGTAAATGGAAAGAGAATATGTATATCTTTATTTTTTTTTCCCTTTGGAAAAGTCATAATTTTCATTATGCAAAGAAAATTACATTTTGTAGAGGCAAAAGCATATGCTGTATGTGTGGCATAGAGCCTATCAAGTATGTAGTATCAAAACATGGTGTACTCTATGTAGGGAGACAATGAATGTCACTGTAGATTTTAAAAATTCTCTATGCAGAGAGTATTTTAACTGTCATATGTATGTCTAATAACATTAAGCAAAGTAAAAATTATATAAAGAAAAAAAAATATAGACAGGCTCCATCAAAGCCAGTTATTCTGTAATGTCTATATAAGTTCTATGGTAGTGCTGATGGAAGGTACCATCCCTCTACTCCTGGATCATCCAAGCTCCAAACGTTCTGTGCGCTACTTCCTTGGATAGGAGGTTCGTAGCTGAGTTTTGTTCTCTGTATATATGATGACAAAAAGAAGTGTCAAAAATATTGATGAGTCAATGAATCTTGTCCATAATGTGTCTCAGAGAATATTCATTGTAGTTTGCAGTTTTGTTTATGCAATTGCAAACAATTTTTGAATCCCCAAATAATTGTAAGTTCTTGCATTGTTTTTCTAGAGCATATTGTATGGTATATTTTGTCGTGATAAGTTTGAAAAAATTGTTTATACCCCTCCCCAGATCCATTTGTATTTTGAAAGAATGAGTTTCAGAAAGGTGTCGAATGGCACCACCCCCACAACCAATATCCTATGCCGAGCCATCAAATTAAGCTCATGGGTGTGTGTAATTTACAGTTTCAGGGGTAATATGTCTGGGAGTGGATATTGTTTATTCCTCGGGAATGATATGGTAATCTGATAGGATGCGAGAAGAGATAGTAGGCCAATGGGGGCTAAGTTCTAAAAAATATAACCGTTGTAAGAAATCCAAATAGCCGAATAGGTGAGAACATGTATATTTCTGGCCTTTGGCAGGGAGGTAGCAGACGACCAAGAGACCCATGGTTCTAGTACTGATGAACCTCGCCAATGGATGAGAGAGGGCAGGTGTGATCGAATAGTAACCCGTAGATCTCTGACAACCAGGAACTTGAGGAATAGATGATCAACATCCTCGCTACTTCTCTTACATAGACAACAACAGAAGGGTCCATGAAAAGATTTTTTTATTAAGTTTTCTCCAGTGTGTATCTTATTCTTCAAATTGTCCACATGAGGAGACTCATCCTAGGTGGCACTTTTAACTTCCATTTACTTCTCCAATAGGATTCACATATTATGGTTTTTTAGAGTCCATTAATACTAGTGGTGAATATTGCCCGTGCTTTGCAGGTGCCCATATTAGCTCATCCTCTACTTCCAGAATTCTGATGTGAGATTTAGTAAGAGAATCTGTGTATTCCTTCCAATATTTCTGCCATGGTTGTGGAATCTGAAGTGCATGCCCAAATTTCCAGGCTTATTGTGCAAATGTGGAGTGATCTCTATCTATAATATGACTAATATGTGTGATGCCCATGGCCGTGAGGTGGGTGTTTAGCTCATCCGGTAGACTATGTGCATTTCCACATCTGATATAAGGATCTAGTCGTATTCTCACTAATGCTCATGAATGTATTCTCTAGGTGAGTCTATCCAAAATAAGAGACATTGATTGCAAAACTGCCTTCCATATGATTGATATGCTTGTTGAGTTCCACTGTAGTTGTTGGAGCCAATCCATGAGACTTAATGGTGCAATATATTTAGAGGTGGTAATCTTGGTTCACAAACTATGAGAAGTGATTAGTTGCCATCTAAGTTTGGCTACCAAGGCAATAGAGAAATTTTCCAGCCTTTTGATTCCCCATGCCCCCCATTTCTTTGGAAGATCTATAGATTCCCATTCTGCCCATGCAAATATTTTCCCCGACTGCTTTCCTTTCCATAAGAATCTACAACAGAGATTTTGTATTCTAGATAAGATACCCCTTGGTATCCATGTGACCGACATCCAATACACCAGTGTGGCCTCCAAAAATTCTTTGATGAGTATCAATTTGCTTGCTAGTGATAAATATTTGTGGTACAATATGTTGAGCCTCTTTTTAATCTTGGTAATAAGCCAAATCCAGTCTGCAAAGACTAAGCATGTCAGGGTGCACCTGTCTGTGATATTGATACCTCTAAGCCTTCCCCTTCGATGTTCCTCTTTCATGAGTCTGCTAAGCCCTTCCATGATGAGTAGAAAGAGTAACGGGGACAGTGGGCACCCTTGCTTGAGACCTCCCAGAGAATGAAAGAAATGTGATACCACCCCATTAACAAGGGCACTGAATGTTACGTTAGTAATACAATACATAATCCATTTTATAAAAGCATGCTGGAAGCCTAGATGAGTTAGTAGCATTCTAATGTAGATCCAGATTACTCTATCAAAATCTTTCGAGGGATCTACTTTTAAAATCATACCTTTTATTTTCTTCGACTGGATCGAGTGTAGGATTTCTTATGTCGTCCCAACAACCTCGTGGATTTGTCTGTCTTGCAAGAAGGGGAATTGTTGAGCTAAGATGTGGGTGGACAAGATCAGCTGGAAGTGATTGGCTATGATCATGGAAATGATCTTGTATATGCAATTGCACAAGGAGATGGGACAGAAGTCATTGAAGGTGGTGGGGTTGTCAGTTTTGGGGATGAGAGCTATGAAGGTGGAGTTGAAGGCCTCATACATATTTCCATTCGATTGATAGTCCTCTATAACTTTTAAGATGTCATCTCCAAGAGTATCAAAAAAATCAAGGTAGAGGTCCACATTCCACCCATCCGACCCCAGGATTTTTTCTCGTTTGAACCATTTTAGAGTGGCTTTGAGTTCCTCCAGTGTGACATCCTTTGTTAGTTCCAAAGCATCATCCTGATCGACGAACCTGGAAAATAGTTGAGTTGTGTGCATGACTTCTGCTAGAGTAGCAATTTGTGGGGCCTTATAAATATGCTTGAAGTGAGATGTAGCTAGGGCAGCTAACCTCGGAGAGGTATTCACTATTTCTCCCTACTCATTTGTTATCTGCCATATGGTATTGATGGACTTGTGCCCATTTGTAAATTTGTGGTAGAATTTTGTATTATCATCCCCTTCGATAAGCCATATAGCTCTGCTTCTTAGATGCCAACTTTCTTCTCCATCCTTTAGTATCTAACTCCTCTTGGCAAGTAGGGATGTAATCTTGTCCTTGTGTTCTAGGGAGGAGTAGATCCCTCCATGTTCATCTCTAAGACCTCTATCTCCTCTTCAGTAGCCTTGAGGATAAGGTCCTCCTACGTTCACTTCTTGTGCACCCATATTTTGGATAGACTCTTCAGTTCCCTCAAGTTATGAGCAAATCCTTCTGTAATGTCCCCTCTAGCCTTTGGGGGATGGGCCTTCCAAAATTCAATGACTAACCTAGTGTAATCTACATCTCTTATCTAGGTGGAGTTAAACTTGAAGGGGACTCTAAGCATATGCATTCCTCCACTTAATTCCAGGTATATCAGTCAATGATCAGATATGCCCCTAGAACCAACCCATTGTCTAATTTTATGTCACATGTATAGTAGACGCTCCTTTATGAGGAACTGATCAAGTCTTCTTGAAAGGTTGTCCTCTTCGGATCTGTTTTTCCTCCAAGTAGGCTGAATTTTGACTGACGGGATATCGATAAGGTTATGATCCTCAAGAATTTTCTCAGAGAAATTCGAGAGAGTGTCCCTTTGAGCATTGTGACCCCATGATTCGGCAAAACCAATGGAAAATTTTAGGTCTCCCCCCATAATAAGATTGTCTTGTTGTAGAATGTTAGAGTTTAGCAACCGAATCCAATATTCTTCCTGACTATGGCAGGGTCCATAAATGTTAGTGATCTTGGTCTCTGATTCAAGTTCGGGAGGGTAGATATCTGCCCTGACGTGCCCAGTGCTCCCCCAGACATTACAGATTCCAATGGAGTGGGAATTTATGCCCAGGGCCAATCCCCCAGAATGACCATTTGCATGTAGAGAGTGAAAAATCCACCCAGGAAGCCAAGATTCGAGCAAGTGTGTGATAACACTAGCCTCACCCAGTATTTCTTGTAGAAAGAGTACATCATCAGCTCAGAGTTTAGAAGTCTTCGTAGGGATATTTTTTTCCCAGGTCTAGCTAACCCTCAACAGTTGAAGGATAACATCTTCATGGAGGGGGGAGGGGCTCAAGGGTGTTCACTACTCTAAGTACCCAATCAATGGAATGTTTTCTACCAGATGCTATCTCTTCCCCAGCTTGAAGGATGGCTTTCGATAAGGAGGAAGGTCGGCCTCGAGGTTTCTTATTGGGGGGGGGGAGTCAGACTAATGCCCAAGGAATTAGGGTCTTGTGATTGAGTCTGGGATTAAAGTGGGTATCTAGAGGATCGAGGGTCAAGATTAGGAATGGAGGGGATGGTGGGGGCATCCTCCAGGAAGGAAGGCAGAATGCATGAGAAGGTGGAGGAAGGTGGTTTAAGAGGGCAGGCCAAGGTAATGGGGGGCTAAGAGCATGGAACAAAGGCCTGAAATAAACTTGAAGCTATGCAATAAGATGATGCAGCATAATAAGTAGAGGAGGAAGAAGATTCCAACATACCCGTGGAGAATGTAGCCTCGATAACTACCCTTGCTCTAGTTAGAGGAGGTGAGGGGGGGCCGTATGGTGCTTTCCCATGCTTCTTCTTGGATTCTTTTGAAGGTGCTTTCTCTGCAGCAGCCTGGACCAAGTGATTCACTGCCTCACCAGATGAGGGGGGGTTTTCCTGAGAATGTGAGCTCTTGTGTGGAGTGGCCTTATCCTTGTCTCTTGCTTGTGCCTTACCATTTAGAGGCAATCATGTAAAAATGTCCCACCTTGTGGCACCTTATGTATCGGAATGAAACCCCCTCATAATCTAGAATTTGATGCCAGAGAATGTTCTCCACTGTAATGTAACATGTTCCTAAAGACCCCCCCTTTGTATGCAGATGTACCAATACCCTGGCATATGCCATCATTCCAGTGGATAAGTATGATTTGTCGTGCTCAAGGTAAGTGTGCAGGGTATTACTTATCCATTGAAATATGTCCTTCGACCAAAATTGGAGGGGTCGTCTAGGAAGCCAAACCCATATTGGCCCGACTCCTATATGTTCCCTTTCTACGTTGAAAAGAGGGTTCCAGTGGTGTAGAAGGACAAGGGCCTGTTCAAAATGGGAGAAGGAGGAAAGGACCCAATTCATGTGCTCGACTCTAGCAAACCGAAGAGTGAACCAACCTCAAACAAACTTTTGAACAAAGGGAAAATCGGCCAATTGTTTCCCCCATACCTCTGATGTCCATAGCTTCAATCGAGCCACTATGTAGCTCCTGCCTCAAATATTTCCAACGAGGACTCGATCTTCTGTGTCCGTGGAATCTCCCCAAGCCTGATAATGACATCCTCGGCTTTGGATTTGAAACACTTGAATTTTTTACTCGGCCTTGTAGCAACTTCAGAGCAATTGAACTAACCTTTGTGCGGAGAAAGGTTTGAGTGAGGGTTTCTGGGGTTTTGTTGCAAGCCCGTGGGAAAAGCATCTGAGAGTGGAGGGACTGTCATGTACCATTCGGAAGGTGGAGTGGCTGTACTAAATTATAGAGGAGGCCCTTGTGCCGAGATAGAGGGGTTTCTAGGAAGAGGGTTAAGGGAACTAAAAGATGAAGGGGGAGTAAGCTAACACACAATATCAGTTGTAGGGTTAGGGATAATATAGTCGGTCACGAATTTAAGTGTGAAGGGAGACTAGGGAGGGGAGGAGGGAACCAGGCAGATGGGAGGGGGCTCAGAGAAGGTCACCATTGAACTAGAGGGCCCCAAGATTGATGGCAGGCCTGCGTTGGTATCTGTTAGATGACAATAGTAGGAGAGCATTCCTTCTGAGGTTCAATGTGGATTCAGCCAGATATTGACACCTTCCAATAGATCCTACGAATAGTCGACAATATCCAATTCCATGACTGTTCTGGAAAAACCTTCGCCAGCTACCTCTGTGAATAGCGTAACTGTCACAGCATATCTAGGTCAGGTAGTAGGCAGGTAAAACAATAAAGGAATCATGGGGCTAAGGTGAAAACTAGGCCATTATGGAGAAGTTTTTCATGTTATGGTGACTGCCATGATGTTGGTATCCAAGTCAAATTGAGATGTTGCAGGTGAGGTACAAGCTTCTCTGCAGAAACCCTAACCTTTTTCATGCTGCCTTTGGGACTCCATCATTTGTTCCCTCTGAATTGCAACTTATAGAGAAGAGTTTGTAATTTATGGAAATTACTTCTGGCACACACTAAAAGCCAATGGTACTTGGTGAAAACTCATCAAATGAATCTTCTATATGAAAAACCAAAACATGTATATCTTTCATATAAAGCTATAACCGATAAAAATTAACATCACAAACTTACTGCACATGAATTCCTAGATAATAGTTGCAAATTGTGTCCTTTGATTTCCAGAAAATGCTACAATAGTTCTCTCCTATGAAATCCAACCCATTCTATCACTAAGAAACTGATACATAAAGAAAAAAACAACATCTCCCTGCTCTTAGGGGTTGAATCTAGGACTCTAGGAAATGTTCCATGAGGTGTTCTAACCAAACCCTAATGTCTAGAGAAGTTAAAAATAACTTCTATAATTAACTTTGACTCCATCCTCTCCCATAAATGAGGTCAAATTTACATCAAAACAGCTTAGAAAGAATAACCACGTATTATTTACATTTACTTTTACCCCTCACATTCATTTACTTCACCCTTTCGAATTTTACCAAAATCAAACTAGGAATTACAAAAAATTACACAGTGAAAATTTACAAAGATCTCATAAATTTATAGGTGTGCAGCGAGCTATTGGAGGCCATCCTTAAGTGACTTTCTGATGTCCAAATCTAGATCTAAATCATTTTCTAGAAATATGGGAGAGTTTATATGTCTTTAGAGTATTTGTGCACTCAAAATGACCCATTTTTGGCTGAGATATGGCCATTCTCCCAAGGTGTCTCCAGGTGTGCAGCAAAATGGAAAAAGAGGGCAGAAAGGTGATTTTTGACCTCTTTGTTGCATAATTTCTCCAAACATGGGCTCTATACCAGGAAATTGGGCAAATGGGTTTTGAGAGGGGGTCATAAGGTTTACAAAATTATGAGTTTCCAACATTTGGAGCCCATTAGGAAGAAGCATAGTGTGAGCTCTCTATGCTCCTAGACAAAAAAATTGCCAAAAAATTGCAAGTCTGCACCAATCTACACCAAAACACAAAAATTTCTCCAAATCCTCCCAAAAATTTTCTAGAGATGCCTGCAATCATGGATGCATTAGCAAGCAAATCTAACTTACCCTTCTCCTCTTGGTTAATTAGGGTTTCCTTGATTTTTTCCTTCAACTTCTTGATTTTGACCTTGACAACCTAATTCCTTGTGTAATAATGGATGGCCATTTTATTCTGCAACATTTTATCCCTATTGGTCTTGTCAAGGAGCTTCTCTAGGTGGAAATTGACTTTGTCAAGCCAAAACTCCCTATCCTCATTCATTTTCATGGCAATCCTCTCTTCAAAGGTCAATTCTTCCATTGGTGGCTTTTGTTCTCTTTCCCTCTTAAGTGCCTTCCTAAGACCAATTGTCATTGGTCTCTTCCTCGCCACATTTAATTCATGCTTCCCAGTGTCCTCATGGTCCACCACTGCCTTTCCTTTCATGTCTTGTTTCTTGGATTTGAATTGCTCTTTCTCCATGACTAGTTGTTTTTTCTCAAGTTGATAGTTCTTGCTCAAGGAATGAAATTACGAATTTGGCTCTTTCCAAACTATCCTTGAGGTCGATGATTTGAGAATCCTTCTCATTGATGACTTGTTGTAGGGTTTTATGCTCATCATGTGCCTCCAATTCAACTAGGCCAAATTCATGCTCAATGGGCTCCTCATTATGTAAATAAGCCTCATGATGTGATGGTGATACCTATTCCGCTGATGTAGTAGGCTTGGCCCGTTCCTCAATTTGAAGTGAAAACACAAGTATTTTGCCTCTCTGATATGTATTGGTCACCTCAGACCTACATTCCTTGGAAACATAATCATGTTTTCTTGATGACCGCACCTCCATGGGTTATACTGATATGGTTAGGTGCTGGCTTGGTGAAGTGGTTATATGTGTTTTCAAGGCCGCCTCAATGAAGGTGTCTCATGTCATGTTCTTCTCTTCAATTGATGGCATACTATAAACTTTAACAAGCTATGCTGAAAGGTGCTAGGATAATTCACTTTGCCTTTTAATTGTACCCTTTCAGACATTTTGGTTAGGCTCCTATACAAGTAGCTGGAAAAATTTAAAGACTTGGCAGTTGTAATTAAGTGCATGATCAGTCTTATGTGGTATTGATATAGCCTAGAAAATACTCCCTCACATGTGAATAACTTCATGATAGCCTTCATCAATTGTGCATATCTCTCCAACAAGTATCTGAATGGGAAAACATGTGAGTGAGCTCCTTTGTATTGTGATTCCAAGTATGGTTTGTACTCTTCTAGGTCTAGGTTCATGCCTTTGAACCAATTTTCACCATGGTTTGGTATGCTTGTAGCTTGAGAGATGGCATCCACTGAAAACATGAAAGTAGTCCCTACAATGGTGATCTTGTCTTCCTTCAAGGTGAGGGCAAATATACATTTGAGATGCTCATGGTAACCTACTTCCTACACTCTTTGAAAAAGCCCTAAACAATTGACATCTTCAAAGCATTTCATGACAAATGGGGAGGAGGTGATTTCATTGCAATTAGAGGGATCAAACGTCAGTATATTCCCCCCTTGTTGTACTTCCTCTTCTCTAATGGTGATGAGTCATACTTCAAACCCTAGATAAAAGGTAAGAAGAAACAGTGACTACAACTACAATAATGTAACCAACTTATAGTTACTACAACTACACTATGCCTTGTTCACCTAAGAACTACCTATAACACATCTTAGGCTACTCATATCCAATCTCAACTGATCCCACTTAACAAGTTACCAATTCAGGGCTCATGTCCAACCATGGCCATAGAAAAACTAAGAAACATAGTTTACATCTTGACATGCCATAGCACATGGAACATCTAACACTCCCTTAGCCCTATGTGGCATTTGTTAGCATCCCCTACATTTCTCGGCATGCTTTGCACTCCCTAGCACAACCTAGCACTCTCTGACATGCCTGGGAACTCTAGTATGCCTTGGCACTGCCTAGCATATAACCTTGTCACTCCCTCCTACCTGATGAGGTACATGTCTAGAAAGAATTCCTTTAAAAAAATAAAAAATATTATCACACCATTGTTGACCTAAATTATTGTGATATTCTCTTGAATGACATTAGATAACTACACCAGAGATTTTAAAAATTGCGATTTTTAAGTATATTATATTAAAGTATGTCATTGTGACTAATTTTTTTAAGTATTACACCACTCTAATATTATTTTTCTTACATCCCCTGGGTTTGAGAGCTTATGTGTATGAGAATACCATTATAGGCTGGCCATATCTCTGCCTTTCTTGTTTTACAATCCTCGCTACCTTGGATTTCCATAAACCAAAATGTTTTTCTATCCATTTGGGGAATGAAATTTCCTCCGTCAATGCGGGGGGAGTGGGAGGGGGACGAGGTGGGCAAGGGGAGGGACGGGGTGGGAAGGGGCAAGCGGCATGGCTTGAACCCATGACTCTTGCAATCAATCTCAGACCATACCCATATGCAAGCACAAAAACATATGAAGATGCCCATGTTGACAACAGTGCGGGATCTGATTCGAACATTCTCTTGGATGTATCGACTATTGTTGCTAAGAATAAATTGTGGGTCGATTTTACCCTCTAAGAAAAGTGTATTAGTCAATTTTTAGATGGTGAATCTCTATGTGTTATTTAATAAGTATTAACAAGGTTTATACTTTCTATATGGGTCGAGTTGCTATGGCAGGAGGGCAAACTTACATGCTATAGCTGTCCCTGATTAATAATAGCGAGTTAGAGGGGTTTCCTTAGCATAAAAAGGGGAGAACTTTGAAGAAGAGATAGGTTTGTACCAACTGGTATCAATAATATTTCATGAGATGATGGCTAAAGCATATTTTGGAGGGCCATGGAAATATGAAATAGAGTGGAAATTAGCACATACTTCTCACTATTTGCAAATAGAGCTAAGGTACTTAGTGTGGGAGGAAGATACTTATGTTTTAGGGCTGGAAAGTGGTAGAGAATAGAGAAACACGACTTTAGTCCATGTTTGGTTGTGATTTGGACCAATAATAGTAATCTACAATAGCCCATATTTCGACATCCATACAAAAAAAAGAGGACAACTTGTAATGCATTAGTTTATAGCAAAGACTTGGCCATTATCTTTGCGCAAAATGTTGTTGTGTTGTTTTGATTATTGTTGGATTTTATTTATCTTGTATTTTCAATGCCATTACATGTCAAAAACACCAAATATAAGTTGAAGGCCATAATAAAAAAAAATATATCAAATAGTCAAATTGTTTGATGAAATGCCAAAACCAACAATTTTGCAAAAATAGTGAGAAGTTTCCAAACCTTGGAGAGATAAGGGGTTGGTACACTACAACAATACGAGTGACTCAAGGATTTCAGAGTGTAGAATCCATTTATGCATTAAAAATCACATTCTCAATAATGAAAAATTATAGTCTTGATCAAAATTCTATAGTCAAATTCCAACGAAAAAAGTCAAAATGCAGAACAATTAGGCTTCACCATTGTTAAGTCATCCACTAGTGTCCATATATGTGGTCCAAGCCACTAGAATGGCTTCTCAAAAAGGGATGGGTGAAGTGAAAGCATTTGGTGGAATTTGCAAAGTACTTACATCTCAAACTTGGCATATAAACAACAGGATCAGCCCTATTATGTGGTGCAACTTGCCACCTCATAGTGTGTTTCTCAAAATAATTTATAAAAAGGAACATTGAGTTCTGGAAATTGTCGACACTTACATAAATCATAAGAGATAGCGCTTTGTTACAAATTTTGTGAAAGTCTTAAAACCAAGGGAGAGAAAATCTTTCAAAGTGATAGGTTCAAATTAAGGGAGGGTAGGTTTAGCATGTGAGAGCATTCCTTCCATGACTGCAAGGGTATTCCTTTCATGATTGCGTATAGGATGAGGGATTTTCCTTTCATGACAGCAAGGGAATTCCATGTGTATTTCACTTCTTCTAAGACAACATTTAGGTGCCATCACCATTAGGTAGTATGCAAGTAAGTTTAGGGCATATCTTCTCCTTAGAACTATGGCTAGGGTTTTTGCCTTCATTTCCATGGTTGTGTATTTAGGGCATCTCCATAACTATGGTTAGGGTCTTTAGGGCATCTCTTCTCCTTAGACCTATGGCTAGGGTTTTTTCCTTCATTTCCATGGCTGCGTATTTAGGGCATCTCCATAACTGTTGTTAGGGTCACACTTAGGACAACGTATTAGATGAGGGATGTATTCCTTGACAACGTAGAGGATTAGGGATGTATTCTTCACAATATGAATTCCTTGAGAGTGTAATGGGTTAGGGCTGACTGCATCCTAGATCTAGGTCATGCATAGAGTTGCGAGGGCATCATCTAGGACTACGTTTACAACATCCTCTAGGATAACATTTATCCCTTAGAGATTATTCTTTCCACTAAAACCCAAAACAAGTGGAGAAGAAGAAATATCAAGAGATCTGTGTGTAGAATGACTTGCAAAACACTTGTATTTATACCAAAACATGGAGCACAAGTGGGGGAAGTTTAGTTGTTGGCCAAACTTGACGAATTGTCCCATGACACAAATAAATCCATATCTCCATGAATACTTATCGTAATCGGATGTTCTTTAGATCAGTCCTACACCTCTCGATGAGAGGAGTCCAAGAAAAAT
Source organism: Pinus taeda (assembly GCA_000404065.3). Taxonomy (NCBI): domain Eukaryota; kingdom Viridiplantae; phylum Streptophyta; class Pinopsida; order Pinales; family Pinaceae; genus Pinus; species Pinus taeda. Next base: position 55,284 of record APFE030515820.1, read on the forward strand.
ATCAGCTGCCATAAATAAGATTACCCACATGGAGTTTGGCCCTAGTTTCCAATTTTAACATAATCTGAACAGAAGATTGCACTGGCACATGCACTGAGTCCACCAATTTTTGAACCTATTCATCATTGTTGCAATGTTCACACTTGCCACTAGAACATGCTTGGATGGACTTTTGTTATGGAATTCTCTTTAAAATGAAAATAATTGTTTTATCCATTCCATATATCCCAGTGTATAGAATATAGGAGGCCCAGACATCTGTTTATGATTTACAACTTCATATATGATCCATCCTAACAAAATATGTTGCCCCTACCTGAGTAAGTTCCATTTAGGAGTATCTATTCTGTCACAGGAAACCATGTTTTGAATCTGGCGTTATCTTCTACCAGCTTTTGAACCCCAGTTATTATTGTTGTTTGTGTCCTAATTTGCGACCAAACAACAGTTGGGTGGTACTTTGATTGCTAATTCTTTTAAATAACTAAAAGAACTATTTTGTCTATTTTAATTAGCCCAATCCATGAAACAAACAAGGAATACTTTGCCTCTTTAGGGCACACAACTTCCAAGAATATCCACACTACAAACAAGTTATGTTTGAATAAATTTTGCGATAGAGGTGTATCCATTGTATTAAAGTAACCCAGGTCTTGAACCTAGCTTGATTTTCTAATTGTCTTTGAACCTAGGCCATCATTGTAACTAGTGTTAAAATATTTTGCTATACCATGGTTGCCTGGACCTTTTTTAGGCAACTAAGTTATATCTCACATGTGTGGGGAAAGTTTGGGATCTACTCTGATAGCTTTTTAGGTGGTTATGGATTGTACCAGAAGTTGTTTCCCTCCCATGGTGTTTGGCCCTAGTTCCCAATTTTAACATAATCTGAATAGAAGATTGCACTAGAACATGCACTGAGTCCATCGGTTTTTGAACTTGTTCATCATTGTTGCCATGTTCACACTTGCCACTAGAACATGCTTGGATGAAATTTTGTTGTGGAATTCTCTTTAAAATGAACATAATGTTTTATCCATTTTATATAGCCCAATCTATAGAATAGAGGAGGCCCAAACATTTGTCTATGATTTAAAACTTCATATATGATCCATACAAACAAAATACATTATCCTTGCATGAGTAAGTGCCATTTAGGAGTATCTATTCTATCACAGGAAACCATGTTTTGTAACTGGCCTTATCTTTTGCCAGCTTTTGATCCCTAGTTATTATTGTTGCTTGTGTCCTAATTTGTGACCAGACAATAATTGGGTGGTACTTTGATAGCTAATTCGTTTAAATAACTAAAAGAACTATTTTATCTATTTTAATTAGCCCAATCCATGAAATAGACAAGGCAAACTTTTCCTTTTTAGGGTACACAACTTCCAAGAAGATCCACACTACAAACATGTTACGTTTTACTAAATTATTCCATAGAGGAGCATCCGTTGTGTTAAAGTAACGTAGGTCTTGAACCTATCTTGATTTTCTACTAATATTTGAACCTAGGCCATTATTGTAGCTAGTCTTCAAATTTATTGTTATACCATGGTTGGATGGACCTTTTTTAGGTGACTAAGTTATATATCACATGTGTGTGGGGAGATTGGTATCCGCTCTGGTGGTTTTTTAGGTGGTTATGGATTGTACCAGAAGTTGTTTCCCTCCGATGGAGTTTGGCCCTAGTTGCCAACTTTAACATAATCTGAATAGAAGACTGCACTAGCACATGCACTGAGTCTACTAGTTTTTGAACCTATTCATCATTGTTGCGATGTTCGCACTTGCCACCAGAACATGCTTGGATGGACCTTTGTTAAGGAATTCTCTTTAAAATGAAAATAATTGTTTTATCTAATTTATATAGCCCAGTTTATAGAATATAGGAGGCCCAAACATCTTTCTATGATTTAAAACTTCATATATGATCCATACTAACAAAATACATTACCCTGCTTAAGTAAGTGCCATTTAGGAGTATCTATTCTGTCACAGGAAACCATGTTTTGAAAGTGGCTTTATCTTCTACAAGGTTTTGAACCCTATTAATTATTGTTTCTCTTGTCCTAATTTGCGACCAGACAACAATTGTGTGGTACTTTGATAGCTAATTCTTTTAAATAACTAAAAGAACAATTTTATCTGTTTTAATTAGCCCAATCCGTGAAATAGACAAGGCATACTTTTCCTTTTCAGGGAACACAACTTCCAAGAAGATCCACACTACAAACATGTTACGTTTGACTAAATTATGCCATATAGGAGTATCCTCTCTGTTAAAGTAACTCAGGTCTTGAACATAGCTTGATTTTCTACTAGTATTTGAACCTAGGCCATCATTTTAGCTAGTGTTCAAATTTGCCGGTATACCATGGTTGGCTAGACCTTTTTTAGGCGACTAAGCTATATATCACATGCATGGGGGGAATTTGGGATCCACTCTGGTAGTTTTTTAAGTGGTTATGGATTGAACCAAAAGTTTTTTCCGTCCCATGGAGTTTGGCCCTAGTTGCCAATTTTAACATAATCTGAATGGAAGACTGCACTAACAGATGCACATAGTCCACCAGTTTTTGAACCTATTCATCATTGTTTCCATGTTCACACTTGCCACTAGAACATGCTTGGATGGACTTTTGTTATGGAATTCTCTTTAAAATGAAAATAATTATTTTATCCATTTTATATCGCCTAGTCTATAGAATAGAGGAGGCCCAAACATTTGTCTATGATTTAAAACTTCATATACGATCCATACTTACGAAATATGTTACCCCTACTTGAGTAAGTGCCATTTAGGAGTATCTATTCTGTCAGAGGAAAGCATGTTTTGAAATTGGCCTTATCTTCTGCCAGCCTTTGAACCGTAGCTATTATTGTTTCTTGTGTCCTAATTTGCGACCAGACAACTTTTGGTTGCTTCTTTGATAGCTAATTATTTTAAATAACTAAAAGAACTATTTAATATATTTTAATTATCCCAATCCATGAAACGCACAAGGCATACTTTTCATTTGTAGGGCACACAACTTCCAAGAAGATCCACACTACAAACAGGTTACGTTTAGTCACCATGTTTTGAAACTGGCCTTATCTTCTACTAGCTTTTGAACCCTAGTTATTATTGTTGTTTGTGTCCTAAATGCGACCAGAAAATAGTTGGTTGGTTCTTTGACAGCTAATTCTTTTAAATAAATAAAGAACTATTTAATCTATTTTAATTAGCCCAAATCCGTGAAATAGACAAGGCATAATTTTCCTTTTAGGACACACAACTTGCAAGAAGATCCACACTACAAACAAGTTACGTTTGACTAAATTCTTCCATAGAGGAGTATCCACTGTGTTAAAGTAACCCAGGTCTTGGACCTAGCTTCATTTTCTACTAGTATTTGAACCTAGGCCATCATTGTAGCTAGTGTTCAAACTTGCTATTATACCATAGTTGGATGGACCTTTTTTAGGTGACTAAGTTATATCTCACATGTGTGGGGGGAGTTTGGGATCCAGTTTGGCAGTTTTTTAGGTGGTTATGGATTGAACTAGAAGTTGTTTCCCTCCCATGGAGTTTGGCCCTAGTTGCCAATTTTAACATAATCTGAATAGAAGACTACACTAGCAAATGCACTGAGTCCACCAGTTTTTGAACCTATTCATCATTGTTGGAATGTTCACACTTGCCACTAGAACATGCTTGGATGGAATTTTGTTATGGAATTCTTTTTAAAATGGAAATAATTGTTTTATCCATTTATATAGGACAGTGTATAGAATAGAAGAGGCCCAAACATCTGTCTATGATTTAAAACTTCATATATGATCAATACTAACAAAATACATTACCCTTGCTTGAGTAAGTGCCATATAGGAGTATCTATTTTGTCACAGGATACCATGTTTTAAAACTGGCCTTATCTTCTTCCAGCTTTTGAACCCTAGTTATTATTGTTGCTTGTGTCCTAATTTGCGAACAGACAACAGTTGGGTGATACTTTGATACCTAATTATTTTAAACAACTAAAAGAACTATTTTATCTATTTTAATTAGCCCAATCCATGAAACAGACAAGGCATACTTTGCCTTTTTAGGGCACACTACTTCCAGGAAGATCCACACTACAAACAGATTACGTTCAATTAAATGCTGCCATACAAGAGTATCCACCGTGTTAAATTAACCCAGGTCTTTAACCTAGCATGATTTTCTACTAGTTTTGTAACCTAGGCCATCATTGTAGCTAGTGTTCAAATTTGTTGATATACCATCGTTGGTTGGACCTTTTTTAGGTCACTAATTTATATCTCACATAGGTGGGGGGAGTTTGGGATCCACTCTGGTAGTTTTTTAGGTTGTTATGGATTGAACCATAAGTTGTTTCCCTCCCAAGATTCCCCCCATGGCTATAAAACCAACCCTCCCCCTCCTAAACCTTAAATCTAAACAAAAAACCTGACTCAACCCTAACAATTCCGATAATCAATGGTAATGTTAAATTCTTAAAGTACTTTTAATTAAATTTTTAATAATACCATTAATTGTCATAGGATGTTTGATTATAGATTAATTATAGAACTAAAATGTTGAATATTTTTCTTTTCTTCATTTAATTCTAAGTTGCACAAAACGGGGAAATAGGTACGAGTTTCCGAAATGGGCACGGGTACAAAACATGACCCCCCCAAATTTTGGAAACGTTGAGACACAAGATATATATATAATATATTATATATATATATATATATATATATATATCTTAGGACATTTAAGAAATATGTGCAATCATAAAGCATATATGGTACATTCTAATTTATTACATCATGATTAAATTGTTCAATTGTCAATGCATAAACTATAAGTCTCTAAATTTACATCACATTTACTCATGAATGATCACATAATGAAAATAGCAATATCCAAAGTTAGCCACAAGAAATTTCTAATTTCTTGTCTCGTGCTTGATTGGGAGTCTCCTCCTACATAGTCGAACGACCTTAGTGCTCTTGATTAAATACAAGTTCCATACCCTAGTATCCTACGTCCTCTTGATTATTGGGAGTCTCTCCTACATAGAGGGCTTGGCTATCTTGATTAAATACAAGTTCCATATCCTAGTACATGACAAAATGCAATGGAAACATTGCAATACCCCAAATCTTGAAATCCTGAAAAAAAGATAAGTCTCCTGGATTTGGAGTGAGATCTAAAATTCTAATTTCTCCATATCAAATCCAATGAGGGTGAAACCACTCTCAAACATCCTAAGTCATTTACTTTAAGATAAAGGAGAATGTCACTTTTACTTTAAGAATTTAACATTACCATGAACAACATATCAACACTAAGGCCATAGGCTTGAATAGTGGGCTACCCAACTCAAAAATATCCTCTTTTTTATAACTTGAGAGGCATCTAGAAGCATCTGGAAGATAGTTAGTTGCCCAATAAAAATTTGAAGTGAAAAAATTAAAAAAAATTACAAGAAAAAGTCAAGTTAGAAGAGGAAACTCCATCGTACGGCCTGAGGAAATGTGCCAGTATGGCCAGAAGCGCACTTCCAGGCCATACGGTACGAGTTTCCTCATTTCCATTTCATTTCCGGCCGGAAATGGACCCTTCTCCAACATTTCCTGCAACTTGGATTTAATTTGATTCAATGAGATTCAAATATCAGCCATGACTTCACACTTTAATAGTGCCATATTTGCCTTGGCTTAAAAGACCTGCACCATCCATGATTGTAACATGGCACTATTTTGGGAACCCAGGGCATGCTCCAGATCACCTCTAGAAGCAGGAAAATGGTAAAAGCCCAGAATCACCTCTGTGTGCCCTGAAGAGAGAGCAGGCCTTGCTATATGAAAGTAAGATGATAGAACTTAGAATGTTGGAAATGCTTATGTAATGTATTTGAAACTAAGAACTACCAATAACCCATTAAAAGAATTACATTTTGCAGGAGAACAAAATTCTGAAGATTGACGGATAATATATTTTGTGCTCAATATGAGAACTACGTCTAGTAGGTTTCTTTTGCATGATAGTATATAAACAACTTTTGATCCTTAAATCAATATGTACACAACGAAATTTACAAAATAGATAATTTAATCTCCTAAGTATATTTACTGAAAATTTTGAGCACATCAAAATCCATGACTATGAGCCATTCAAATATTTGTTTACATCAGTATGGATATATGAACACTGAATCCTAATCCAAATCTGAACCTGAAAAAGAATTTTGTATAATTGTATCCGTATCCATGTGAATCATGAATGTGAAATCTAAACAGTGGAATTAGAATTGAAAAGCTCATAATATTGTTATGTATCACGAGGGAACCTTCAGTTCTCAGTTCTAATTTCACATATAAGATATTTCAAATAGAAATTGGGAATTTCAGGTACATCATGATTCAAACAGTTAATTAATTCACTAATAGATGAAAATGCCAATGTTAAATTATAAATGGAAAAATTACAAAATTGAGCTTATTATTTGGAAATTTCCAAAAGTCCAAAATGAAATACTCGAAGCACAAAAATCTGGAGAATCAAGAATAACCAAACCGATAGTCTTCAACATCCACATCCTGTAACAGAATAGATGCTAATTTCCTCAACTAATGATAAGAAGCACAAGCACTGTGGCCAAGAGAAGATGCAGAACCTTCTAAAACGAACCCAGTCCTAGGCATGGATGTGTCATCCCCAACATGAAAGGAGTCACTGGAAGAACAACCCAAGGAGAGGTTAGCCATCAAGCATTCAAGGGACTCCAAGTCTACATATTTCGGATTCACATCCTACAACTTTGAAGGACCTCAATTACAATCTCCCTTCAATCAAGAGATGAGGCCAAGAAGTGAATATACACAAGATATTTTTCCTTCACTGATGAAGTTTATTTCTCTAGAGTAAATGGATAAAGTGACAAACCCATAAGTGCTCCAATTCCTCTCTGCTGCTAAAAGTTGAAAGCTTGTGAAAGAACCCTATATGCAAGGGTTTGCAAATACAAGGTATGGGAAACATAACATGACCATCATGCAAAGAGGCTTAATACTTTATAGTGCTCCTATCAATGAGCAAATTTCCATTAATAAATTGACCACCACCTGTTATGAAGTAAACAAGTTATTTTGCTCTAACAGCACCATCAAACGAGGACATACCTTAGAAAATTATATTCTAAAATAATCAGCAACCTCGCTCTCTTCCTGTGGAGTCCCCCTCTTACCCCGAAATTCAGCCAAAGATGCTTCATCGTTGTACTTTCATTTAAAGTGTAGGATATAGAATGTTGACAGTTGTTGCATTTGTTCAATCTATTGATGATTATGTCCCTTTAGTCCCATTCAAAAGAGGGTCATGCTCTTCATGAACTTGATGAATTCTTTCCAACATAATGGTGCTCTCATAAATGTTGCCCAAGATAGGAAGATCAGTGTCACAACATCTATCAAATCAATTGGTGACTCCATTATGAAAGAATAAACCCAAATCTTCCCCATCAAACCCCATAATAATGGTAGCACTAATTTGCACTGCCTTTTCATTGTTTCCCACGTTCCCTATTTATCACTATGGCTTAACAACCATGGACAACCTAGCATGATTCATCTTGCATTTGCTACAATTCCACACGCAACTTTCACCAGAATTTTTCCCTTCCTTATCTTTGTCCCATACTTCCATATAGAGGAATCAATAGGGAATTTCTGTTGATTCTCATCACCACCCCTTCTCCCTCCACCACTTCTCCTGCAATGAATACAAGCACTAGTTGACAAACATGAGGCCATTGCAAAAATGTGGAAGAAAAATAAAAATAATAGGTAATAGAATAAAGTAAAAAGGAAGGCTTTCAGCCTAAAATGGAAGATTTTAATAATGTTTGCACAAAAAAGCCACCAAATTTGTCAACAGTAGCTTGTCTGGTTGATGAAATTGGGTAAATTAACATGGAAGGGATGAAAATGGGTAAGTTAACATGGCCCCTATCAGGTTTCAAGTCCTACCAAGTGACGTGCTCATGCTTGTGCTCACACTTGTAGATAGGTTCCAATGCATGCAATAATGGTCGAGGTAGGTGGAAGCCTAGGTGACTTTGTTAGAACAAAAACCCTCCATAGAATTAAATGTTGTTGAGTTAAATCCAAGTGTGTTAGCCTCATTGTCATAAGAGGAATATAGCTTTTATAAAATATATACTAACAAATGGGAGTGTTTCTTTGTCGAATCCATTGCTCGTATGCTCATTGTTTCATTGTAACTGTTCCACTACTCTTGAAAAGCTAATGTCAATGTGCTACTACTCTTCAAATGCCTAGTGCTGTTAGTTCTCTCGACCCCTCACAATTAGCGAAAATAATCAATGAAAAAAGAAAATGGTGTCATGTGGTTTGCATTAGATATTTTAATGCCTGTTGTTGTTAGTGCTCTCGACCCCTGACAGTTTTGCAAATGAATCAATGAAGAAAGAAGACTGTGCCATGTGGTTTGCATTGGAGATTTTAGCATTTTTGTTTTTTTCAATGCCTGTTGTTAGCGCTCTCAATCCCTCATAGTTTTGCAAATGAAGCAATGAAAAAATAAAATGGTGCAAGGTTTAATTGAAGTGAGACCCGTGCCATTGGAAAGAGAAAATGGTCATGCCATTACAAATCCAAAAATCTACTCCATCAACACAAAACGAATGAAATTATCATCTATAAAACTTTGCTCTCTAGATAAGGGTGAATATTAGTGTATCAGCAAGTTGTGACAGAATCCAAGTTACTTGCTTTGTGTTTATGTTTGAATTTAGCAAAAACAAAATTCAATATAAATATGTCATATTAAAAATATCCAATAAAATTCACCATTAAATTTAAATATATATGCGTCAAATTTTTAATTATATAGTTTATAATTCCCAATTTTTTAAATATAATATAGTTTTTTTTTTTTTTTTTCAAATCTGGTTCATTGAATCTGATTAGACCCGCTTTTGGTTCAAAACTCGATTAGATAGCTAGTCTGGTTCAAAACCTAGTTCTAGTTTTTAAAACTGTGCACAAATATAGGGGTGAACCTCTATGAATATAGGACAAACCTTTGAATTTGGTTGAATTCACTGAATTTTAAACTTCTTGGTTGAAGTTCAGTGAACCTTGTGACATTAAATTATTTAAATTTTAGAAATAAAGGTTATAGGTTGTAAACTGTGTAAATAATTGAGTGTTGTGTTTGACATTTAAGATCTGGCTCCAAAAACAGTTTACACCCAATCTCATCTTGATCCAGAACCTCCCAAAATTTTATATGATCCTGAAAAGTTGATAAGGAAAACAAGTTTAGTTGAAAGTCAAGGAAGTAATACTCCCCTTTCTAGGGAAAATTATCTTCTGGAATTTTTTTTTACCATACAGGATATTCAATTTGACTGACCATTTCAACATAGTCTATTTAGGACCAAATCTACAAGTTTTGTAGATGAAACAGTAATTGATAAATCTTTACTCCAACCCTATAAATCTGCAAGTCAATATTTTGAACTATATTTTAATCAGAAAACCCTCCAAAACATTGATAAGTTACAATATCTTGTATCAGTACTTGATCAAGTTGTACATCAAGCCTATATTCAACAATTTGTTGAAATTTCTACCCTCACTATTGCAGCATCTTCTTTTTACTCCCAATCTGTTCATCCCACATCAATTAGTCCCACCCCTTCTGTAATCTCCACTACTTCTCCAGTAGTATCACAGACAACAACCCAACCTATCTTGAGAACTCCTACATCTATACCTCCCATAAGACCACCTATTATTCAACCCAATATGGCTGCTAGTTATGCTTCCTTGGTCTTACCTGAGCAATTTCATCCTCTACCCCAATATTATCAAACTAGAATTCCTCAATTTGATTCCACCGATGCTATCACTACACAACAACATGTATATATGATGAACAACTTCCTTGACCTTCAGGAGGTGGATGAAAATGATGTAAAGATGTGACTTTTTCCTGGAGTTTGGCTGGAGAGGTAAGAAAATGGTTTAAGAATTTAACATCAGCTAGTATAGCTGATCTTGATGCCTTTCATCAAACTTTCATAAATAGATGGGAAACTAGAAAGAATCCTCTTCAGATTTTGAATGAATATAAAAACTTAAAAAGAGGACCTTGTGAGACTATGGAAGGATATTGTGATTGGTTTAATAAAGTTTATAATGCAATTCTACCGACTATTAAAACTCCCTCGGGATTGTCCCTTATTCATTTCCCTGAAAGATTTGATGTGGATATGGCATATCAGCTAAGAGAGAGAGACCCTACTACCTTAGAGGAAATTCAAGCTAATGCCCTTAAAGTTGAGGCTAGTTTATTAGCCAAAAAAGAAAAATAAAAGATTGAAATAAGGGTTACTATCAAAGAAGAACCTTCCTCCTCTTCTTCATCTGATTATAAAATAGACAGTCTACTTAGAACCATGGAGGAGATGATGGATAGGAAAATTATAACTAATAGGGATACTCCTAGAGAAAACCAACCTACTCCCCAAATCAAAAATCCTAATTTTAGAAGAAACCCACCCCAGATCAAACAAAGGGAACAAAAAGGTCCAAATCAGCAGGTTATACCTCCTTTTCAAGAGAATTGTACATATGAGGAGGGAGAAATGGCTAAAGACATGAATCATACTCAAATCAATTTAATGGGAGTAAATGACAATGGTTCCACATTTCTTACTCAAGAGTAACAAGACCTTTTTCTACTATCCTAGGATGAAGTAGACCTCGAGGAATCAGAATATTATAAAAAAAGGTTTTGAAAATGCAATTATGGAAGTCCATAAGAAATATAATCTGAGTAAGAAAACACTTGATAATGCTATTAAAAATAATGATGATGCTCCCAATAAAAAGATAGTTGATACACCTACTAAGAAAAATATCAACATTCTTGCTAAAAAGAATGCAGAGGTTCCAACCCAAAAAACATCTGATATTATATTCAAAGCAACTGAAACTAATAATCCCTCTACTAGCCAGCAAAGAGATATTTCCCGAAAGGACTTGGTTGAAAAACATGATGCCATCAATTCAAGCAAAAGTCCAAAATCATTCAGTATAGAACATGAATAGGCAAAGCTTAAAATATCCATTCCTCTAACAAAACTTATGAATAAAATGACATACAGATTACAAGTGATGAAAGGATTAAGTATGGGAGAAGATACAGATACAGTCAATGTATCTAATGATCAACCAGAAATATTATTTGGGCCTGAAGTCCATGGAAAAATCCATGATGGAGATGTACCTCCTTTTTACATTAGTTTAAACATTCATGATAAAATTTTAAATAATGCAATGGTTAACTCAGGGGCCTCTCACAATCTCATGCCTAAGGTTATCTTGGAAAAATTGGGACTAGATATCACTAGACGATACAAGGATCTGTATTCATTTGATTCATGTGAAGTAAAATTCCTTGGGCTTATTAAGGATTTGTGTGTCAACTTAGTGCAAATACTAGCCAAGAGCTTGGTAATGGACATAGTTATTGCTAACATACCTCCTAAATATGGCATGCTACTGTCTCACTCATGGGGAGCTAAACTTCAAGGAAACCTCCAAATGTATATGACCTATGCTACCATTCTAGTGTTTGGTTAGATTAGGAGACTATACAGAGAAAAAATTATGAAATTCATGGTTACTAGTCAGGATAAACCCCACAATTATCCCTTAATATTCAGTCCATTCAGACCTTCATTCTTTTATTTTGTATAATAATAGAAATATACATGAACAAATTACCAATGCATAAACTAATTTGTGTGAGATTAAGGAATGAAAAACATATATGATAGAACTTGATAAACAAAATGAACCTTTATGTAATTTAATTTTTGATGGGGTTGATAGTAAAGAAGGATAAGGGGCAGGCGTGTCAGTTTCAAAGTCACGAACTCATCACTCAGAAGGCCATTCGCATAAGTTGGACTTTCAATGTACTAACTGTTAGTGCTCAAATCTACCTTAGGCTGAAATAAGGTAAGACTCAAGGCTACATCAAACCACGCTTAGCCTCGTAGCTAGCCCTACGAGGACAGGAGAGGGCTCCCTCCGGGTCAAACTCGGCAAAAGCTAATCAAAGAGGCTCAAGATGACCGAATTATGACTAATGTTAGGCTAGGTATGAAGTGCAAAGAGTTTCAAATTGATTTTTAAAGGTTTTGTTGAATTCAAGGGAAAGGAAATTTTGGGTGCGGGGATGAGGCACAGTTTTTGCAGAGGTCTACTTGGGGCAAGATAGGCGATTGTTTTGATGCCTTAAAGCAAGTGAGATGGGTATATCAGGCTAGTGAGGAGCTAAGGAGAGCAAGGAAGTCTCAAGGATTCTCCTTAAACTGAAGAAAACATGAAAATTAAACAAATTTAAAGGCAGAGCATAGCAAGTTCATGGATTCTACCTTAACACTTCATTTGTTTAATTACAGAAGATTAAGTAAAGAAAATGATACACATACACAACTTACAAGTACTAAGAGAAACACACCATCAACACATAAAGCCACATGAATCCCAAATAGTGCTGCAAAACCCTGGTCTTTCCTTTGCCAAAATGCAGATAAGATATGTACAATAGAGTATCAAGCTATTCCCAAGAGTCCAACCTCTCCTACTGAATGAAAATTTAAATATATAGACCAAGCTATCCTCATTCTGTAACCTCTAGGGGTCGAGCTCCTCCTTCTAGGAGCATTTTGAACCAATTCTAAACATGGAGCAAGAATCTAGATGACCAAACAACTTGCCTCTAAAAAGAAGGAAACTGACTCATTACATTGATTTCTTGCTAATTTATGAATGAATCATCTAGAAGAAGGTAGATAAGTGCCATGTTACCTTACATACATCAAATTACATCATTTTTGGTCAAAAATTACGTCAAAAAGTGAAACTAGTGAAAACTAGCCGAGTCCCTGTGCTGAAGGTGAAAAACTAGGTCAAAAACTGTATGTGTAGCGCCCCTGATCCCTATGCGTAGCACACATTTGAGCCTGTTTTTGGGGCACCTCCTGACACCTAAATTGAGCTCATGATAGCTCGTTGGAAAGCCCTGGATGTCTACTTTCCAACCCAAGTGGAATGTTCCAATTTGAAGCTCATTTTCCCCCTCAGAACTGAATTTTCCTAGAAGTACTTCCTGTTGTTGGAAAAGGTGGCAGCAAGGTGGTTTTCATGATGTTTTCGGACATTTTGACCATCCAGATCTCAATGAAATGCTTCGGAAATGACTTAAAATGTGTATTTATTCATGAAAAATCCAAAAGTACAAGCCATTTTTCATTTGGACCTCCCAATCTTCAGAGTAGCGCGCTGCGCGCTACGCGTAGAACCAAAAAACCTATTTTGCAAGCCAAAAATTTTGAAACGACAAAATTTTCTCCAAATTTTCCCAAATTTGGAGTGAATACCCTCCATCATGTATCATGCTCAACTAATGAAGCCTCAGCCAAAACTCGAAGTAGATCAGGCGTTTTGCGTTGTTTTTATGCTTTGCTCAAACGCCTCTTGAGGATCTTCATTCTCGCTTTGCAAACATGCATGCGAGCCCAATAGTGAGTCTTCATGTGGTGAAGCATTCTTTGTCCCTATTTTCCTTCACCAACAAGTTCTCCAAATGAGTATTCACCCGGACAAGCATTGATTCCTGATCAATAGGTGTCAAATCACCGGGTCTCCTTCGGGCCAATTCCCGGTCTTCACGGATCTTCCGCAGCTCATAAAGTTCATGCTCATCTTCCAACTGTTTGTTGCGCTGCTCCAAATAGTTGATCACCCACTTAGCCATCTGCAATTTCTTTTGCAGTGACTCATTCTTGGCCCTTTGTTCTCGGATAATCTTCTTTAGCTCGGAGCTAGGAGAGCTAGCATCAACATCAATGATATCCGTGTCCTGACCTCCTGAAGGACCCTCATCAACCATGGGTCTCTTGCCCATGTCCTGGATCTATACCTATGATGAAGATGGAGGCGAGACCCCTTCCACATGATGTGGAGATAATACTCACTGTGATGATGAAGTCAACGAGACCCCTTCCACCCCAGGTGGAGATAGTACTTGTCGTGCAGCTGCAAATAAGGCCCTGTAGCCTTTCTGATATGTCACATATGCTGGAGCATCAACATGCTCGGTCTCAGGAATGCCAAACTACTGTGAAGGCCCTCCCTCATCATGAACTATCTCTGGTGGTGGCTGAGGCGCTATGAAAAGGTCACGAGAAATAAAATCCTCCCATGTAATGCCCTGCTGTGCCAGCTGATGAATCACCACGATGTTGATCAATGCATAATGGTATATGCTCCTATGCTGATGTGTTGGGCTCTTCTTTTGCACTAAAGGCACCATCCTCTCTATGTTGTGAAACATAAAATATGGGATGTTCATCAGACGCACCCTTGTAAAATGCATCAACAAACGGACATGGTATGCATAAAGACGCAAGAATCTGCCCTCACAATTGAAATACTGGATGATGAGTTTCATCAAAGGTGCAAACCGATCATTCAGGTAGTGGAAAGGAAAAAATCTGCTCAAGTGCCTCATATACCCTGGTTTAATATATGACTCATAATATGATTTCTCTAGCTGTTGACGGTTATTCCATTTCTCCCCGATATTTGGAATTCCCGTGGCCTCTGTAATGGTCTCTGGACACAAAATGAAATTAACTCCAGCAAGGTTTACATGGCCATCATGTAAATGGAGAATAAACAAGCGAGCTAATTCACGATGATGCTGAAACTGTGAAATTAGCTCACAAAAATGATAGCATGACTGATGGCGACAGAAATCCATGGCGAGTGGGCAAGCTTGTAGTTGTACCATAGAAGTGGGCTCTTCTCTAAGATGTTTACCACCTTTGCCACCTCTGCGAGGCCTTTGTGGCACATTTCCCTCTGTGGTGGAATCACTGTCATTTTCCTACTCATAAGATGACTCTGTATCTGACATGGTTTTGAGAACAAAATAGCTGCAATTGGAGGACTACAATATGTATGTTGTAGGTGTGATGAAATCCCAATTTCAATGTATCCTCAAAAAACCAACTGAAGCATCATAAAAGTTATGCCATAATGGATATTTTGTTTGGTATATTTGGGCACAAAACAGTCACAAAGATATTTTGGTATGAAGTGCTGCTGGCTCAAAGTTTTCAAATGGGCAAGGAGCTATATTTTACCAAGGAAAGGGAGAAAAATCTTCATCAATTACTCACATACCTTTAAATACTCTATACAAAGTTTTAATACCCTTTACAAAGATTTTGATAAGGGCCTAGGGTTTGATTTGTTTTCTTACACCCAACACCACTTCCATTCTTCAAACACATATTAGACAATATTCAACTTGATTGATTTGAGTCAAAGAAACACCTACTTGCAGCTTCAGAGGTGATTTGACACGTTTTAGGCACATAAACTTAATGCTAGAATGGGTGCGTAGCACACAGGTTCAATGCGTAGCACAACGCCCAGTGTGTAGCGCCTATGTAAATTAACACAGGATGTGCGCGCCCAATGCGTAGCGCACCGCCCAGTGCATAGCGCGCAAGTTCTATGCGTAGCACGCACCTTCAACTCTGCCTCAAGGGTTTGTAACTTGGTTTTTCACCCTCCAATCTTGAAAATGCTCTTGCTCTGATATGTGGTGAACCAAAAAGACTTGTTTCACCTTATATACACCCAAAATATCTAATTTGAATAAATTGACTTCAAAAAAACCCACTTTGTAAAGTTTGGGCACTTTCACTTTTGGCCTATTAATACAATGATTCTTTTTTATTTTCTCATGCTTTTCTGAGGTTTGGACTGAAGTTCTTTGTTCATTTTTGTTTGCAGGGATAGCTATAATATGGTCTGGCAAAGGAGATCAAGGCTGCACTTGAACAATTGAGGAATTGAAAATTTTGAGATTTTTTTACAAAAATGAGATGGCGACTTATCTTCAAAATGGAGTTTTGAAGAGAAGTCATAATTCAGTTGTACAATGATGAAAATTATTGAAATGATGATCTATCAAAGACATCCCTCTGGCCTGCTAGTCTTCTAAGACTTTTTAAGAAAAAATTGACTCAACCCCAGACCTAAACCTAAAAATTTAAAACATGATTGTAAATGACTTGTGAAGCTTTATGACTTAACCTAAACCAGTAGTGACATACACGAGGGGAATGAATGACACAAACCACTCCATCGGAGTTATGGCATGCCTAACGAAATGCAACTGATCAAAATGGATGGGACACCTAATCATGAAATGCAAAAGAGCTTTGATCTATGACGAAGGGATAACTAGACCGACTCTAACATTGGCTCCAATGGGGATGGTAGCTCCTTGGAGATGCCAAGAACCACAGATCTCTGTAAGAGCTAGACAGTGCCTTCACTCATTGGGCCATGGAGTCATTATTGCAATACACACTTTGAGAATTTGACTGAAAAACCAAAAACTGCTTTGACCAAACTAGAGTCGAAACTAAAAGATTCGGACAACTGACCTGACAAAATCAGACTAACTAACCTTCATTTTCAGAATTATAGACTTCACCTCGGGCCCCAAACTGAAGATGATAAGTTAGTTTACATTTGCAATAGAACAAAGTAAAATGATATGTACAATGATGATGAAATGAGTGGAAAAATACTCAAAAGTAGTATCTCTTTAACAGCCGACCATTAATCGGTCCTCCAGGACATTCATCTCCATCCATCTCCTTGAGAAGGAAAGCGTTTTGGCAATGATATGCTGCAATCTTGTAAGGACCCTTCCATAAATTTTCAAATTTGCCATGCTTTCCCTTGTCTTCATGTCGAGCATCCCATCTCAAAACTACCTCATCTAGCTGAAATGTGTCCACCTTTGCTTTCCGGTCATAAATATTTTTGATGCGCTCCTGCAGCTTGTAAGTGTTTTGAAATACCTCCTCTCGTGTCTGCTGTAAATGAATCATTTAATTAATCCTTCTCTGCATAGGATCTTCCTCACTACCCGCTTCTTGATGTAATTTGACAACTGGGACAACAAGTGAAGTAGGAAAAACCGTGTCTATTCCGTACACCAAATCGAAAGGATACATGCCAATAGACTTTTTATGACTCACCCTATCAGCCCATAGTGCATTTATCAACTTCTTGTGCCAACCCTTTTTACTGATTTCCAACAATTTCTTAATGATATTGACCAAACATTTATTAGATGACTCTGCCAATCCATTTCCTTGAGGGTGGTATGCGGTTGAATGTCCCAAGCTAATATTGTACTTATAAAAAAACTCAATCATCCTTTTTGACTTAAATGCTGCTGCATTATCCATGATTAACTTACTTGGACATCCAAAACGTGACAAAATATTGGTTTCAAGAAAATAAATAATTACCACATCCGTAGCTTGTCTAGTAGGAATTGCTTCAATCAATTTTGTGAAGTAGTATGTGGCCGTCAATATCCATCGATGTTGTCCTGATGATGCCGGATGAATTTCGCTGATCAAATCCAATCCCCACTGCTGAAAAGGTGCGCTGACTTCAATTGGTTTGAGAGGCAAAGGCTGGAGCTTCTGCTTTCCTTGAAAAATTTGGCATTCGTGACAATTTTTAACAACCTTATATACATCTAAAAATAATGAAGGCCAATAATAGCCTGCCCTTAGAATCTTGTTTTCCATGGTCTGCCAAAACAGATGACCTCCACAGTCCCCTCTATGAAAGTCTTCCACGACTCTTTTGGCTTCCTCCTCTACCAAACAATTCAATAACATTCCACCAGGGTCTTTCCAAAACAATGCTGAATTTAATTTGCAACATTTTGCAGCTTTCAATTTCAAAGTTCTACTTCTGTTTCTAGGCCATCCGGGAGGTGAAGACAAATGTTGAAGTACATATAAAATGTCAGCATACCAAGGAGAAGAGAGAAACATTTCAGATACCTGAACGGATGGATTCTCCTCATTTTCATCGGACATGGCAGCAATCAAATTTATGTCTAAGACTTGCAAATTTGTTTCGGCCATTAGCTTGGCGAGTCCTTGACCTTTGATCAGCTTGGTGGGTTTAATCTCTACATCATACTCTAACAACGCAGCAATCCACTTACCCCATCTGCCTTCTGGATCTGCCTGTACTAAAATATCTTTAACTGCTGCGTTAGGAACATAAGCTAGAATATGGGAATGCAATATATACACACGAAAATATTTCAAGGCCTTTACAAGCACAAGTGCTTGCTTCTCAATGATGTTATATTTCAATGCTCCATCTCTTATAATCCGACTGAAAAAAGCAATGGGCTTTTCACCACCTTCCCTCTTTTGCATTAATACCATTGCCAAAGTGTGCTCAGAAGCAAATGAGAACAAAATAAAATCCTGAGTGTAGTCTGGGCTGATCAAAATAGGAGCTGAAGAAAGAGCTAACTTCACTAAGTTAAATGATTTCACCGCCTCTTCGGTCCACTTTACCTGACTGTCCTTTTTCAGCATGCTTGTGATTTCTCTAAGATGTTACGCTAGATTTGGAATGAAGTGACACAGAAAATTCAGTTTACCATTGAAGGACTGTATTTCTTTCTTGTTCCGAGGCTGTTCAATTTGCTGAATGGATTCAACACACACAGGGTCAATACGGATGCCATCTTCAAATATGATGTGGCCAAGAAGTTTGCCCTCATCCATGGCAAAAAAACTCCTTTTCGGATTCAGCGATATGCCATATTTTCTACACTTGTGGAAAACAATTTTCAAATGATACAAATGTTCCTGATTAGAATTTGAAAACACGGTTAAGTCATCAAGATAAAAAACTAAAAATACATCTTTCTCATTGGAGAAAGCTACATCCATTGCACGCTGAAAGGTGGCTCCTGCATTTTTCAAACCAAAGGGCATCTTTGCATAATGAAATGTTCCCCTTGGAGTGGTGAACGTTGTCTTGTCATGGTCATCTTGATGCACTAAAATCTGATTGTATCCTGAATAACCATCGAGTCGTGACATCCTTGATGCTCCAACTACTCGTGCAATATATGATCCATTTTGGGCAGCGGATAATTGTCTTTTAAGGACACCTTATTTAAATTTTTGAAGTCAATACATAAACGGAGCTCACCTGTTTTCTTCCTTATGTGCGCAAAGTTTGATATCCAATCTGAAAATCGGATAGGCACAATGATTCCTGACTTATACAATCTGTTTACCTCTTTTTCGATTGATGGCAGCAACTTGGGATTGATTCTCCTCAACTTTTGATGAAAAGGCTTCTGATTTGGCTTAATAGGAATAGTATGTTGAATGATATTTGTGTCATATGTTTTTAAATCCAAGTAATCCCATGCAAAAACATCAGAAAACAAAGACAACAATTTTACATATTCTGCTTTTACCTTTGGTGACAATGACCTTCATACCTTTACCATCTTGGGATTCTTAGCTGTCCCAATGTTTACTTCTTCAACACCTTTTTCAGTTGGTCTCAATGTTGGTTTGCAGGCCACATCATCTTGGTCAAACAACTCCTCTAAAGGAATCAATCCCTTAGGAATAATGTTATCTTTAAGTTGCAGTACATCCATTTGATTTACTTGTATATTATCACTACCATCATCATGTTCATTATCTATTGAGGTATCCTTGAACTTACCCTTATTTTGCAGAAACTCATTGATCTCTTCATCATCTTGAAAGACTTGCCAACATCGTTGATTGTCTGGAATGGTGGGACGGTGTTTGACATGGATCTCAAACTTGTTGCTAGAATTCATCGGAATTTTCAAATTGCTTGTTGCCTTAGCAAGTCCATCAGCAACACCATTTTGTATGCGAGGCACACATGTCAAGGTATGATCAGAAAACAACTTCAAAATATCTAAGACTGCATTTCGATATGCCCTCATACGAGGATGCTTGGCCTGAAACGCACCTTTAACTTGCTTTATTACTAACTCGGAATCACCATAGACCACAATATTCTTTGCTTTCAGCTTTCTAAGAATCTTTAGGCCAGCAATGAGAGCCTCATATTCCGCCTCATTGTTTGAACAATCGAATGCTAGTTTATAGGAACACACTCTCACCTTGCTTGGAACTTTGTCTCGAGTGGAAAAAGGACTTCGAATCCTCACACCAATACTAGCACCATCACTACCTACTGTGCCATCGAAATCCATGGTCCAAAGACCATCTTCATCCTCCTCCAAGTGCTGAAATTGTACTGCCTCTGATTTTTCTGTTTGCTGCCCCTTTGCTTCAGCTGTTTGCTCCATAATAGCTTGCTTTTCTCCTCTTTCCTTTTGTAGAACTTCTCTGAAATTTTCAGTGATCTCTGGTATATCTTCCGCTTGAACTAATTGACTATCTAGATCATTAAAACTATCAACAAATAAAACAAATGACTCCAAATCTGTATGTACATAATTTACAGGATGATTGATTGGATTCTCTTTGCTAGTTATCATGTATTTCATCTTCTGCTCTCGATATAGCTTTCTCATTTGACCGAAGACTGGAATTGTGGCATAAGAAAAGTCTAACTATAGAGTACCCTTCAACTTAGCTCCCTAAGATCTCGAAAGTAGCATACCAAAACGTGGAGGAATTTCTACCGCAACCACATCCATCAAGACATTCCTCGTTGAGATTTGGTCTAAGCTAACAACCAAATCTTTGATGAGCCCAATACATCTCACATGGCTAGAATCAAATGAATATAAATCATGATATTTCCTTATTATGTCTAACCCCATCTTCTCCACGATCACCTTTGGCATCAAATTGTGTGAAGCACCCGAATCGAACATAACATTGTGCAAAACATATTCATGCAATCTCAAACTGATATAAAAAGGAGGAACATCACTATCAGGGGACTGACCATCCAATGCTGGCCCAAAGATCAATTTGGGTTGATCATCTTCAACATTCACCGTGTCAAACATGGGATCAAAGTTTAGAATTTTGGAGACTTGACCTCGGTAGCTGCTGTTTTACATGATTTCAGTCAAAGGAATAGATATTTTTAATTTGGAAATTTCATTTTCCAAACTAAATTCTGAAACCTTTTCGACTTCTTTGACTGGAACTTCTTTCTTATCCTTAATTATACTTGCCTGATTTTTCCTTTCTGCTGCTGATATCTTGCTCGTTGTGGGATCAATTGTCTCCTTTCCTTTCTTCTGTGGTGTCAGTGAATCCGTCTTTGGTGCTGTAGCTTCTTTTCTTTTCTGAATTGGATTGATGGGCACATCTCGGTTTCTCAATGAATCCTGCTTCTGTTGAGTGGACAAAGCGTTCAAATATCCTCTTTGGTAATCATCTAAATCTGCATCATTAGCTAAGATAAAATCTTCATCTTGCTGGGCGCCTGAACTTTCTCCATACTCTTCTTCTTCAGTGATGTAAATGGGCAGATCATCAGGAGTAAATAAGTGGTTTTGGTCCCCTACTACATCAGCCTCTTCATCTGAATCTTGACTCACAAAATTCTGCCAAAGAGGAGTCTTGATCGATTGCTGGGATGCCGGCCCTTGTACTCTTGGTTCACGCTACTTAATTCTGAATTGAGGTTGTTGCTGGCCACGGTAATTTGGATTACGAATCTGCGGTTCTGATTTGTCAAGGTTCAGTCTTTTGAACATCTCACGAAGCCAAGGCGGTTCTGATGTAGATTCTTCCTTTATAGTCACTCTTTTCTCTGCCTTCAACCATGCTCTCTTGTCGTTCAGATTTGCCTCAACATTAACAACAATCTTTTGCATATCTTCTAAAGTAGGTGGATCTCTATCCCGTAATGAATAAGCCATCTCTAGATCAAAGCCATCCGGGAATTTGAGAAGAGATGATTTTCTAGATGGTCTTAAATCATCTTGAATAGCATTATAAACTGTATTGAACCTGATAATATAGTCTTGGACAGACTCACCATGATTGCGTTTGATATTATTATACTCGGCATTGATCTGAAGTGGATCCTTTCTAAGTTCCCAACGATCTAGAAACTGTTTCTGAAGTTCAACCAACTTAGGTATACTTCTAGCTCTCAAGCCTCTGAACCATTTTCCTACTTATCCTTCGAATGTTTGCACAAACAATCGCATAGTTACATCCTCGTCATCAATCTCATATAAATCATAAAAAGTTGCCATTTTGTCTATGTGCTACTGAGTGGACACACTTTGAGGAGTGCCATCAAATAAAGGAATCTTACTGTGATAGTCCGCAGGCATATCATGCAATTGCCGAGGTAAAGCAAGAGGTGCAAAACGAGCAACCATTGCTCTTGGTGGATTTACTCTAGGTGTTGTTGGCAGAGTGGGTGTCATTACTGTATGAGGAGTATGCAGAGGTGTATGTGGAGGAGAGGCGATGTGGGATGAAGGAGGGTAATTGGCTGCAGATTCTGAATAAGTAATTATAGGTTGCACCGGAATGGTGGGAATGAAAGGCGGTTCAGTAGGAATTCTAGAGGTAGATGTCGTGACAGTGGATCCAATGTTTGCATATACAGCTTCTAAGAAATCAGCAAGATTGGCAGCTTGGATGTTGGTTTGAAGGTGCCTCAAGATAAAATTGTCAATTAATTTATTGTGCCTTTCAAATTCAAGAAATGCAGCAAAGTGAGGATTTGGAACAATAGAATGAAGAGTGTTTTCAGACTTAGTTTTAAACAATGACAATGGAAGCTTTTCGTCGAAAGTAAGTTCTTCAAGGTATTCAAAAAGCGCAGGACATGAATGAGATTTAACCAATGGAGTAGCCGAGCTTTCTTGACAGAGGATTTTTCGAACCAAATTTGGATTTTCATAAATAGGAGGTGGATTCGGATCTGGATTAGCTCTTGTATGTCTTTTTGAAGCCAGTGTGTTTATCAGAAGATCAAAAGAACTAAAATAATTCAGCCAATCGTTTGCTAGACTCAATCATCCAAAGGTCTAGAACGAACAAAATTACTGGGGTGATTTGCAAAACAAGGTTTCACAAGCTAACCAGAGATCGACTGAAGCAACATTTATCTACTTCCGCTTATGCTTAGCAAGAGAATTTCGAAAGCTACCTGGCGTGACTTCAGACTCCGTCTAAGACTTGTGAAACAAATTCATCAGCAAGAAAACCATTGAGATTTCTTTCCCCAGTGGAGTCGCCACTATGTTAGCGCTCAAATCTACCTTAGGCTGAAATAAGGTAAGACTCAAGGCTACATCAAACCACGCTCAACCTCGTAGCTAGCCCTACGAGGACAGGAGAGGGCTCTCTCCGGGTCAAACGTGGAAAAAGCTAATCAAAGAGGCTCTAGATGACCGAATTGATGACTAATGTTAGGCTAGGTATGAAGTGCAAATAGTTTCAAATTGATTTTTAAAGGTTTTGTTGAATTCAAGGGAAAGGCAATTTTGGGTGCGGGGATGAGGCACAGTTTTTGCAGAGGTTTACTTGGGGAAAGATAGGCGAATGTTTTGATGCCTTAAAGCAAGTGAGATTGGTATCTCAGACTGGTGAGGAGCTAAGGAGAGCAAGGAAGTCTCAAGGATTCTCCTTAAACTGAAGAAAACATGAAAATTAAACAAATTTAAAGGTAGAGCATAGCGAGTTCATGGATTCTACCTTAACACTTCATTTATTTAATTACAGAAGATTAAGTAAAGAAAATGATACACATACACAACTTACAAGTACTGAGAGAAACACTCCATCAACACATAAAGCCACATGAATCCCAAATAGTGTTGCAAAACCCTGGTTTTTCCTTTGCCAAAATGCAGATAAGATATGTACAATAGAGTATCAAGCTATTCCCAAGAGTCCAACCTCTCCTACTGAATGAAAATTTACATATATAGACCAAGATATCCTCATTCCCTAACCTCTATGGGTCGATCTCCTCCTTCTATGAGTAGTTTGAACAAATTCTAAACATGGAGCAAGAATCTAGATGACCAAACAACTTGCCTCTAAAAAGAAGGAAACTGACTCATTACATTGATTTCTTGCTAATTTATGAACTAATCATCTAGAAGAAGGTAGATAAGTGCCATGTTACCTTACATACATCAAATTACATCATGTTGGGACAAAAATTACATCAAAGAGTGAAACTGGTGAAAACTAGCCGAATCCCTGTGCTGAAGGTGAAAAACTGGGTCAAAAACCGTATGCGTAGTGCCCCTGATCCCTATGCGTAGCGCACATTTGAGCCTCTTTTTGCGGAACTTCCTGACACCACAATTGAGCTCATGATAGCTCGTTGGAAAGCCCTGGATGTCTACTTTCCAACCCAAGTGGAATTTGCGAAGTTGGAGCTCATTTTCCCCCTGAAAACTGAATTCTCCTAGAAGTACTGCCTGCTGTTGGAAAAGGTGGCAGCAAGGTGGCTTTCATGATGTTTTTGGACATTTTGACCATCCAGATCTCAATGAAATGCTTCGGAAATGGCTGAACATGTGTATTTCTTCATGAAAAATCCAAAACTACAAGCCATTTGTCATTTGGACCTCCCAATCTTCAGGGTAGCGCGCTGCGCGCTACGCGTAGAACCAAAACACCTGTTTTGCAAGCCAAAAATTTTGAAACGACAAAATTTTCTCCAAATTTTCCCAAATTTGGAGTGAAGACCCTCCATCATGTATCATGCTCAACTAATGAAGCCTCAGCCAAAACTCGAAGCGGATCAGGCCTTTTGCGTTGTTTTTGCGCTTTGCTCAAACGCCTCTTGAGGATCTTCATTCTCGCTTTGCAAACATGCATGCGAGCCCAATAGTGAGTCTTCATGTGGAAAAGCATGTCTTTGTCCCTGTGTTCCTTCGGCAACAACTTCTCCAAATGAGTATTCACCTGGATGAGCATTGATTCCCGATCAATAGGTGTCAAATCACCGGGTCTCCTTCGGGGCAATTCCCGGTCTTCGCGGATCTTCCACAGCTCATAAAGTTCATGCTCATCTTCCAACTGTTTGTTGCGCTACTCCAAATAGTTGATCACCCAATTAGCCATCTGCAATTTCTTTTGCAGTGACTCATTCTTGGCCCTTTGTTCTCAGATAATCTCCTTTAGCTCGGAGCTAGGAGAGCTAGCATCAACATCAATGATATCTGTGTCCTGACCTTCTGAGGGACCCTCATTAACCATGGCTCTCTTGCCCCTATCCTGGATCTGTACCTGTGCTGAAGACGGAGGTGAGACCCCTTCCACATGATGTGGAGATAATACTCGCTGTGCTGATGAAGTCAACGAGACCCCTTCCACCCCGGGTGGAGATAGTACTCGTCGTGCGGCTGCAAATAAGGCCCCGTGGCCTTTCTGATATGTCACATATACTAGAGCATCAACATGCTTGGTCTCAGGAATGTCAAACTAATGTGAAGGCCCTCCCTCATCATGAACTATCTCTGGTGGTGGCTGAGGCTCTGTGAAAAGGTCACGAGAAATAAAATTCTCCCATGTAATGCCCTGCTGTGCCAGCTGATGAATCACCACGATGTTGATCAATGCATAATGGTATATGCTCCTATGCTGATGTGCTGGGCTCTTCTTTTGCACTAAAGGCACCATCCTCTCCATGTTGCGAAACATAAAATATGGGATGTTCATCAGACGCACCCTTGTAAAATGCATCAACAAACAGACATGGTATGCATAAAGACGCGAGAATCTGCCCTCACAACTGAAATACCAGATGATGAGTTTCATCAAAGGTGCAAACTGATCATTCAGTTAGTGGAAAGGAAAAAATCTGCTCAAGTGCCTCATATACCCTGGTTTAATATATGGCTCATAATATGATTTCTCTAGTTGTTGACGCTTATTCCATTGCTCCCCGATATTTGGAATTCTCATGGCCTCTAAAATGGTCTCTGGTGAAAAAATGAAATTAACTCCAGTAACGTTTACATGGCCATCATGTAAATGGAGAATAAACAAGCGAGGTTATTCACGATGATGCTGAAACTGTGAAATTAGCTCACAAAAATGATAGCATGACCGATGGTGAAAGCAATCCATGGCAAGTGGGCAAGCCTACAGTTTTACCATAGAAGTGGGCTCTTCTCTAAGATGTTTACCACCTTTGCCACCTCTGCGAGGCCTTTGTGGCACATTTTCATCTGTGGTGGAATCACTGTCATTTTCCTGCTCATAAGATGACTCTATATCTGACATGGTTTTGAGAACAAAATAGCTGCAATAGGAGGACTACAATATGTATGTTGTAGGTGTGATGAAATCCCAATTTCAGTGTATCCTCAAAAAACCAACTGAAGCATCATAAAATTTATGCCATAATGGATATTTTGTTTGGTATATTTGGGCACAAAATAGTCACAAAGATATTTTGGTATGAAGTGTTGTTGGCTCAAAGTTTTCAAATGGGCAAGGAGATATATTTTACCAAGGAAAGGGAGAAAAATCTTCATCAATTACTCACATGCCTTTAAATACCCTATACAAAGTTTTAATACCCTTTACAAAGATTTTGATAAGGGCCTAGGGTTTGATTTGTTTTATTACACCCAAAACCACTTCCATTCTTCAAACACATATTAGACAATATTCAACTTGATTGATTTGAGTCAAAGAAACACCTACTTGCAGCTTCGGAGGCGATTTGACACGTTTTAGGAACATAAACTTAACACTGGAATGGGTGCGTAGCGCACAGGTTCATTGCGTAGTGCACCGCCCAGTGCGTAACGCCTATGTAAATTAACACAGGATGTGCGCGCCCAATGCGTAGTGCACCGCCTAGTGCGTAGCGCACAAGTTCTATGCGTAGTGCGCACCTTCAACTCTGCCTCAAGGGTTTGTAACTTGGTTTTTCACCCTCCAATATTGAAAATGCTCTTGCTCTGATATGTGGTGAACCAAAAAGACTTGGTTCACCTTATATACACCCAAAATATCTAATTTGAATAAATTGACTTCAAAAAAACCCACTTTGTAAAGTTTGGGCACTTTCACTTTTGGCCTATTAATACAATGATGCTTTTTTATTTTCTCATGCTTTTATGAGGTTTGGACTAAAGTTCTTTGTTGATTTTTGTTTGTAGGAATAGCTGTAATATGCTCTGGCAAAGGAGATCAAGGCTGCACTTGAACAATTGAGGAATTGAAAGTTTTGAGAATTTTTTACAAAAATGAGATGGCGACTTATCTTCAAAACGGAGTTTTGAAGAGAAGTCCTAATTCAGCTGTACAATGATGAAAATTATTGAAATGATGATCTATCAAAGACATCCCTCTGGCCTGCTGGTCTTCTAAGACTTTTTAAGACAAAATTGACTCAACCCTAGACCTAAACCTAAAAATTTAAAACATGACTGTAAATGACATGTGAAGCTTTATGACTTAACCTGAACTAGCAGTGACATGCACGAGGGGAATGAATGACACAAACCACTCCATCAGAGTTATGGCATGCCTAACGAAATGCAACTGATCAAAACGGATCGGACACCTAATCATGAAATGCAAAAGAGCTTTGATCTCTGACGGAGGGATAACTAGACCGACTCTAACACTAACAACATAGATGAATATGAAGCCTTAATTTTAGGGTTGAAACATTTAAAGAAGCCAGGTGCGAAGAGAATTTCAATTCATGGAGATTCTAAACTAATAATAAAACATTTTAAAGGGGAATACTCTGCTAAAAACCCAAGGTTGAGGGACTATAGGAATGTTGTTTTGGATTTTCTTGCATCTTTCACTGAGCATAGTCATTATGTTGTCCCTAGAGGTCAAAACATCTTAGTTGATGGTCTTTCTACTTCAGCTAGTACCTGTAAAATGCCATATCATCCTAGTCACCAATATATTGTTGAAGTAAAAAACATACCAACTGTACCAAACAATATCCGATACTAGAATTTTTTTTGAAATGATGAATAGACTGAAAGGTTTTTACAATCAAAATATGAGTTTGAGGGTGCTAATATAGATGTAGAATTTGACATAGAGGATAGTGTACATAACAGTGTGACTAAATTAGACTTGAAAGAAACAAAACAAGGAAAAGAAGAATCATAAATTTTACAATTAAAAGACAATTATTTTCCTAGAGGATTTGTTTGATTTTAATGACGTATCCAAAAGGCCTAAAATTGAACCTACTAGAGCTGAAGTTGAAGAATATAACATTGGAGCTAAACAAGAACCCAAGATGATTAAATTATCCAAATCCATACCCCCAAAAGAAAAGAAAAAGTACATAAGATTGTTCAAAGAGTTCATAGATGTGTTTGCATGGGGTCACAAACATTTCAAATCTTATGACACCAGCATTATACAGCATAAGATTCCCTTAAAAGAAGACCACAATCCTTTTAAAAAGAAACTAAGGCAGATCAACCCAATGTTCATGCCTCTAATTGAAAAGGTGGTCAAAAGAATGTATGATGCCAAGATTATTGTGCCATCGAGATATTCTAAATGGGTATCAAATTTAGTTCCAACCAGGAAAAAGTCTAGAGAAATTAGACTTTGTATTGATTTCTGAAATCTTAATAAAGCCTCCTTGAAGTATAACTACCCCTTTCCTAATATGGATCACATTTTAAAGAAGGTGGTTAGATATAGTAGAATTTATATTTTAGATGGATTTTTTGGTTACATTCAAGTTCTATTACATGCCCAAGACCAAGAAAAGACAGCATTTACTACACCTTTAGGCACTTTCATGTATGTGAAGATGATTTTTGGTCTGACGAATGTTGGTGTGACTTTTCAAAGAGCAATGGACTTTACCTTTGTAGATGAAATGGGCCAATTTATAGTCATATATATTAATGATATCACTATTTTTTCCAAAATAGATGAAGAACACTTGCTCCAGTTAAGAGGGGCCTTTGAAAAGTGTGGGAGATTTAGTATTTCCCTTACCCAAAGAAAACATTGTTTAGCTTAAATGAAGGAAAACTACTAGGACATATCATTTCAAAAGAGGGAATCAAAATAGACCCTAGTAGAATTGAAGCTATATTAAAATTAAGTCCCCCTAGAAATGTAAAGGAAGTTCGATCTTTCATCAGCCAAATCAATTTTTTGAGGAGATTTATTCCTAATCTAGCAGAGATTCTAAGAAATACAACAAACACGTTGAGAAAAAGATACTAAAGTAAATTAGAACATTGAGGCCAAACAATCATTTGATAAAGTAAAATAGGCCTTAACCCAAGCTCCTATGTTGATCAGCCCTGATTTTACAAAAGATTTTCTCATTTTCTCATTTGCTTATGAGCATACTATTGCTACAATACTCTTACAGAAAAATAATGAAGGATATGAACAACCTATTGCTTTCTTTAGCAAAGCCTTAAAAGATGCTAGATTAAAGTACAATATCATGGTCAAACAAGCATTTTCTTTGGTAAAATCAATAAAATATTTTAGAGTTTATATTCTTCATTCACATATAATTTCCTTTGTTCCAAATGCTACGGTAAAAGACATACTAACCCAAAATGATCTTGATGGGAAAAGAGGTGAATGGATTTCCATCATCTTAGAATGTGACATTGAAATAAAACCTACCAAACTCATTAGCTAAATTGATGGTTGAATCTAATTTACATGCTTTGGATATAAATTTTCTAGCTATACTCAACGAATGAGAATAGCAGGTAACTCCACAAGTAGTCGAGGATCTTTCTACCTCTCCCTTGTATGCAAACCTTATTTTTGTTCTACTTCATTTACAAGCTCCTCCTGGTTTGACTAAAATGAAATCTAGATTTATTAAACTCAAAGACATGAAATTGTGTATTCTAGATAATAATTTGTATTGGAAAGATGTTGGTGGAGCTTTACTCAATTTCTTGTTGAAAGATTAAGCAAATAAAGTGACGTAGGAATTTCATGAAGGAGATTGTGGTGGACACCTATACTGGAAGAGCACTGTCAATAAGATTCTAAGAGCTATTTTTCACGCACCAAACTTCTTTTTTGATGTCTATAATAAAGTCACATCATTTCACCTATGCCAAATATTTGAAGGTAAAAGGAAACTGTTGTCTTTACCCTTTAATCCCATATCAGCTAAAACTCCTTTTTAGCAATGGGGTTTGGAATTCATAGGATAAATTCACTCTTCCTCCTCGGCCCAACATAAATGTATTCTTACAACCATCGATTATTTTACCAGATGGATTGAATCTATACCTACTAAGCAAGCCTCTGATGCAGTAATCATTAAATTCTTAGAGAATAATATTCTTTCAAGATTTGGATGTCCTAGGAAAATCATCATAGATAATGCAGCAGTGTTGAAATCAAAGAGGATGGTGGAATTTTTCAACAAATATCATATAAATTTGGGTCACTTTATAGCCTATTACCCCTAGAGAAATGGATTAGCAGAGTCTTCCAACAAAAGTCTGGTTAATATCATCAAAAACTTGTTGCGGGATATAAAGAAATGGTATAACAAGTTGGTAAATGCATTATGGGTAGACAGACTTACCACTAAGAAATCAATTGGCATGTCTCCATACCAATTATTTTATGGAATGGATGTTGTTTTTCCAATTTCATTAGGTATTCCTATTTTGAAAATGATGCAAGAATTGCAGGTGGAACCTAATGACCTACAAAAAATAATAAATTAAACAATTCAACTATAGTAGTCAAGAGAGTAAGTTCACAATAGAACTCAATTGGTCCAGGAAAATATTAAAAATATTTATGACAACGGAACGAAGGCTGCCGATTTTTAGATAGGAAACCATGTTGAAGAGAAGAAAAGGGTAAGCATGGCAATTTTGATAATTTATGGATAGGACCTTACATAATCCATGCTTACAAGGGAAATAATTCATTTTTTCTTAAAGACATGGATGGAACAGAGCAACTTGGTGGACCTGTTAATGGGAGGATGTTGAAACATTATGATTTTCAGGAATATAGTCACTTCTCATCAAAATCATTGTAGATACCATTTTCTTTATGTTGTTATGTTTGGGGTAGCTCATGTTTGAAATTTGAAGCCCAAAGAGAAGGCACTAAGATTTTAGTCATATTTTCCACCATAAATACAACAATAATGAAAATTAGATGTAGTAAAACACTAAAGAAGAGGATTCAAGGCTACTAGTCTACAATTCTTGACACTTAACAAGGAGAGTGTCATCCCCCTCTAGAGCCACTATTAGGGTCCTGTGATTCATAGGGTCAAATGATGATTGAGTATTTTCTTTCAGTATATCCAACTGTAAATAATATTTCATATTGAAAATGATTTCCAAAAAAATATATACAAATAAAAATGAAAATAAAATGAAAAGAGGGTATATAAAAATGGAATAAAAGAAATGAAAAAGGATGAAAAGAACAAGATGAAAAAAAATAGAATTGAAAGTGATGCCAATTCAAATGCCACTACCAGATAAATAGTTTGATTTTCTAGATTGAGGCGCGATGAACGGTCTGAAGCGTGGAGCAGGGATAGGGTCTGAAGCACTAGGGTTAGCAGAAGCCGTTAGGGAAGGATACTAGAGAAGGAGGCATCCATAAGGAAGGTTTCCAGCGAACAGAATCAAGCAGTGAAATATTAAACAAGCGACAGGGAGTAAACAAGATCGTTTTGAACTAAAGGGTGCAATGGAAAGCAGGAAGGGGAGGGGAGAGATCCCCTCCTATAAAAATATAGCGGCAGGAGAAGAAAGTGGGAGCAGATCACAGAGTAAGACAAGGGGGAGTAGCAGAGAGGCACCGGTTCTAGGGAACTAGTGGCAAACCAAAACAGGAGGGCGATGCTTACCGAGAACACAGGAAAAACCAAGGTATGTTATCCCTAATAACAAACTTGAAGAATATAGATGCTATATGAGGGATCATGCATTAATATGCAAGTTTATAGGGTTTTGGCCAACTGAGAGGGATCTAGTAAAATGGATGCAACAACGCTGGAAACCAAAAGGGCACATAGATCTAAAGTTAGGAGCGAAAGGGTTTTTCACAGTAATGTTTGCTAATCTGGAAGATAAGGAAAACACTTTTGAGGAAGGACCATACTTTATGAATAATGCAGGCCTATTTATGAGGAATTGGGAAGAAAGATATAACCCAGAGAATGAGAAAATGCTAGCAACCCCTATCTGGGTTAGATTATTTGGTCTGCTGGTGGAATTCTGGGACCCAGATATTCTTGAAGGAATTGGTAATTCAATCGAGACTTTTGTCAAAGTGGCTGAATCGACAAAAATGGGGAAGTATACATATTATGCAAGGATATGCGTCTACATGAATATAGCAGAGCCATTTCCAGAATATATAGAGCTAGAGTACGAGGACGAGATCTGGAAGCAACCATTGGACTATGAACACATACCTTTCAGGTGTAGAAGGTGCCATGAGTACAGGCACTTTTTCAAGCAATGCCCGCAAAATAGAGAAGAGGAAATTTAAAAAAAATAGGAAGAAGAACAAAGAAGGACAGAGAAAATAGAGGCAGGACACACAGGTTTCCAGGAGGTTAGCAGAAGGAGAAAATCAGGGAAAGATGGAGAAAGGATACAAGAAAAATCAAAGCTTACAATAGTAGAAAGCCAAAACAAATTTCATGTTCTTGAGGAGAATGAAGAAGAGGGAACAGGGGAAATGGTCGAAGAAGAAGAGAACGAGAGTGAACCAATGGAAGTTAGCAAAGAAACAAAATATGGCGCCACAATACTGACTAGGGAGACTGAAGAAGAGATAGGGGTAAGTCCTGAGATAATATCAGAGCAAACCCAGATGGAGATAGGGCTACAAAAGGATACTGGGACAGAAGAGGAGAAAATCATGAGGAAATTGCTACAGGAATGGAAAAATCTTGACGAGAGATTTATTCCAGAAACCCAGAAACAATTATACAAGGATACATTCCAAAAGTATAAAGAAAAAAAAGGCAGAGCATTGGAAGATCTAACAGGACAAATAGGGGTATATGAAAATAACAACATGGGAATGGAAGGCATTGGCAAGGGAGGCAGGAAGAGGGGCAGATGAACATTGAATGAGACTATTCAAGCTGTAGGTGAAATTTTGGTTAACTCAGGCAAGGTTATACCTCTATTGGAGGTTTTCCAACAACCAATCAAGAAGTTATAAATGATAGTCACAAGTTGGAATATTAGGGGTCTCAACAGCAAAGGAAAGAAGAGGTATTTAAAGGAGAGATTGAGGAAGGACAAGCCGGGAATCATGATAATCCAAGAAACTAAGATTACAATGCAACAGATGGAAGGAATAATCAAAAAACTAAAAATACAATATGAAGTAATGGGACAAGATGCAAATGGCACAGCAGGCAGGTTAGCAATCATGTGGAACCCGGAGGAGTTAATATTTGAAAACTGGACAAGTCTACCCAGAGTCTTCACTGGTACATGCAGAGTGATAGGATCCACAGAGAGAGTTCTTATTACAGGGGTCTACGGACCACATACACCTGGGGAGCGGGAAAGGTTTCTAAAGAATGTGCAAGAAGTTAGAAGACTCTATCCAGAAATTCCTTGGATAATAGGAGGAGATTTTAACATGATTAGAACAATGGATGAGAAGAAAGGAGGAATAAGAAGACCGGATCAGTTTATGGATATGTTTAATGAGATGATTACAGAACAGAGGATAGTGGATATACAAACTATTAATGGCATTTTTACATGGAATAACCGAAGAGGGGGGAAAAATCATATCACATCTAGACTTGACATATTTCTAGTATTAGGGTCGATCATGAATAGAGATGTGTTTGTAGAAGCCAAAATAATGCCATCTATTGGATCATACCTTTGGCCAGTCAGGTTAGAGATAGATATAAAGAAAAATTCAGGTAAAAAGCCTTTCAGATTCGAGTCCTTCTGGCTTAGGAATCCCCTGTTTTTGGAAAAAGAAGAGGAGTGGTGGACTCAAAGTACAATTCAAGGAAAAGGAAAAATGCACACTTTTCAACTAAAATTAAAGGAATTGAAGGGGAAGATTAAAAAATGGAACAAGGAAGAGTTTGGGAACATAATGGAGGAGAAACAGAAACTAGAACAAGAAATGGAAGAAATCCAACAAAGAATAATAATAGAAGGAAGAACAGAGGCAAGTTGTAAGGCAGAAGGAATCATAATAAGTAAGCTAGAAGAGAGGAGGAAATAGGAGGAGATCCTCTGGAGGCAAAAATCTAGGATCAACTGGCTGCGAGAAGGAGAAAGAAATACTAAATTCTTTCACCAGGCCATGGTACAACATAGGCAGAGAAACATGATCCTATCCATTAAAAATGAAGTAGGGGAAAGGGTAATAGAACAAGAAGGAATAAAGAAAGTCCTGGTTGATTATCATAAAGATATCCTGACTGAACCTCAAAATGATTGATCAGCTGCTATTGGTAATATATGCAAGTAAATTCCCAAGATGGTAACAGATGAGCAAAACAAAGCCCTGATGCGAGTGGTGACTATAGAGGAGTTAGAGGAAATCGTGATGAACATGAAGAAAGGCAAAGCACCAAGACTGGACGGGTTTACAGCGGAATTCTTTCAAGCAGGATGGTACTTTTTGGGTAAGGATATTCTGGAGGTAGTTGAAGAATCTCATATGAAGAGAAAGGTATGGCCAGCGTTAAACTCAACTTTCTTTACTTTAGTCCCAAAGAATGCTAATTCATAAAATGCTCAGGGCTTCTGCCCAATTGCTTTATGTAATGTTATTTACAAAATCATAGCCACCCTAATAGCGAAAAGGCTAAAACCTCTCCTGGCAAGCCTAATTTCTCTAGAACAAATAGGGTTCGTTGAGGGGAGACAAATTCTTGACGGGTTAGTGGTAAGTCAAGAAGTCATTCACACCATAAAATAAAAGAAGCATAAAGGAATGATGATAAAGTTAGACTTGTCCAAAGCCTATGATTGATTGAACTGGAATTATCTTAAAAGAGTCCTGGAGACATTTGGTTTCAATAATAGATGGATAGAATGGGTGTTCAGCATGATTTCAACACCGAATTTCTCAATTTTAATAAATGGGATACCCTCAAATTCCTTTAATGCTTCAAGAGGAATAAGACAAGGGGATCCTCTATCGCCTTTCTTATTCATACTAGCGGCGGAGGGGTTAGGGAGGTTCCTCAAAAGAGAACAGAGGGAAAGAAAAATCAAAGGTCTAAGGCTGTGGGGGAGCAATCTTCCCATAACTCATCAGTAGTTTGTGGACGACATAATGTTATTTTGTGAAGCAACTATAAAAGAAATAAGGGGTATAAAAAGAATCCTGGATCTATTCATGGAGGCTTCAAGTATGGAAGTGAATAAGGAAAAGTCCTGTACCTTTGTTTTTAACACCCTGGATTCGGTCAAATCTCATCTTACAAGGACGTTAGGGTTTAGACAAGGAGAGCTCCCAACAAAGTACCTAGGAAATCAGATAGATATTCATCCCACCAGAATGGTAAACTGGCAACAGGTCATAGAGAAACTCAAAAATAAAATGGCAAGATGGTTGTTTATAACACTGAATATAGCGGGCCATATTGTCCTTGTGAAATAAGTCCTCCAAGCAATTCCCATTTATCCTCTGTTTATTATGGCGGCCCCTAAAGGGGCTTGTTCTAAGATAAAAGAGATATATGGCAAATTTATTTGGGGAGGCCCAAATCAGCAGAGGAAATGGGATTTAGTATCTTGGAAACATCTATCAAAAAGAAAAGAAGAAGGAGGCCTTGGATTAAGAGACCCGGAAATGCTAAATAGGGTGTTGGGGGCTAAATTATGGTGGTGGTGGATGAGAGGAGGCAATGATCTATGGAAGAATATATGGACTCACAAGTACAACATGCCAAAAACTACGGAAGAAATCCTTAGATTGGAAGAGACCCCAAAAGGTTCCACAATTTGGAACCTGGAAAGCCAGAATAAGAGTATAGTTAACAGATATGCCTTCTGGGAAATAAGAGGAGGGAGAAATGCCAGATTTTGGGAGGAGGGGTGGCAACAGAGGGACAAACTTGCCAATATTCAAACCCTCCAGAATATTCAGCAAAAGGCGCTCAGGGAAGGGAGGAAATACGTAAAGGATTACTGGAAAGAAGGAGAATCAGATGGAATATGGAGAAAATGGAGAAGGCTAGAGGAATGGGTGGAAAACATTAACTAGGAGCAGCAAAAATAATACTTAAAAGAATTTGAATCTAGGAAGATAAAAGTCAGGAATGGGGAAGATATTCTCAGGTGGGGAAAAACAATGAAAAGTACCTTCTCTGTTAAGGAAGCCTATTACTTGACCGGATCTCAGGAGAGGACAGAGGAAAACGCGGAGTGGAAAATCATTTGGGAAGGCAAATGGTGGCCAAAGATAGCCTTATTTGCTTGGCTTGTTGGAAAAGAAATAATATTAACATGGGATAAAATTCAAAAGAGGGGCCTCCTCGGCCCTTCAAAATGTAGCCTATGCAATAGGGAAAATGAAACACAGGACCATATCTTGAATAATTGCTGGTATGCCACGCAAATTTGGGAGGAGACAAGAAAGCTCTATGGCAAGGAAAAGAGAGATCCTAGAGATATAAAAGGAACCATTTTTCATTGGAGTAAGGAAAAATTCAATTGCAAAGTGGTTAAGCGGGCATGGGACTTGACAGTGGGGTTTGTGATCTTGTTTCTCTGGAAAGAAAGAAACCGAAGGATCTTCCTTGATAAACATACTAAACCAGAAGAAACATGGAAGAGTGTTCTAAGTGCTATTAGGGAAACAATACTAGCAGAAGATTGGGATGAGGAAGATTGGAAAACGAATCAGGAGGAAGGACATATTCTAATAAAATTGAATATGAAATATGAAATGTTATACCCCAGGGAAGAGAATAGGCAGAATAAACAGGCTCAAAGCTCAGAGTAGTTTAGATATCCCAAGGAGAATTTCATTAAGCTGAACTTCAACGGGGCGTCCAAAGGGAACCCAGGGAACACGGGCTTTGGAGGAATTTTTAGAGACAGTGAGGAAAACATCAGATGGATATATGCAGAGTGGGGAGGGGAAATGACAAATAACGAAGCTGAATTATGGGCGGTTCACCAAGGCTTAAGGATAGCAGTGAGGAATAACTACAGGAATTTAGAGATAGAAGGGGACTCTCAGGTGGTAATTTAGATGCTCCGAATACTTAATAATGGGAAAAATTAGGAGCAGATAGTGGGTAGCTGGAGAACAGCCAGGATAGTACAGGACTTGGGAGAACTACTCAAGAGGATCGATTATAAGATAATCAACCACGTTAGAAGGAAAGGAAATAAGGCGGCGGATTTCCTCGCCAATTGGGGAAGTAATGATCCGGAAGGGAAGGTTGACAGTAGATGGCCGATAGAAGTGGAGAACCCGAGATGGGAGGAACTGGTAATCATAACAAAACAATAAGAATGATTATAAGAGATCCTCGATCAGGGTGAGTTTGGCAGTGGGCAGAGCTTTTAAGTCTAGGCGGGAGAGGATGGTTTTCAAAGTAGTGGAAGATCAAGTAATGGTGGGCCGAAACAGCTGGACCATTAAGTCGATTCACACTCCAAGGTGGAGCATAAGCGGATTAGGGATGAAGGGAGGTGAAGCTGACTGGGTGTCAGACAGGGGAGATAAGGATGCAGGTACAAGCGAGGGACGAAAAGACAGGAGTGTTAAGTGTAGGAACAGGTGGCAAAGAGATCACGCACCCATTGTAGGTGGAAACCGAAGGATGCAGATGATGAAAGGAGGGTGGCACGATAAAGGCCAACAGAGAAGAAAGGAGTGAAATGCCTGGGAGAAGGAGTGTGTAGTTTGGGAGAAAGGTTTTTGCAATAGAAAGCAGCGCAGTAAGGAGTCCAGAGCAGAATCGAGGGTGAGGATGGAAACCAGAAGGCGAGGGAGAAGCCGGGAGTTTGCCGCCATTGGGGAAGGTAGTAACTGGAATACGAAGGGTAAGGGTGTGGCATTGGAAGAAGCAAGTGGAGTTACAGTCACGGTCCCGGACGACACTGAGGATGAGGTTGAAATTTTCAACTCGGATGAAGAGAATTGCGAGCAGCCTCGGGCTAAACAGGGAAGGAGCGAGGACGTAGAGACAGAAGATAGTCAGGAAATGTGGGAGGTGGAAGGCTGGTAGGGCTGCGAGCGTGGAGGAGCTAGAGAAATGGGCAGTGCGTCAGGCATGAGTAAGTGAACTACGGGAGGAGAAGGTAGAAGGAAAAGGGGCAGGGGAGGACGGAGAGGCCAGCGAGGTAGAGGTAGGGGAAAAGCAGGTGGTCAAAGGGAGGAGGAGGTTCCAACTTATGGTGGAAAAACCAGGAAATCAATGGGAAAGAAAGTCCAGTTTGCAGAAAGAGCCTACTACCAGAATAAAAACAAAGGGGTCAGGAGAATTATTTAGCGTATGGAGGAGGAGGCTATCCAGGGCCAATCTGACCCTGAAATGGAGGATTGGGTTTACCTCCTCCCGGATCCTGGTAATACGAGAGGCCGCATGACCCTCTATAAACAAGCGCTGCATGTTTATTGGGTCATGAAGAGGCTGCTCGCCAAAGCTATGGAACAAGTAGCCATGGAAATGGCAGAACTATCTCAAGGGATCCCAAATCTCAAGAAGGAATTGAAGAATATACAGATTACTTTGTTAATGCAGGACAAGAGGATGGACGAAATTCGACAGCAACTAAAGCAATGCCATCCTGACATCAAGAGGGATATGGAACAGAAGCCAGGAAAGGAGGCGTAGTCTTGGTAGTTTTCATCTCTTTTTTCTTTTATGAAGCTAGTAGATGGTAGTTTTGTCACCGAATCTTATTGTGATAGGTATAGAAGGAAGATAAGAAATATGAGTAGTCTTTATGATTGTACAGTGCATCTAGCATGGACAAATAGGCTTAAGACCTTTTATTTTTGGATGGCATTAGAAGACCTAAGATGGCCAAAAATACCTGGTTTCCCCTTGGGGCGGGTTAAGGTCATTAGGTATATGTAATGATTTTGATTTGCTGAAATAGAATAAAAAGGTCCCTCCGCAGTTTACAAAAAAAAAATAGTTTGATTTTCTAGAATAAATTGATTGTTGTGTGCATCTTGTTTAAAATTACACAACCTTGAGCCAACGTATAGGTCATACAGTGTAATCATGATCAAACAAGTTCAATTTCTATTAATTAGATTAGAAAATAAGTTAGCCAAATTGTGTAATCTTGGCTATTGATAGTTAGGTAGATGAATGAGTTTATCCAATTATTTTAGTTGGATCAATAAGAAACAATAAATAGGATTAAGATAGGTGTTTTTTCTTCTTAAACGAAATAAACAAGGGTCTTCACATCTAAATGCACCCTTTAATTGGTCAAAATTAGTCTTAGGTTAGGAGAAAATTGAGTTCAAAAGGGGTCAAAGGATAAAAACAGGTTAATTTTACATCAAAGGCTTTTATCCTAAGTTTGGGATCGTTATGTTTTTTTATCCTAAGTATTAAACTGATGAAATACTGCCCCAAAGTGACAAAGAGGTCTTTTTTGGATTTGTTAAGTTATGCACTCCACCCAACAGCTTGATGGACTCCTTGTTAAGTCAATGGCCGAAAAGGTTTTTTAATGTTTTAAGAAAAAAAAAAGTAAAATGAAAAACAAAACAATTAAAATAAAACAAATGAAAATTAAACCAAAACAAAAACAAAGTTGAATAATCATGAAGCCTAACCCTAATACATACCATAAAACAAATGAAACACAAAGTAAAGGAAAATGTCAAATTTGTGAGTGCTTACTATGTGCAGGTGCGTTTGACGGCGACGTGAATAGTTCGAAGGAGGAAAGGGGCAACAGATAGTGAGAATGGAACAGCAAAGAGGGACGTGGGAGGTCGAGGGGGAGATGGATGCTTGCATCAAATTGAAGAGAGAGCTCGGTTAAGGCTATGAACTAAGGAAATTCATAGATGGGGAAGAGCATGCAGGTTGGGAAAACAATGACAATAGTGAGGGCTTGCAGGTTGGTTTGTAAGGAAGGAGAAGCATTTGAGGAATGTGGCAAGAGAAAAATCAAGTGAAGGGAGAGGGAGAGGCATAGGGAGGGAGATTCGACAGAGCTGCAATAGATTTGTAAGTCGAGGAAGAGAGGAAGCCACGAAATAAGGGTTTAGATGCAAATAGAGGGAAACCGGCAGCGTTAGCGAGGGGTTTTGCAGTGGAAAGGGGGAATCTAAGGATGGGAGAAGAGGACTATGGGTTGCAGGTGGAAAAATGGACAAAAAATGCAGTATAAAGAGAGAAGAAAAAAAATTGTAATTTTCTAGAAACCCCAAAATGGATATAAGCAAAAAAAATTATAAAATTTCTAGAGGCTCAATATAGTAGCAGACAGGAGGAAAATGGTAGACAAAAACCCAATAAAATTTCCCAAAATTGCTATACCTCTGCTTCAGATTTATTCGTGGAGCCCTCATGAAAGTTTCCAGATATAAAAATTTCACAACCTTTGGACTGCAAAAATATTAATGGCATCCCTGTAAAATTATGTTTATAAACCCCTAGAGATCTAGATCTTACCTTCCAGGGCCTAGGTATGGACTTTACACAAATTTCGTCCTCAAGTCTATAGCTGCAAGACAATAAGAAAACACGCAAATGATATGTACAATGATAATACTAAAACCCAGAAAAACCCACGTTAGAAAAATAATTACAAAATTTACAAACCAACCAGATCTATCATTATACCACACGAAAAAGTTAAATTTTTAAATTTTAAGGAAGTTCTAACCCAAAACCCTTCGTCCATCACCAACAAAAAATCTTATGATAGGCCCGGGATTAATTTTACTAGGCTCTTTAGAAAACACGGATTGAGAGTTGGTTGGTCCAACTGAAAACTTCCCCTAATGCCCGAGGATCTAAAATCATTTTCCTGCAAAACTCAATCCAACCATTAAAAATAGAGCTAGAAAATAATAATAAAACTCAGGCAAATATATATGCCTACTATTACATTCAGAATTTAGATTATTATTCAAACCCCAGCAACTGAGCAAGATACCTGTACTCAAATCACTCGTTAGAAGCTATTATCAATGGATTTAGAAAAACAAGATGCATGAAAACAACACATGTTACAGTATTCCCATGAAGAGTAGCACCAGTGAAACTTAACCCCAAAGTCTTTCTTTATTATCCATAAAAATATTACACAAGAGCTTCTTGCTAAGCACACAACTCAAAGGTCATATCTATTGACTAACGAATGACTTCCTATTTAAAGATAAATCCTCCAACGGCTAGTTTGAGTGATCCTCATCAAAGTAATCTCGACTGTTGATGAAGGTTAAAATTCATTTTAGTATCACGTGTCGAAATATTTAAATATTTGGGGAAATTAAAATTTTTCACTTAAATGCATTTTAACTAACTCAAAAATTAAATTTTTTACTTAATTTCCCCAAAATTTTGACTTTGACTTAACCCGAGGGATCAAAGCTTTAAAATTTATGAAAATAATTAATTTACCTTAGTCCTTGGGCCTTTTAAAATTTAATTTTTCAGGACCGATGAATTTCTCCTTTCGAGAATTTAAATTTACCCGGGACCTAGAATTAATTAAATTTTTGGCTTCGGATATTAATTAATTTTTGTCCAGAAAATTTAATTAATTCACCTATGAGGGGATAAATTATTTTTTCAACCCTCAAGACAGTTTACATCATGATTTTCATATTTGTTTACATCACAAGGGGGAAAACCCATTTATAATAGACCATCACAGACTACCCATTTCTATAACACAAATATAATCCAGTAGACCAAGCAAATTGTAATAACCTAACCAAATAGTTAGGATTATTCCCAAATCATTTTTACATAGAGTCGATATAGAACACTAAGACTCACCTAAGATCCTAGTGACAAAATCCATTTCGGTTTTGGGGTAAGACTGAAGGAAAACTCTGTTGACCATCTGAGAAGGGATCAATGAGACAAAAAACTTCTCAGAATGTAGATCATTACCAGAAAAGTAGGTTTACTTAGGAAATTACATACATGAAAAGGATCTACTGAGATTATTTACATCATATACATGTAGAATGGGTCTACATTATAACATGATGATGAGGCTGATGATGATAGATGGATGGCATGGATACATCGATCAGGCGCTATCCCTTTTGCAAAAAAAGGGGGTGTACTACTATGGGTCATTGACACATAGTGTTCAACAAACAAAAAATTCTAAGGTTCAAGCAATGGAATATCACATCGGGAATCAACAAAAATTTCTCCAACTATTAAAGGACAACCTCACTCTGGCGTAGATTCGAATGATACAATAGGAAAATCAACATCACAATGAAAGAAGTTTTGAGTTAGGCGACTAGGTATTTTTACGACTACAACCATACAAGAAATTGTCCCTCAAGCAAACTAAGAAGGATAATATATTTTCACCCAAGTACTATAGTCCTTACAAGGTGTTCCAAAAGATTGGTACTATGGCATACAAATTGGAGTTTTCTATATCTTCCTGAGTACACCCATTTTTTCATGCTTCATTCTTAAAGAATGTTATCGTTGATAATATTCCTTTTCAAAAAGTGTTGCTAGAACTTGACGAAGAAGGAAAAATCATATTTGAGACTGAAC
This sequence comes from Pinus taeda, assembly GCA_000404065.3. Lineage (NCBI taxonomy): Eukaryota > Viridiplantae > Streptophyta > Pinopsida > Pinales > Pinaceae > Pinus > Pinus taeda. The sequence continues at coordinate 97,935 of APFE030515820.1, forward strand.
CATTCAAGGAAACAAGAACCCAACAACTATGCAATCAATGATTTTCAGAGTATCTCGTTAAGTGGAAGAAATTACCTGATGAAGGTTCCACATGGGAGGATGACAATTTTATACAAAAGAATCCATAACTACTCAAGTGTTGAGGACAACAATTTTTTGAAGGAGAGGGGCATGTTAGGTCCCTATAATACTAGTGTAGCCCCCTTATTAGTATTGTTAGTGTAGCCCCATTATTGATATTATTGTGCCCATTGAGCGCCCATATTGTTATTGGAGTGCCCTTACATTATTATTGTTATGTAAGCTCTAATTATATTGTGACCCATTAGACTCCAATATACACAAAGGAGGTATTGTCATTTGTATCATCCAAGAATTTTTCATTTTAATGTAAAGGAGGTTTTCTCCTCAAAGAGGATAATTTTTAAGTCATTTATCTATCTATTTATGAGTTGGTTTCATAAAAAATGATTTAGAAGCCTTAGAACAACTTTGGTTGAGTTACTAGTACTATGGCCTAGGTTGGGACAAATGCTTTGGAGCCCTTGGTGGGTTGAGTTACTAGTCCCTAGAGCTAGGTTGGACAAACACTCTGGAGCCCTAGAAGGTTGTGGGTTGAATTACTAGTTCCTGGAATGATGGATAGCTTGGGTAGAGACTGATCTAGTTAGTGTTAGTGATGTCCGACCATGAGGTGGAATCACTAGTTGAGGGTTGAGGTGGTTTAGTCTCTATAACCTGTTGTTTGGTTTGTTTTGTTTTATTCCATGAGATCCCACACTCATGCTTTGAATATGGTAGGGGGCTGATTGGATGAAAGATATATTTGGTTCAACCCAATCTATGGTCGAGTGGTACGTGGAAGTCCCTAACTTGGTGGGTATTTTCCTACATTAATATGAAGCATTTCCTTATTGTGTTCTATGAGTATTTGTATTATTATAATGGTGATATTATGGCAGTGTTTCCATGGCTTCTATGTTGGTTATTTTTTGGTTATATGTTGTTTATATGATGCGTATCATCTATGACTCTTGTCATGAATCGTTTAGTTATTGATTGATTGATGAATAAATGGACTAATAAATGTTGGTGCAACTATGTGGAGAGTGAATAAATCCTTCTTTCTGATTCTCTGATGAATCTTAGACTATTATGATTAGATATGCATTCATAACATGTAGCTTACATGTTTTCCATGTGTTTGACAAAATGTCTTGTGTGTTATAGTTAGTCTAGGTCAAGTTCTTCATTCGAATTTGAATGTTTAGCTTTGTCATCATGTCAATAATGATTCTGGAATGTCTCAAATAATTATGTGCAGTGGTTTGTGTAACCTCCTCCTCCCACTTTTACCCACTTTTAGTAGCTTGCCCAGGGTAAACATGAGTTGAAGGTCACTATGATATGACTCAACCTCCAATGTGACCTTAAGGAAATGGAGTTGACAACTGAAGACCTTACTAACTTTCCTAAGGTGCAACAGGACCTCCAGGAGTAACCCAACCCCTCCAAGTTTCCAACCCCTGAGACAACTCACATTTTCCCTAATCTTGAGCCCTAGTTGCTCCCTTGCGAAGGAATCCATGTGACTATGGGTTCCCAGTCACTCCCATAGGCCTTCATCAGTGCAATTGTGGCCTTTTTGTGCCATTGTTGTGCCAGTGACTATGGAAATTAAGGCTACTTTCCAAGGTTGGGGCTAAGCCTCTACCCAAAAAATCATGAAACTTCCAAAACTCATAAAAGACATGAAAACAATGCTTACAAACCAAAACTTGAACCAAGACTTGACCAAACCATCCCCAACTGGGGCTGACATTTTGTCAAACACTTGGTAGATATGCCACCTATAGGTCATGAATGCAAGTATGAACATAAGGGACTGAAAAATTAACTAAGGTTTAACGAGAAGGGTGTCTACCTTCTCACATTAGCTTTCATATCATCAATTAGGTCTTTCATACATAATTTATTCAGTTATAAGTAAAAACATGAATAGAGCCATGCCTGAAAACTATCATATAACCATGCTTATAACCAGCATAAACTAGATAAATAACCATAAGAGAATAGCCATTAAATCCATATAATAACCAATACATTTCTTTACCAAAATCAAGAGAAACTTAGCTTTTATTAACCATAGGAAATTACCAACCTGATTTGAGACTTCCACGTTCCACCTGACCATAGATTGGTTGAACCATATCTCTCTTTCAACAAATTGCCCTCATGCCATATTCCAATAATGATTATGGTATCTCATGGGATAAACCAATCCAAAGACAACCAATGGAATCAAGAGGTTAAACCACCTCCACCCTCTCCATACTGTGACGACACCTAAACTAGTGTCGAGATCACAAAATCAAATTAAGCTTGGATGCCTTAGAATTTCTTCATCATCCTTGAGGAATTTTCCTATATCCACCGTTAGGCTTTACCGTGTATCATGCCATTACCGGTCAAGGGATTCCTAGGACTTCAGGAATTTTCTTGAGACTGCCTCACCCCAAATTTTGAAACCATCTGAAAACCAAAATCTCAAACTGATAATAATCCCATCACACCATGGTTATTTGGAAATGGAAAGGCTAGGCTAAAATCCATTGTCAAATCTGAGAAAAATCCATGCCAATGATAACAAAAAAACCATATACCAACATTCACATACCATGCATGTCAAAACCGACTAGGAAATCATACATGCATTCTATTACTTGTGAGTATTCCCACTAAAGCTTATTGATCCTAATCTTCCTTCGATTTCTTTGTCCCTCCTTTCCTCTTCTTTCCTTTCCTTTCCTTTCCTTTCCTTTTGTTTCTTTCTCTTGATTTATTTCTTTCTTCTCTTGTTTTTCTTCTCCTCTAAGAAAAATTCTAACACTAAACTGACAAATAGTTGACCAAAACTTCTGAACTGATCCTCATAAGCCTTTTTATCCTTGATGCCTCTGTTTTCTTCATTTTCAATTATTTCACTTCATTTTCATCCTCAGATGCAACCTATGAGCATTCACATTCCTTCTCGCCTAATTTCCTTTATTTTCATAAATAAAATGCCAATAATACGTTTTTTTTCCTTTCCAAAGCCGTAGTCATTTCCTTTGCCAATTTCCCCTTAGCCATAAGCATAATCAGTGATGCCCACTAGGATATTTTCCCCAAGATTCAGCTTGGAATAAGTGTCCCTTGCCTGTGATATTATTTGCCTTTATTAACATTTATTACATGAACTTTTAAGTTGGCGTTGTTACAGGCCCCTCCCACTTAGGGGAACACTGTCCTCAGTGTTAAACCACACCTATACCCAGCAAAACCATGGAAAAGAAAAAGCATATTTCCTATGGAATTTTATAACCCACCACGTTGCAGTATTTACAATGACCACTGCTAAAAACATGACAACCTACTGCTTACTGTAGATTTATAACATAACTCATTGCGGTATTTACAATTCCAAACACATATACTTATGCATATTTGCTTCAACCAGCAAATAACCATACTATCTATGGAGCTTTATAAATCTAGCTCAATACAATATTTGCAATAGTATACACATATGCACATTTTTTGAATCAAAAAATAAAATGATATGAAGCCTGCATCCACAATAAGGGAGTCTAGAGGTCCACACCTCCACCCTCAAAGTAATACTAGGATTCACCTCCTTCCCAAGAAGTCCAGAATCCAGCAAAAGTCAAACCTACATCCAATGTGTAGCGCTACAATCTTGTGTCACTTGTCCTCTTAGTGAATAGTTATCGACTCATTGTTCTAGGGCAAAAACCCAATGTGCATATGATCCCATCTAGAAATGCTAATGACCAAACAAAATCCATTCCCTGACATTCCCTTCTCTACTACAAAATCCTTCAGGTAATCTAGTCAGCCTCTTCCATGCAGTCACTCACCTTCTAAGTTTCCTGGCATCCCCTATCCCAAGCAATCCATCCCTTGGAAAGGCTTCCTCGCTTCAGAAGGTCAAACAACTAAGGCATATACCTACCTCGAAACCATCATATCAGTTTTTTTTAGTTGTTGTAACACCCTCCAAAAATTTTGGCTTGCACTCAAATTTCATAGCCTTCCTTGGTCTTTCCCTCGCTTGTTGCAAACACTTAAGCTCATTTCATGAGATTTCCTAATGTCCACTAACTTTGTTTGCTTGTTGAGGCCTGACCCAAGTTTGGAGTTAATTGGCCAATCAAATCCCTATACTACTAGCCCTTTCGGCAACAGTCTGTGAGCGCAGACTAAGGTCTCACTCGAAGCAGTATAGGGGGGATGCTGGAACTAGGTTTCTGCACCCTTGAGGTGTTTGAGGGGTTGACTTAGTCCAACTGTGAATACCTTTGCATAGGTTCCTTCATGCACTTCCTTGGCATGCAAGGCCTTTGAAGCCTTGTTATATTTGTCTTCGTGTAGCTCTAACCAGGGGCTATGGGGCTTCCGTGTTGCTAGAGTAATGATCTGTTCTATTTCCCCAAGTCACACTGCGGGTCTTATTTATCTTATTTTAACAATTAGTTATCTTTTCGTAAATAGATACCTTATATTATATCTACTTATTCAGCACATTCACATAAGTTTGTGCAACAAATAAATAGTAAACTTTCAATTCATACCCAATATAATTCAATGCATAAAACAGGAAAAGATACACAAAAATATCATAAAACTTCTCTTTATTAATGCTTCGACCGGTTACAGACTTCACTTGCCCTGCACACTCAGCTGCAGGGGTCTGTGCACTCAGCTGCAGACTACTAGGCCTCTTCGTACTCAGCTACAGAGCCTTCTCCTACTCTACAACCCAAAAACACAACCCTATACTTCGACTCAATGCTTCATCAATTGATTTCCTCTTTAATTGTTGTCTTTTTTACACTTAAAGCCTCACTCTATTTATACAATCCCATGGTCCACAGACCATGGGTAGATCTCTCAAGCTGTCACTATATTTACAAAAGTAAGGGCGCACAAACCTATGACTCCATTACAACTTCGCGCTCCGTGCCCACAAATCATGGAGTCTTTACAATGGACTTAGTAAAAAATTGGGCTTTAAGCCCCAAAACTTGCCTTAGGGGGATCCCATGCCCAACAGGCCCCCAACACAAACATTGTGACTCGCCCTTGAGTCACTCTGTTGGTATGGAGATCTTTGTGTGGAGGCCTCCCAGTTGTGCTTGGACTGCTACAAGGTCAGTAGCACACTAAGTGACTGCCTGCTGAATCTCCTATACTCGTTGTTCTAAGACGATGGTGTCAAAAGTGCTCCCCTATATTTTTTCCTTTATTCCCTACTTCTATGTGAGCTTGCCTTCATTTTTTGTTGTGATTATCAAGACCTTGTCGATCCAAGGCTCAACACATTCCTTCAAAACTTCTTCTTTGTGTCACACTACATCTTCTTGCTCTTTAAGTGCTTTGGCCTGTTGCCTTTGTGTGAGCCTCTAAGTGAGGGCCACTATTTGCATGGTCCCTTTGACATTGTCACACTACTACTGTAGCTCACATGCCTCTATTTCTAAGTGCTATATGTTCACATCCTCTTATAGATCTATGAGAACCTCTAATGATTCTTCCAACATTCTATTGCAGTCCCTTAGTACATTACTAATCTCCTCCATCCACGATGTAATGGCGTTGGCATGCTATTACCTTACCTTTGGAGGAGTTGAAGGCTACGCCTTCAACCATAGCTCTGCTATTTGAAGGTTCAACTCCAACTGAAACTTGGCCATTTCTTCTCATGCTTCACCCCTGCTATTAATCTTTGGATGCATGCCTCTACTAGCGCGTTTGCTGGGATGGCTAGCTCAGGGACCATCTAGTAGGCTTCTTCAATTACCTGTACCATCTACCTATTCTAGGACATGACCTCATCGCACTGCAAGCTCAACTACTCCATGTTGATCTTCCGTTCACTCAACACCTACAGCGTGTGACTCTCCCTAGGCTGTAGTTTTGCAGTAATACTATCCTACAGAACTTTGATCGTCTCTCGAGGGAGCACAGCCATGTTGATCCCTATCCCCTACAATGTACTAACTATAGGCTTTTCAACTTCATTTGCTATAACTAGTGCCCCTTCTGGTAGCACTATTGTGTTGGTCATACGAGCGTGCAACATTTCCTTGGTTGTGGCTATTCCTACTGCGAGGTTTGTGAAGAGAGTACCAGCCTAAGGACTGCGTACCTGCAACTCCTGAACATGTGATCAGCAGGCCCCCAAAACAATCTAAGCCTCCTCTGCAAAGTTATGGAGGGCCTCTATGGTGACATCGTGCATCATCTCTCCTATATCATGCAGATCCCCCTCATTAAGGGTGATCAGGTCGATAGACAGCTTAGACACGTTTAACTTCTTGCGTGATCCCATCTACTCTCTCAGGCATTATTGCTTCAATTTTGTTGATGTTGTTTGTGGGTCCATGTTGCCCTCCTCTATCTCTATTTCCATCTCTTGCTCCTACTCAGGCGAAGGTGACTTATGGCCCTTGCACTCCTTCTTTGCTGCCTTTTGGGCTACTGTTGTGGCCTTTTATTGTTATGTTATTGTCTGCACAATGTCTTGTGCCTCCCAAGCCTTTACTACTTCTGCTTCTTTCCTTCTTTTTTCCGCTAACTATGCCATGTGCAGTTTTGCCTCCAACTTATTTTTCTATGCAACAAACTTTTCCAGTGCAAAGATGTCTGGAGCACACCACTCCAGTGGCCACATCTCAACTACGTCGAAGATCACATCATCTGGGGTTATATAGGATAGTTCATTCCACTTCTTTGCAGAGTCCTTGCACCCCTTGAGGTAGATGTGATGAAAGTCCAATTTAAACTCTATGAAACTTTGCAGGTTGTTGTAGACAGTGGCTAATATCCGTGCTTGCAGTTAATCCCCATTCTAATGTTCACCTCCATGAACACCTAGAATATTTTACTATCGCGGATCTGGTTCGTGTCTTTAGTGGCCCACAACAAAGTGTACTTCGTGGCCTTCAAGAGATCCCTTGCAATTGTGGGGAACTAGCTGTCCTTAGGCAATTCCCTAGCCACTAGCACTATGGACAATAGAAGCCATGCATAGTGGAAAGTTTTCCCTTCTTCCTATTCCTCATGACAATTCTCTAGGAACTCTTTGCACAAGAACTCAGACCAGTTAAATTGGACCCCCTCCGCGCACTATTCGGCAACTGCAAACACCAACACGTGAACCTCATCCACACGACACTTCTGCATGACCTTACCTGCCAGTATCTGAGTTGCCACTCCAACTGCCTTGTTGTTGATGCTGGAGATTGTGTAGCCCCTCTTTTTCTTTTCTAGGTTTTATTTCTTTTTCATGGCCTCCGCAATGGCCAAATCACTGATCTTCCCCTCCAAAATGTATGTTGGAAATTATCCTTTACACGAGAGATGGGTAATTCGATGGATTAGGTGGTCCGTGATGGGGATGGGCTCCTCCAGCCAATAACACCCACCATGCACCAAGCAGAGTAGCTACCTGATAATGAAGATATTCACTGCAGTGCGATGGTAATGCAACACTTAGAGAAAGTTCAATGACCTTGCCTTTTCGACTATGTGTAACCACTTGCGCGGATCCAACTCTATAACTCCCAATGTGGTGTGTTTCTTTGGCTGCATGAGGTGCACGATCACCAAGTGAGGGAATTTATCATGGTTAGAGAGATCCCAGTCTTTGAATTTTAAGCTCGACACCCTTCCCAAGTGTGTTCCTTCAAAGACCATATTGTCCGGGAGGAGCAGAGTCTATAGACAGCTCTTGCTCTCATTTAGGTCCTTGGGCACCTTCACCTTCCCCCTCTATAGAGGGACATATGCGGGAAGCTTAGTTAAAGGGACTACACCCTCGGTTTCTTCCTCCATGCCATCATCCTCGTCCTCTTCAATTATGATATCCTCAAGGTATTCTTCCTCCTCATCGATTTCCAGTTTAATTTCTTTCCCTTTTTCCACCATTGTTAATCTGGTTCGTAGCAAGTTTTGAGGGGACACATGCACCAGAATCATTGGTTGTTTCTCTTTCTTTAGTCTCAGCATGCATGGTGATTTAGGGATTTTTGCAAAAATCTCGACACTCTCAGGGGCATCTTCTATGGTCATGGCCTACATGGCTTCTTCAGCAATCATCTCTGCGATTTCCTTGGCTTCTTTAGACCCTGCCATCTTGTTCGTCCAAAAATTTCTCAACCGTTCAATTAGGTGCTCAACCAATTCTCTCCATGGGACAAACAGGTCTCGATTCGAAATACTCAGGGCACATGACAACTCAATTTGAAAATGACCAAGTGTTGTTTGCTGACCAGCCCTTTGTAATTTATAGCGCCTTTTGAATTTGAATTCGATCGTTCCCCCCAAATCTGGTCCATTAATTCTCCCTTGGTGGTAGATTTTCCCAAATCTTCCCACTCCATTTGGTCTCAAGTCAAGAATCACATCATGAATAGCAACTACAATAGTCACTTTCCAGCTAACCCACGTGGCAGCGCAGCCCCCCTTGCGTGGTCGCAAAATTTGTGACACTCTGCTCCTGTGCACAACCCTAAGATCATGCAGCTCTCGAGTAGAGTATTTTATAGTCTTGTGCCTCCTTTCAACTACCTAGAGTGCTAAGACTCTACTTCCCATGGTTAGCTAGGTGGCTGCACCACCTATATAGGGTTTCAACCTATCATCCATAACTTTTCCTAGAAAAAATCTGCCTTTTATTTTTATTGTCTACGTCGTGCACTTTACCATCGGCATCGTGTCATCGTCAATGATCCCTCAAGTAATATACGGTCCAATCTAAGGCATCAAGCTTTTCAACTCTCAGTGGTAGTCCCCAAATTTGGCAACGTAATCATGCACACCCTATTTTATCACCTTGGTTTTCTTATCAAGAAAATCCTTCTTTATTTCTTCCTCAAGCTTCTTGACTTTGTCTTCCATGAGAACGCTTTTCTCCCTTAACCACACCCTTTCTTTCATGAGTTCCTGGAGCCTAAGATCACGGTGTTGGATTTCTTCCTCAAGTCCCAAGCGTTCTTCTTCGTTCAGCTGTGCTATCCCTTCTTCCAAGGCTCCGTGAACCGTCATATATACTAGCGCTGCTATGCATAGACTAGGCACACTGTACTCCATTGGGACTACAGTGTTTGCTCCATAGCCCACCTAGTGGGCATCTTCCCCGTTAGTTTCTTTCACATTTTCCTATATGTCCATAGAATTGTTGGTACACATAGGTCCCAATCACTCCGATGTGCATTATATACCATGTTCAGTGCTTCACACACTTATTTAAAGTCTTATGTGTGGGTAACCTTCTGCACACTCATTCTTTCTAGAATTCATCATCCCAATTGGAGGGACCATTCGCGCAATTGTCACACCAGCACCTTCTTATTGGCCGTGTTACCGAATGCGAAGTCCATGTGCATCTGTGTAGGTTGTTTACCATATGCCTGTACCCACCTGGGTAGATGCATGCATGGATCATCTTGTCCATCATTCTTGTCTACTAGTCACATCTGAGGCTTCCCAAAATGCATGCACATTTTTCTCCTGCATTCACACTAGTCCTCAAAGCTTCCTTGGTGTGTACCGCACCACCTCGTGGGCGTACCACGTAGTACCCATTCCAAAGCCTCGAAACACTGTTGTTTTGGCACCTCTCTTTCAAATTGTTTTAGGAAAGCATCTACCACTTAATCCATCATAAGTAGGCAGATCCCTTACTTCCATTGATACACAACACAACGATATTTTCATCATATTAAAGTTCAATGTGGTCACCTCCTGCAACCGGTTCTGCCATTGCTCTATTTCCTCATTGTACAAGAGATTTCACATTCCCATGAGATTTGTCCATCCACGGTGGGATTTACCTAGTCTTTCTCTCACGTGGTTATCTTGTAGATGCAGTCTAAGTCGTCCTCACTTTCATAGTCGTGTACTAGCTCCATGTAGCGTGATCCTTCTATAGGGTCCAAAAGTACTACTACGCACATAGACTTTTTCTCAAAAATCATCTTGCGCTTCTTTATATTTATCACCCTGTTCATGTCAGTGGCCCAATCTATTCCTAATAGTGTGGGGTATGGATTTCTGTCATCAACAATCTCTATCACTTCAAATTCTAGTAGCATGCTTGCCCCTCAAATATCTATGGTCATTCCTTGCAATCTTCCCATAGGTATGATATTTTTCTGGTTCACCATTGGTAGCTAGATAGGAGACCATTGCAGCATATGCCTTCCCATGCACTCACATGTCTATTTCAATAGAATGTTCACATCCGACCCTAGGTCCAGAATTATTTGGTCCATCTCATATTCTCCAATCTACATGGTCAACCTCATTTGTCTTCCCATCTCATCGCATGCTTTCCAATCTTCCGAACTACACATGGTTCTCTTGGCGTGGTCCCAACACATCTGTTAATGAGTTCCTACAATCCCTTTACAACCTTATTATTGTGTAGTAGCTTCATGCATGTTTCTAGGAACATCGTGTTCATCGACGGGTCCATTTTTGGCTCCGGTCTATCTTTGTTTCCTGAAGTGGAGGCATCATTGAAGCTCTTCCTAGCTTCCATGAAGGTTTCCTTAGCACACTCCAAATCAAACGATGGTTCTTTCATTGGAGCCTTGCAAACCCAAGTACTATCTTTAGGCTACTTCCCTTTATCATCCCCTGTCATAATCCCACTTCATAGCACAATGTTCATGCTAGGGTATTCCTCACGTGGCTCAGATCTCATCATTTACAGGTTCTGATTTGGGGGAGGTTGGAGCACTCCCTTGTCACGTAGCCTCGCTATTAGTGTTGGACAATCCTCCATCTCATGATCAAACAAGGTAAAATACAGGAATGATGGACGTGTCAGATTCATAGAATCATGGGCATAATTTCCTGGCCCCCTACAATTGTAACATATCAGTTGTCTGCAACCTCTTCTAGGTCCTCCTCCACCTCAACCTCATTCGCGCCCCTGAAATCCGGTTCGTACCACTCCTACGTTTTGCTCAAGGGGCCGTGTTTCGACCTAAACTCTGTAGGTGGGAGTCCTATCCATCATCAGCTCATAGCTTCTACAGGTGCACTCATCATGTCCCACTGATCTACAGAAATTACAAAACAACTGTCGTGAATTCTGTGTGTACTTTTGTAACAAATGGCAGTTGTTTGTAGCATGATTTCCTCCTACTGACAAATTGCGCACCACAAAGTAGGCACCGCTCTAGGTCCTTCTTGTGCCTCTGGTCTTAAGAGCATCAGTCCTCCTCCTACGATGTAATTCAAGAACACTAGGCAGTGGTCATTCTCATGATCCCGACCCTTACATTTAACACGCCATACATCTTCGTGCACTTCTAGGCGAGTTGTCCTGTCCTATTTTAGACTCTGCATCTCAAGGCACAATTTTTTCAACAACACATGGATCTTCTGAACTCCTAGGTTAGGATCTTGTATTAGGGTCTCATGTAGCATCATCGTGATCTGCAAGGCCTCTAGCTGAGTTGTTAACCTTTTTTGTGACAACACGTTCCTCAAATGCTGTGTTTGCGATGCTACAAACCATTTGCGGTGTTGTCCATCCGTCAAAGTCATATTAGCTTCACGAATCATGCACTTTAGTCTCTGATTTAATTCCTATGGTGTTAGAAAATTATATATTATAGAGCAATGGGACACATAAAATGTCGCGGAAATATAAACACAGAAAACGCATAAAACAAGAGAGACACAGATATATTTGGTTCACCCAGTTTGGGCTACATCCACGGAGAAACAACAAGTCCTTCCTTTTATATTATCCAACAAACTAAAGAGATACAACCTACAGCATATCTTCTATAACACCCTCTTCGCTCTCAATCTACTCTCTCTTCCTCACTCAAAATAAAGATATCCATAGACGCAATACAATTCCCTCATATATAGTGAGGAGTTTCCTTCTAGGGAAAGAAACCCTAAATTAAACATAACTTCTACTGTCAGATCATCTGCCTAATGAACGGCCCAGATTGACTAGAAATTACTATACTTTTACAAGGAAATTTTACATCTATTTTTAGCTTTGGACTGAACCCCCGTTGGGGGACTGCTGGCCCCCAAAACCCCCAGCTGAGGGGGGATTAGCCCCCCTGCACCTCCCCGCATGGACGGGTGTATAGTCTTCCTGGGGTATACATCTCGCTGAAACCTTTGAATACAGAAGATAGTCAGGCACCACACCCAAAAATATCCCACTTGGAGACTAATTATAGCAACTCCATCGCTGCTTCATTTGCTAAACAATGACTCCACTTTGGACCTGGCTATTTCTCATCTTCTTCATCATACTTGAAGACCAATTGAAACTGAGTAGATTCTCAGTTTCTCCCTTGTTACAACTTTTGTTAACATATCTAAGGATTTTCCACAGTGTTCATGTTTTGCTGTCGACGTTTCGAGTCACACAATTTGTCCTGATGATGAGTCTAGTTGCAGACTCGAAACGTCGACAGCAAAACATGAACACTGTGGAAAATCCGAACTCCATTCAGAAATCACACCACAGTAATCTGCAATCCAAAATATCTAAGGATTTTGGCTAGTGTGTATCTTTTCCAAATTCAACTGTCCATCTTCCAATGCTGGCTGTATGAAATGGTACTTGAGTTGTATATGTTTAGTCTTGGAATGAAATGCAGATTTCTTTGCAAGACGTATGGCACTCTGGCTGTCACTATATAACCTACCCAACTCCAGCCTTTTACCCAATTCAACCAGAAACCTTTGTAACCAAATCATTTCTTTACTACCCTTTGTAACAAAAACATACTCTGCTTCTATTGTTTAAAGTGCAACAACACTTTGGATTTTTGAAACCCAATTGGCAATTGTTCCACCTACAGTAAATACATATCTTGTAGTGCTCCTCCTATTATCTCTATCACCTGCCATATTTGCATCAACATATCCCTGTAGAGCAATGTTTGAACCACCAAAGCATAATTCTTGATTTTTGGTACCTCTCAATACTGAGAATCCACTTCACCACATCCAATGTTCTTTCCTAGATTGTTCATGTCTTTCTTACAACCCCACTGCATGTGCAATATCAGGCCTTGTGCAAACCATTGCATACATTAAGCTTCCAACTGTTGATGCATATGGAACTTTAGACATATGAGCCATTTCTTCTTGAGTCTTGGGACACGCCTCCTTACTTAATTTGAAATGGCTAGCCAAAGGCATACTAATTGGTTTTGCATTTTTCATATTAAACCTTTTCAACACCTTTTCTATGTACTCACTTTGAGAAAATGTTAGTTTGTGATTCTTCCTGTCTCTAGTTATTCTCATAACAAGGATTTGTTTTGCAGCACCCAAATCCTTCATTACAAATGAGTTTGCCAATTTCCGTTTGAGAACATTTATTTCCTACATGTTAGAACCCACAACAAACATGTCATCTACATACAATAACAATATAATATAACTACCATCATTTTTCCTTTTGAGATAAACACAATGATCAGAGTGACATCTAGTATAACCTTGTTCAGACATAAACCTGTCAAATTTTAGATACCATTGTCTTGGAGCCTATTTTAAGCCATACAAACTCTTCTTCAACCTGCACACTAATTTCTCCTTCCCTTTTACCTCATATCCTTGTGGTTGCTGCATATATATCTCTTCGTCCAAATCCCCATGGAGAAAGGTTGTCTTTACATCTAACTTCTCAAGATGCAAATATTAAGCTGCTACTAGACTTAAAATAGTTCTGATTGAAGTCATTTTAACAACAAGAGAAAATATGTCATCAAAATTTATACCCTCTTTCTGTGCAAACCCTTTCACCACAAGTCTAGCTTTATACCATTTTCTACCTCCATCTTCTTCCTTCAACTTGTAAGCCCATTTATTCTGCAATGTTGCTTTACCTATAAGCAACCTAACTAAGTCCCAAGTCTGGTTATGTGCTAAGATGTCCATCTCTTCTTTCATTTTTTACTCCCAGTTCTTCCTAGTTTCAACCTACACTACTTCTTCATAACATTCTGGTTCACCAGAATCAGTCAACAATACATAATATAATGAAGGAGAGTATCGTTTAGGGGGTCTACTTATCTTGGTAGATCTTCTAACACCACTTTCAGGTGTTTCAAGTGCTTTTTGTTGTTGTGGTTGTTGTTATAGCTGTTGATCATTATGATTTTCAGGTGCCATCACTTTTCCTGTGATATCCTCAAGCACTGTGTATTCTCTATTTCTTTTTCCTGATTATTTTCCTGCAACTGAGTCTTATAGAAGACCTTTTCATTGAATATTACATCTCTACTCCTAATGATTTTGTGATTTCATAATCATATAAACATAACCAAAATCATTAACACCATATCCAATAAAGGTACATTTCTTTGATTTTGCCTCAAGCTTTGTTCTATTTTCTTTGTTAATGTGGACAAAGGCTTCACAACCAAAAGTCTTTAAAAAAGAGTAGTTTACCTTTTTACCTATCCATGCCTCCTTTAGAATGCCACCATCCAAGGAACTTGAAGGCCCTCTATTTATTAGATAAATAGCAGTATCTACAGCATCTGCCCAAAATTGTAAAGGCAATTATGCATGCAATCGTATGCACCTTGCATGCTCCATGATTGTCCTATTCATCCTTTTTGACACACCATTTTCTTGTGGTGTTCTTGGAACTGTCTTCTCTCTATGAATTCCATTCTCTGAACAGCGCCTATCAAACTCTTTGCTACAATATTCACCTCCAGTATCTGATCTGAGACACTTCAACCTTTTTCCTGTCTCATTTTAAACCAAAGCTTTCCATTTCTTGAAAGTATCAAATACATTAGATTTATTTCGAATACAATAAGTCCAGGTTTTTCTGGTTTCATCATCAATAAAAGTAACATAATAACGAGAGCCACCGAGAGATGATACCTGAGCAGGTCCCCATACATCTGTATGCATAAGCTCTAATTTTTCGCTCTTGTTTTCTTTCCCAACTCTAAGGAATCTGACTCTCTTTTGTTTTCCATAAACACAATTCTCACAGAATTTTAAGTCAACATGCTTCAAACCTGGCAACAAATTTCTTGAGTGAAGAATCTGCATCCCCTTCTCACTCATGTGCCTAAGCCTATGATGCCACAATGCCTTATCTTCTCCTGTAGAGGTTAAAGCATTAAAAAAATTAGAAATACCATTGCATAAATACAATGTACCAACCTTTCCTCCTTTTGTTATTATTAGGGATCCTTTAGTGACCTTCCAGGTTTTATCTGTGAAAGTGGTTACGCAACCTTCACCTCCCAACTACCCTATTGAAATCATATTTTTCTTCAAATCTGGAACATGCCTTGCCTCCTTCAATAGCCACTGATTTCCATTTTTCTGTTTATGAAAATTGTACCCATTCTAATGATTTTATAGGGTCTATCATCACCCAATCGAGCTTGTCCAAAATCTCCTTGAACATAATCATGAAAATGTTTCCTATCAGGTGTGGCATGGAATGAGGCCCCTAAATCTACCACCTAGGCATCAATAATATTTTCTAATGAAACGATCAAAGCATCTTGCAACACATCACCTAATACATTCGCTTCATGATTAGTTTCTTGTTGTGAGTCTCCTTCCTTTCCCTTCTAAGACTTGCAGTCTTTCTTTAGGTGTCCTTTCTTCCCACATTTCCAGCACACTATCCCCAATCTAGACTTGGATCTGGTTTTTCTTAACTTACTGTGATATCCTGGGCTCTTTCCGCTTTCCATTTTTCTTCCCCTAGCCTCTGCAGTCAAAGCATTACCTGATGTCTCACTGGAGCTTTTCCGTCGCATTTCCTCACTAAGGATTGCACCAACAACATCATCAAACTTTAAAGTACTAGATCCAAAGATAGAGTTACTAATGGCCACAACTAAACTATTCCAACTTTTTGGCAATGAGCACAGAAATAACAAAGCCCTAACTTCATCATCAAAAGCTACCCCTATAGAACTTAACTGACTGGTAATTGTATTAAATTCATTTAAATGATCAGTGATAGATCCACCTTCTGACATTTTCATCTTAAATGAACGCTTCATAAGAAATACCTTATTTGAGGCTGAGGATTTTTCATATAGTTTGGCTAATGCCAACATTAAATGCTATGTTTTCGTTTCCTTAGAAATATTAAATGCTACCGATGCTGCTAGGCACAACCGTATTGTTCCAAGTGCTTTTCTGTTGATAATATCCCTTTCTATGTCTATCATACTTGTCAACTTCTTTGTCTTTCCACTTAATGGTAGGTACAGATCTCTCTGATACAGATAATCTCCCATCTGCATCTTCTACAGCTAGTAGTTTTGGCCATTGAATATTTCGACCCTAAACCTACCATCTTCCGCCATTGCTCCCACTCGAACCAGGAACCCTTCTCTCCTGCAAGTTTATTAGCCAAATAGACCTTTGGCTCTGATACCAGTTGTTAGAAAATTATATATTATAGAGCAATGGAACACATAAAATATTGCAGAAATAAAAACACATAAAACACATAAAACAAGAGAGACACATATATACGTTGTTCACCTAGTTTGGGCTACATCCATGGAGAAACAACAAGTCCTTCCTTTTATATAAATAGCAAATTGAAGATATACAACCTACAACAGATCCGCTATAACACCCTCTTTTCTCTCAATCTCCTCTCTCTTCCTCACTCAGAGTACAGATATCCATAGACACAATACAATTCACTCATATATAGTGAGGGGTTGCCTTCTAGGGCAAAAAAACCAAAATTAAACACAACTTCTACCATCAGATCATCTGCCTAATGAATGACCTAGATTGACTACAAATTACTATACTTTAAAAGCAAATTTTACATCTATTTTTAGCTTCGGGTTGAACCCTTGTTGTCCCCCAGACCCGCCAGCTAGGGGGGATTAGCCCCCCTACACCCCTGTGGAGGGGACAAGTCCACCTCCCACACCCCCCATGTGGAGGGGTGTACATTCTTCCTGGGGTATACATCTGGCTGAAACCTTTGAATACAGAAGATAATTAGGCTCCACACCCAACATAGGGGGTCTTGCCTGGAAGCATTGTGATCTCCTTGAACCCAATGATCAACTGCGCTTCTGACTTTGGCTTGCTAAATTATCTGTTCAGTGCAATTTGTATATCTGTGATCCCAACATTCAGATTGCCATTATAATGCTTAATATACCAGGTCACCGCGCGATCCTACAGAGAACTGACCAACATCGCCTTCTTTATATTGTCACCTTTAACTCCTTGCTCCTCCCATACAACTTTTATCATGAACCAAAACTGGTATGGATCTTCATTTCGTACTCCCTTAAACACCGACAACTTTATAGCACATGCCATATTGACTCACGGTGGTGGCAGAGGTGGTATGGGCGAAGATGGGGGTGAAGGTGGTGAAACACATGGTGGTGTGGGTGTGGGTGTTATGCACAAAATCCCTTGCCTTATCAAATTGATCACACTTCTTGGTGATAACTTCATGAGCTCTTCCTCGTCCCCTCACAGAGGTGAAATCAAGGGGCTAGTTTCTAGTTCTACACTACCTTCATTTCTATAAATTCTCCCACTTCGCATAGCCTCAAACATCAATGTATTCGCATAATCTACTTTTCACATAGTAGCATTTTAATCCAAGCGTTAAGATACTTAATGTACTTACCTCGCAGTCCTTTGAGGAAGCATCACTCTACCTCGCTATAGTTAATTGAAGTATCTACCACAAACTTAGTAAAAAATCCTCCTATAATTTGATCGAGCTAGTGATCAAGAGAACACGTGAGCTTATCCCCCTATGCTTCCAATCTACACACCAAATCTGGGGTCCACACAATAGGACTGTCGAGCTTGCACCTTCCTTAACTATTTTCTAACTTCATGATCCACTCATACAACTCAGTAGGGAAATATGCAAAGAAAATTTCCTGGATCTTTGTGTATAGGTAGTAGTATAACCACTCTTCTTTTGATAGTCATGGATTCTTATTCTCCAATGCTATGAACTCATGAACTTTCCTATCCAACCAACCTTCAATTTATTTCTTATTTGGATTCTAATGATACAACATCAGACATCTCTATGCAGATTCTGGTCCCTGCAACAAAACCATTTGTTGGCTTGTTGGGGCTTGACCCAGGTTCGAAGTTAATTAGTCAAACAAATCCCTGTACTAATAGACCTTTTGGCAACATTCCATGGAGTGCGGACTGAGGTCTCACCCAAAGTAGTATGGGGCGGATGCTAGAACCAGGTTTCCACACCCTTGAGATGTCAGAGGGGTTGATTTAGTCCAACTGTGAATACCTTCGCGTAGGTTACTTCACACACTTCCCTGGCCTACAAGGCTTTTGTGTCCTTGTTATATTTGTCTTCATGCAGCCCTAACCAAGGGTTGTGGGGCTTCCACGCTACTAGAGTAGCGATCAGTGCTATTTCCCCAAGTCACGCCATGGATCTTACTTATCTTCTTTTAATAATTAGTTATCTTTGCATAAACAGATACCTTATACTATATTTACTTATTCAGCACATTCATATAAGTTCGTGCAATAAATTAAAAATAAACTTGCAATTCATACCCAATATAATTCAATGCATAAAACAAGAAAAGATACACATAAATATTGTAAAACTTATCTTTACTAATGCTTCGATCAGTTATAGACTTGACCTGCCCTGCGCACTCAGCTACAGGGGTCCGCACACTCAGTTGCAGAGCCTTCACGTAGTCTATGACCCAAAGATATGACTCTACACTTAGACTCAATGCTTCATCAATTGATTTCCCCTCTAATTCTTGTCTTTTCTTACACTTAGAGCCTCACTCTAGTTATAAAATCCCATGGTTTGCGGACCATGGGTAAATGTCTCAAGCCAACACTACATTTACAGAAGTAAGGGCAGACAAGCCTATGACTCCATTACAACTTCGCACACTGTACGCACAAATCATGGAGTATTTACAATGGACTTAGTCAAAAATTGGTCTTTAAGCCACAAAACATGCCTTGGAGAGATCCCACAGCCAACAAACCCATTTTTCTTCTTCAATCAGTTGTCGTCTTTTGGCATGTTTGACTATTTTGTCATGCTTGTAGACGTTTTTTAGCAATTTTAGAGGTTTCTCTTTATGTATATGAGTTTTCCTAGATGTGTAAATACATGTCGCACTCACACAAAAAGTTTTGAGCACCATCGTACAAGTGCTGTAATGGATGTCTTGAAGTCTATCTCAAGTGTCACACTTGTCACTTCTTGTTATGAGATAGTCACTCAGAGGGAAATTATTTCTTGTTTCTCTGGTGGTCTATGTTTTCATGTCATCGAAGTATGTTAGGTGTGTGGTCACAAGCTCAACTTCATCACAAGTCTATCTTCTTCCCGCACTTAGCCATTTTTCAGAAAATCTTCTCGACCGGGAAACTTACCTACACCAGACCTTGACTGAAATGTGCACTATGCAGTCTCAACCCTGAGTGTTGTGACGTTGCTTCCTAGAGTTGCAGTAGTGCAAAATAACTACCCTCTAGGGCAGATGCACTGTGCAATCCTAGAGCCCAACATCCTTCCATGACCCTAGAATTACACAGGAATTCCTCCCAGTCTGACTTGAACTGCACACTTTTAACTTTCAATCCTCAAGATTTTCCCCTTTCCTAAAGGAACCCCTCAATGAATAGAGAAACCAACCTCATTTAGCCTCCTGAATAGGTTAAAGGGGTCCCCTAGTGTCCTTGCATAGATGAAGTTCACTGACCTAAAGAACTACGTAGATTCGTTTGACAAGTCTCTTTGGTGGCCATTCCTCCTTTCCTCTAAAAATAACGTAGATATGTCTCCCATTGTTACATCCCACATCATCCACTAACTATCTAACCTATGTAATCTTGACTCCCAGTGGCCACTATGAAATTTTTCTCCCCAGTGAGGATTGTGCTCAAAACTTTCTCAGTCAATCTTGAGCTACGCTCTATGTAGTCTCAGTGATCAACCCCCTCTCCCTATCATCTGGAACTACACAATGCACAATTATTTGGCCCTCTCTCCTAGCTTGTCACTAGTCCAAGGCTCAGTTCATGGATAATAATGCATCATATTATACTAGGTATTTTTTTTATTGATCTTGTCGTGTCATGAGTGAATTGCAGGAATAGGTTACTATCAAATCATGGTGAGATGAAGAAGAAGGAGAAGAACTAGGGAACATGCCTAAATACTCACTTATGGTAGAATGGATGGATGAACCTACCAAGAGCAAGAAAAAGGAACACAAGTGTGCAACCACCTTCCAAGGTTGAAGATTATTGAAGACCCTGCATCATCAAGCTATGTGGAGGAGAAGAGAACACATATCCAAGAATACATCTATCACTCAACAACAATATCAGCTTGAGATTGCCACATCATCAAGCCAGTCCATGTTAGTGGTGTCATGTCAAGTCATGTCATGAGTTGTCATATGTCACATCACTATTGTGGGACATGTATATTGTGAATCAAATGTACTGTAAAGTGGAATTCCAATGGACACACACGAATATGAAGAGTAATGTAAGCTGAAAATTCAGGAATTTGAATAGTCATGAGGGTAATCAAAGTGTTAGCGCTCGAATCTACCTTAGGCTGAAATAAGATAAAACTCAAGGCTACATCAAACCACGCTCAGCCTCGTAGCTAGCCCTACGAGGACAGGAGAGGGCTCTCTCCAAGTCAATCTCGGCAAAAGGTAATCAATGAGGTCACCGATGACTGAATTGATGATAAATTTTCAGGCTAGGTAATGAAGTCTCACACAGCCGCCACTCTCTGCAATCGCATCTTCTCTCTGACAGTTTTGTATTCAAGGGAAAGGCATTTTTGGGCTGCCGGGCGACGAGCGGCACCCAGCTCTTTTGTAAGAGGTCTACTTGGGCGCAGCATAGGCGATTGTTTTGGATGCATTTTAAAGGATTGACATGAATAGATTGACGGTGAGAGGTTAAGGAGAGCAAGAAAACTTTCAAGGATTCTCCATAAACGGATGAAAACATGGAAAATTAAACAAACTTAAAGGCAGAGCATAGAAAATTATGGATTCTACCTTAACACTTCATTTGTTCAATTGCAGAAGATAAGAGAAGTAAAGTGATGCACATAAACAACTTACAAATACTGAAAGAAGCACACCATCAACACATAAAGCCACATGAATCCCAAATAGTGCTTCAAAACCCTGGTTTTTCCTTTGCCAAAAATGCAGATAAGATATGTACAATAGAGTGTCAAGCTATTCCCAAGAGTCCAACCCTGAAAATGACTAAGAAAATACATAATATAGGCCATCCAACCCAATCCCTTGCCTCTAGGGGTTGAGCTCATCATCCTAGGAGCTGTTTCAACCAACTCTAAACAAAGCACTATAATCTAGGCAGTCAAAGCAACTTGCCTCTATAAGCTAGGAAACCAATTCATTCATTAAATTTTCACCTTTTAGTGAATGAATCTTCTAGAATAAGTAAATAAGTGTCAAAATAACATAATGATTCATTAATTAAATCAAGAGGAGTGAAAAAATCACATCACAAGTCAAAAATGGTCAAACTGGCTTCATTTCCTGAGCTGAAGATGAAAATTGTGCCAAAAAACCCTATGCGCCACGTGAGTTTCGACATGTTTGTGGGGCACTTCCCGGCATCCGAATTTAGCTCCAGTTGGCTTGTTGGAAAGCCCTGGATGTCTACTTTCCAGCCCAAGAGGAATTTTCCAATTTGGTGTCCATTTGCCCCTCCAAACGGGCATTCGCCCGGAAGTACTTCCTGCTGGTGCAAAAGGTGGCAGAAAGGTGATTTTCATGGTGTTTTTGAGCCTCTTGGTCACCCATAACTTGATGAAATTCTTTGGAAATAGCTGAGCATGTATATTTCATCATGAAAAACCTAAAACTACAAGCCATTTGTGATTTGGACCTCCCAATCTTATGGGTCACGTGCGACGCGCTACGCGTTGAGCTGAAAAACCTGTTTTGCAAGCCAAAAATTTCGAAAGGACAAAATTTTCTCCAAATTCCTTGAAATTTGGGCTAAATGTGCCTCATCAAGTGCCATTCTTAGCAAAAGAAGCTTCGGCCAAGATTTTGAGCCGATCTTTCCTTTTACTCCGTTTCAGTGTCTTCCTGGTGCATGCAGTTCATTGATGGAATCTCTGTCTTGGTTATATGTTGTGTTGTTGTCAGTCATGGTGTTGCAATGTGTATGTCAAGTGTATTTTTGGTTTGTTTGAAAATGAGAAATGAGAACTTGGTGACATTATCTCCAATTTCCAACTATGTAACAAATGTGTGCTAAAGGGAAAAGACAGTCGGAGAAATAGGATAGCAGGAACAAGGATTGTAACCGAGTGAAATTTGCCCTTTTTAAAACTTTTGATTTGTCTGAAATGTGGATACAATGGGACAGTCACTTGATTGTTTGGGGACTTGAGGATTTTACAAGTGGAATAAGAGAAGGAGAGTGATATGGAATGGTAGGGTTTAGTAATAGGGATAATAGAACATAGGAATAAGTGATTTGGGAATTGGGAGCATGAGCTTAGTGATTTTAGGGGATAGGGGGGAACTTAGGGAATGATAAAATCAAAGGACAAAGAAGAAGAGGGAGTGAACTTGGTGAAAAAACAATGAATTGAAATCCTAGTAGAAATTTTCTTGGAGGTATTTAAAAGGTAGGGTTTGATTTTTTTACACAAGCTTCATGAAATACACATCATCAACAACCAACCATTAATCTTGGATGAAAAACCATTAATGAAGTTCAACCTACTTGTACCAATGGCAATCCATGCATTTTGGGCGATCTTGGAGCAAATTTTTGAATTTTTTGGGCTTGTTGGCTGTATGCGCTGTGTGCCTGCCCAACAAGTTGTGCGCTTTTGATGCGCTGCGCTAGTGTATTTTTAAACTGTGAAAACTTGCCCAATGCACCGCGCGCCCCTGATGCGTCGCGCGCGTACCCAGCGCATCGCACGCCACATAGTGCATTTTGAAGGAGGATTTTGGAGGCCTTCCCTGTGTCCAAATTGGGCGCAGGATAGCTTGTTGGAAATTTCTTTGGGTCTAATTTCCAACCCAACCATAATGTTTCAATTTGGAGTTCATTTGCCTTATCAAAAATCAAATCTCCCAAGACTGGTCAAAACGTGCCAAATGAGGCTACCTCAAGGCAGAGTGTTGTTGCCGTCAACTTTTGAATGCCTTCCTCAATTCCAAATTGAGCACATAATAGTTCATTGGAAATATCCTTTTGTCTAGTTATCCTTTGACTCATCAAGAAATTTATTTGGCCAACCAAGCTAGGAGAAAACTTGATTTTCCCAAGGTCACTTCAGAGGTGCATCAATTCTCTCGAGGTGATTGTATGTTTGACATTTATCTAAAACCATGAAACATGTGTAAAAAGTGAAGGAGTTTTTTCTTCCTTGGCCTGTTGGGCACAAAAACCTCTCTCTGGTTTTCAAAATTCATCTTTGAGTGCTCTGAAACATCTTTTGAGTGAAACTTGTCCCGATGTGTGAAATAAGGAATTTTGTCGAAATGAAGCGAAATGAAGGGGATAAGGGGCTTCTAAATTCTTGTGGAAATTTTGGGAAGTAGGGAGGGATGTTAGGAAGTAGCGGAAAGTGGAATCTTAGAGATTGGATGAGGGGAAGGGGCCCAAAAGGGAAAAACACAGGCCCAACCTAGAAAATTGCCAGGTTGTAGCAAGAAACTAGGGTTTGTGCAAAAATGAGGAATTTGGGGGATC
>APFE030515821.1:0-32798 GCA_000404065.3 Pinus taeda
TAATAGAAATAGCACAAAACCATGCTTCCACATCCTCATCCTTGAAGAATCTTCCCATTCGTTAAGGTCGCCATTTTTTAAGTGCATGTAGTATTGCCAACATTTCCTTCTCATAAATAGCTTGCTTGAGATGTAGCAGTAAAAATACCCAATCACCTACATCAAACATTTTTCACTACGATGTTGATCTACCTGTTGTTTCATTCGATTTTGCACCAAAGTGGCGTTATCCTTTAAAAGTTGGAGAACTTGTTGTTGATGCTTGATGTGATCTTTCAACTTGAACCTTTTTCTTCTTGATATGTCCGTCTATCTCTAAAGTTTGAGGAGTGGTAATTTCTTCCAATCCTTTACAAGATATGGTCAGATTCATTTCTTGATGCTCGATGTGATCTTTCACTTCTTGAACATTGTTCTTCTTGATATCTCCTTCTATCTTGATAGTTTGAGGAGTGGTAATTCCGACCAATGAATTACAAGATATGGTTAGATTCATTTCTTCTTTCTTGATGTGATCTTACACTTCTTGCACCTTTTTCTTCTTGATATGTCCTTCTATCTTGAGAGTTTGAGGAGTGGTAATTCTTGCCAATGCTTTACAAGATATGGTTAATTCATTTCTTCTTTCTCTGGGGTTGGGTCCTGGTGTATATCCTCTTCTTTTGATGTTTATTGATCCTTTTCTTCCTCCTCTTCATACTCTATGTAAAATAATCTCTTCTCAGCACACTTATGACCTTTAGTGCATTTGCTATCACAATTGAAACAAAGCCCATTTTCTCTTTTTTCTTCCAATTGTTGTGGTGTAACCCTTCTAGGTTGTGGAAGGCTAGGAGAAAAAACACTTCCATCTTTATAGTTGTGAGGGGTAGACTTCCTTGTTGCCATAATTTTACTTTCCACTATGTCACAAAGCCATTTTACTCTTTCCAATTGTTGTGGTGTTGCTCTAAAGAAGGTTTTTCTCTTTGTATCCTCATAATGTACTATCATTTCCTCCGTGAGAATTGACCACGTAACAAGTTGTTTACAAGAACAAATTCCTTTATACCATAACAATTGATCCGGTTCTAAATATGAAGATGCAATACATACCTTTTGTAATAGTGGTACACCATGTAGATCAAAATATTGCTCCATCTGAAGTATCCAATTTACCGGATCCTTGCCATCAAACTTCCTCATATCCCCTTTTCTTGATTTTAGGAGCTTAATCTTGAAATGACTATAACTCTTTAATTTTGGTTCTTCCAGTTCTGAAATTGCAACCTGCAGTAGCACTCTGTGTCCTCTTTCCAACGCCACCAGTCTGATCGAATTTAGATTGTCCAAGAAAGAGTTATGCACAATCTCCCAAGATAACCTGATTATATACCTTTTCAGAGAGTGAACTTGTATGAAGTGCCACGTGTCACTGTTTTGACCTTCGAGTCTAAAAAGTATACACAGGAAACTATAGTCCGTCCTATTTCTGTAACTTCTTACAAAATTGCAATCTGATGCTCAAAACAAATGTTATGACGATTTTCTCAAGGTCAATTGTTTGGAATCTAATTTAGGAGTCTACAAAAAGACCATCTTCCTCAGATCATATCTCCGCAAATATAGCATGAAAATATCTGAAATTCAAATCTGAGGTTCAATGCGACTTCGTCTCAAATGGTGTTATTAGGAAATCTAGTGTCCATGCACAGTTGCTAGTCCTACTAAGACGGGTAGCTATCTTAGAAACAAACGAACTAAAGTTACTTTCATTTTTCTTTATGAGAAGTAGATAGGAGAGGAGAAAAGAACACCAACCTCAATATTTCGCTTGGTTCCTTGCTTGTTCCTTCTCCCCTCTGATAGATCTTTGCCGCTCCTTCCTTGTTTACCCTGCTTCAAAGAGTACCTTTAAAGTCAAAGCAACATAATACCTTCAAAGTACTGAGGTCTACAATCATAAACAGTATAGGACCAGATATATATTAACCACACAAATGCATATATCATCAAACTTTCAAGAATATGGAGGAAAACTCGAATAGCTTTATTAATAGAAAGAGTAGAAGAGAGGATTACAACCCATTGATCTGATCCAACGTCATCCTCCTCCTAGCATGAAAGCCCTTCTTCACCTCATGAAAAGCTTAGATCACCTAACACTATGATGTTCCACTAGAAAACCAAAAACACTTCCTTACAAGATATAAAATTCCAGCCTCTGGATCTCTAGAATGAGGGATCCATATATAAATGTTTGCAGGGGGGTGAGCCAACTTCTGGGATTTTGATTAGTGTCCTCTCTCTGATAGTTCTTGGTTCCACTTCGAGATTCATGATCTATTACTCATCCCTGGGCGAATTCAGAGAGGAAAGCGTCACAAGAGAAGTTTTTGGAAGATTCCATGATCATCCACCTTGCAAACTATCTCTGCCATTTGTCTACTCTCACCCATCGCACCCTACAGAAGGGATTTTTAGTATGCATCACACTTTTTGCATGTGGCAGGTGAGATGCATCACACCCTTAACACTAAGCAATTTGTATGGTCTAGTTTTGACCAGTTCTGAGCAGTTTTCCATTGAGAACTTCTGGGAGATGATGTAATCAACTAACCTTGTTCCTTTAGGGTGTGAAACAACAACTTTAGGGACTCAGAAGCCCTTGGTTTATGGACATATATGATTGGGGTTGCAGTGCCCAAATATGTCTATAACAAATGGGTTTTTTTGTTCGCTTCTGAAACGTCACAGAAAAAGAGTTATAGCGAAATGCCACGATGACCTATTTGGAGCAGCAAAGCCCTAGAATCCAAAGCTCTGATACTAAATGTTATGAAACCAGCTCACAAAAAGATAGAAAAGATAGTTTAACGCCTTAGAATTCAACCTCTTCGAGGGGGAAACTTCTACATTACACAAATGAACAATTCTTGGATGATACAAATGAAAAGACCTCCTTTCTATATATAGGAGTCTAAGGGGTCATAATATAATCAGAGCTGACATAACAATAATAATTGTAAGGGCACAATAATCACAATAGTAGGCTTCTATGGGGCACAATAGTAACAATATGGGCACTACATGGGTACATCAATATAATAAGGGGGTTGTACTAATAACAATAAGGGGTTACACTAGTAGTGTAGGGGCCTAACAAGAAATGGCCTCCCATTTCCATTCCAGAATCGCAATTGACTATAGCAATCCACCTGGATGCTTACACTCTGCTTTCACTCGCTAACAATCAAAACATCTAGCCACAAACCCTATTAAATCCCTCTTCAAGTTCAGCCAAGAGTAAGACCTCTTCTCTGTTGTCAATGTTTTCTAGTAACCTAGGTGACATGAATATGGTTTTACCTGAAACTCCTTCAATATCACCTTCTTGAGCTCACTTCTATATGGTACATATATCCTGTCTCAGATCCTGACCAATACATCTGATGTAATACAATAATCCATGCCCTATGTACCTACACCTATACCTATACATGTAAATGTACCTGTACATGTACCATCACGCTACTGCAACTTGTACACAATCTCCATATACTTGACATCATATTGTCTTGCCTGCAAGATCCTATCCTATAATTCCATCCCATAGGAGCTCACAACTGTCAACCGATGTACCTATACCCATCTACTGAGAGCATCTGCCACCTTGTTCTCTTTACCTTGGATGTACCTAATCTCAAAATCAAACTCGTTGATCATGGCTAACCATCTAGCCTGCCTAGCATTCAGATTCACTTGGTCAATAAATACCTCAAGCCATTGTGATCACTCATAAGCACAAACCGCATGCCAAGAAGATAGTGACTCCACATCTTCGTGCATGTCTAATCACTTCAAACTCAAGATCATGTGTTGGGTAGTTCTTCCCGTGCTCGTTTAGTTTCCGAGACTCATAACATACCACCTATCCATCCTACATAAGGACTCCACCAAGCCCTCCCTTGCAAGCATCTGTACATACTACAAACTCTTTTTCTAGATCTACAATCTGTAGCACTGGTGCATGTATCAACAACTACTTAAGTTGCTCAAAGCTAGCCTCACACTCTTCGGTCCATTCGAACCTCTTACCTTTCCTCTACAATGCTATGATAGGATAATAAATATGTGAGAAGTTCCTAATGAACCTCATATAATAGTTTGTTAGACCCATGAAAGATCTCACCTCATCCACATTCCTAGGAGCTACGCACTCCATGATGGCCCTTATCTTCTCTAGATCAATTGCAATTCCCTCCTTAGAGACAATGTGTCCCAAGTAGCATACCTCATTCTAAAAGAAACTACATTTGTTAAGATTAGAATACAACGGATTCTCTCTCAACAACCTCAACATTGTTGCTAAGTGCTCGGCATGCTCTTCCTCATTTTTAGAATATACTAGTATATCATAATTGAACATAATAACAAACTTATCCAAATATGGACGCAACACACTATTCAGCAAACACATGAATGTAGCTAGAGCATTAGTTAAGCCAAATGGAACAACAAAAAACTCACAATGCCGATACTTGGTCCTGAATGCAGTATTGTAAATGTCCTCCTCTTTAACGTCTACCTGATGGTATCTGGATCTCAAGTCAATCTTCGGGAACATTGTTTCTCCCTCCAGCTGATCGAACAAGTCATCGATCCTCAGAAAAGGGTATCTGTTCTTGATAGTCACTTTGTTCAACTTCCTGTAATCAATGCATAATTTGAGAGTACCGTGTTTCTTCGTCACAAACAAGACCAGTGCACCCAAGGTGATACACTTGGCCTAATGTATCCCTTGTCAAACATTTCCTTCAACTACAACTTTAACTCAACCAAATCAGGTGTGCTCATCCTGTAAGGTGCTTTAGATGCTGGAACTACCCCTGGAACTAACTCAATAAAAAACTCTACCTCCTTGTGAGGTGGAAACTATGTAATGTCCTCAAGGAATACATCCTAAAATTGCTGCAAAACTAGTTATCTACTCAACACATCTGCATCCTCAACCTCCTTACCCTTATCACTAGAAATTTGCGCTACAAATAGCTTGCACCCTTCTTTTCGGCTACACTTTGCTTGCATAGTTGTCACCATCCTAACTGATGTGGCTTTCTTCTTAGCTTGCAAGACTCTTGGTTCTCCATTGTCATCAACACACTCAATAGCTTTGTCATAGCAGTCAACCTTGGTTCTACGTAGATGCAACCAATCCATTCCCAACAACATACCGTATGATCCCAACGGTAACACATTCAAATGTGTTGTTGTAGGCATACCATTTAAATCAAATGTGCAAGCTCTTACCTAGTGTACCTGTATCCAACTGCAGTAACCAAGACTTTGCATGTAACTCCTTATTTGAACCACACTTATCCACCAAGTCAGGACTAACATAACTATAATTAGATCCACGGTCAATCAAAATAAAAATAAATTGATCACAAAGCTTACCATCCATCTCAATGATAGATCACCAAATCAGTGTGATACATGTATAACATTATCATAACAACATATCAATAGACACAAGTAAATGTATCAACTCATAAGCATCTCTCTAACTAGGATCTAGTCATCAATGCAAGGCCATATCAATAATGCATGATATGATCTCATGCATGACAACAATCATTACTCCATTATACACATTGCCACATGCAACCAATATTATGCATAAGCAATACCAAATTAACTACACCTAACCATAAATGCATGTAGTTGAGCATAATCGGACAATTCTTGCAATTAACCTACAAGACTAATACATGTAATCAAGATATTCAAAATGTAACCTAACATACAAGGATGTAAGTAGGCGACATAAAATCAACATGTAAGAGACAAATATCATATACAGTCAGTCACATACTCATGATAAATACGTTCTAAAAGATCAACATCAAATTCTCCATGATAACCATACTACAAACCTAATCCATCATCAAGCAAATGCAACAAGTATATAAGTGTAAGAGACACACATGCAAATGACATGCATGCATGACCAACACATTCAAATCATCCAGTATGAGAGTCGAAACATACTCTGATACCACTCTGTAATGCCCTCCTCCCACATCCACCCAAGTAACCATGCCAACCAGGGTAAACATGAGACGAGAGGATACTATGATCATATTTGACCTCCTAAGTAACCTTAAGGAAGTGAAATTGACAGAACATCACACACAATCATCAAACATCATTAACAGAACCCTCAGGATACAAGTCAACCACTCAAATAGCCCGTCCCTAGGTCCCACTGTTGTTCTAGACCTCTTAGGCCATAGTCACTCTCATGCTATGGGCAAGGGAGTGACCAACGACCTAAATTCGCTCTCATAGGCCTACCTATCAGTGATTGTGGGCTACATTTTCCATTTTTGTGCTAGTGGCCTTGAGATTTAAGCCACTTTTTCAAGCCCAAAGCCCAAGCCACTGCCCAGAATGGAATGAAAGCTCAGAATCACATAAAGTATAGGGAATCAATGATGTAAAATAAAAAAGCTCAAGAGGACCTTAACCATACCCCTACTAACCATGATAGGTATTTCGTGAAACATATCATTGACATGTAACCTACATGTGTAAACAACAGAATTAAGGTTAGGGATCTCATACTTATCTGAGAATCACTGTGAACCATTGTTTCCTCATTCCATTTGTTGGATTATCTTCTATTAGGTCATAGACACAGTATCCATTCATATACAAGTAAAAACATGTTGAGAGCCATACATAGTTGTTGTCATAAAATGTGCATATAACCAACATAATAGGAACAAAAATACAATAAACATATCAGCGATGAAAATCCATATATACGTCAGTACATTTGCACATGAAGATCAAGGGAATGAATTTCTCATTACTGAATGTAGTCAACCAACCGGAGATGGAACTACCACATTCCACCCAACCATATAATAGCTTACCCACATCTCTCTTCAACCATTCACCCCCATGCCCTATTCCAAGCATGAATGTGGGACTCAAACCAAAAGAACCAACCAAGGCATACTGAGGCTTAACCACCTCACCCTCATAAATAGAAACTACCCTTTACCATAATCCATCCTGGATCACTAGGCCAACAGCATGAACATATCATAATAGTCCTTGCTGTGATTTCCACCTGACCACTAGGCTAAACAAGAATGGATATCACTGGATTTCTCCACCTACTCTATGAGGAATTTGCCTATCTCCTAGTCTCTTAAGCTTTACTCTAATCCAAACCCAGATCACTATGCCCTAAATTGATACCCACTATCCAAGATTTACCACATATCGCAAACTTGGGCTTACTAGGCTTGACGGAAAGAAACCCACCTCTAGGCTTTACTATGTATCCTGCGATTCACCAACAAGGATTCCTAGGCCATCTGAGGCAACACAAAATATGGCTTTACCGCAACCCATAGTCCGGTTCAGGGGTTACTAGGCCATGTGTTCTATCATTTCGGAGATCCACCTCACTCAACTTTGAATCCATTCAGTAATCCATCTCAATGAAACATGAGAACCCCATCACACCATGGCTATCCGGAAATGGTAAGTCTAGGCTGAAAAACACTGTTACACCTGGAAAAACCCATGCCATGATAGAAAATAACCACATGAAATACCATGCATGCCAAACATATCAAGGAAACTACACATGCAAGTCAATACCTACAATGAAGCTTGATGTAGCTACTTTATCTTTCCTTTCTTTACTTGATCCTTGCTTCCTCTTGCCTTCTTTGCCTTTGTTTCTCCAACGCCAAAGTTCTCCAAGAAAACTCTAAGTATCCAAGAGTATGAGAGAGAGAATAATGAGAGTGCTCCAAAACTGAACTAATAAAAGGTTACCAATTGATGCTTAGAAGATTTTCTATGAATGAGGCTCTACTTTCTTCATTTTCCATTATTTTCTTTCATTTTCCTCCTCGCATGCAACCTGTGACCTTTCACTTCTCTTTTCTCCTAATTTTCATTATTTTCATAAATGCTTGTGCCAAAAATGTCATTTTTCCTTTCCAAAGCCTTTGTTATTGCCTTTGCCAATTTCCTTAGCCATAAACAACCAAATGAACACCCACTAGGATGCCTTGCCCAACATTCATCTTGGAATGAGTGTCCCATTCATCCGTGGTTATTGTTTTTAACCTTTATTACATGGAATTTTCACCAAGGTTGTTACATCATGTACTTCTTTATTTAAGCCACACTTATCCACTAGGTTAGGATGAACATAACTATAACTAGATCCAGGATCAATCAATCTAGAAACAAATTGATCACAAAGCTTACCGTCAATCTCAATAATAGATTCCTGGTGATGTGACTACTTGGTATCCAATGATGCGTAGATTCGGGGAATGATTTGTCCAACATCCCCAACTATCTATGCTTCATGTGCACTATATATCTTAGGCCTACCTCCCTAATACAATAGAAAATCCTTCTTGAGATGCTCCTTGACACATATCCAACACTTCAATTATCCCTTACCATCACCTTTATTCTACTGCCTTCAATGTTGTGACCCATGTCCCTATCTAACTACATTAAACTTCTTGTAAGGAACCTCATTCTCTTTCTCACTTGCATCCTAAGGTCTTGTTTCCTTCAGTGGCCACTTGCCCTTGGATTTGTCTTTCCCTTTCCAACCTTGCTAAGATATTTTCTTATGATTTGATTGCACATAACAATTCAATTTTCTGATGGTTTCCTCCAACGATTTAGGTTCATGATACTCAATCCTATCTTTGAACGCTACCAACAACTGACTGATGAATCTCTAAATCTTAGCTTTCTCCTCCTTAAGGTAGAATACATACCTTAATAAATCCAACAATCTTCTAGTATACTCCTCATTAGTCATAGACCCCATCTTCTATTCATAGAACTCCTTTTCCCTGTCATCATAGTATCTCTCAGATAGATACTTCTTCCTAAACAGTCTCTCAAACTCCCTCCAAGTCAACTGCTCTTCCCAAATTCCTCTGACATCCATCACGTCTTCACACTAAATGTTTTCTTTACCTTGAAGACTGAACATAGCTATTATGGCCTTCATGTTCTCCAAGTAATCATGCAATCATAAGAACTTACGCATCCCAAGCAAACAAGATTTTGCATCATGTGAATTATTCATTTCTCCATCAAATGTAGGTCTCTTGGCTTTCTGGAACTCATCTGGAAAATATCCCTTGTCACTCCTCCTGTAAGGATGATAACGATGATGACCATGATACCTGTCTAAACTATAACAAGAGTAATGCCCATATATACTACCTCTCCTATCAAGTGTATCCAGGAATCTACCATCCCTAATTGTATCATCCCTATCTGACATGTGTCCATCATGAGAGATGCTACCATATGCTCCATTAGTCCAGTCCATGATTGATCCTAAGTGGTCCTTGTCTCTACAATTCTGACAAACTCTTAAGGATGACTGCATTAACCTCTAATTGTTTCTCTTGTGCCCTGGAAAGCCTCTCCTGTGACTAAATTATCTGCTTTACAACTCCTTGTTTATGCCTTCAAACTTCTCAAAGTGTTTGTTATGTGAGGGGAGTACTCATCACCATGTTGCTCATTTGATCTATAGGGAGAAGCTCGTCAGATGTAGTCTAACATATTGCTAGTCATCTTTGATCTTCTTCCTGCAAGTATATCATGTCATCTAAACCAAAATATAAACATAATCAACATACCTTAGTATAGTTTATGGGAGGATATCTCATCTACAATATCAACAATATTAGCACAATACATGTATAAACATAATCATAGCAGTATATAAACATCATCTCAATCATCATCCAGTTACCATGTATGACCATACCAACTGCATAACATTACCCCATGCACAACAACTATAAACTTGAGAATGAATGCATACATCCACATAAACAATAGACATACACAACAAATTCATATTCAACCGACATGCATTCACGGCAAACAAATCTTAAAAATAGCACCTTCAAATTACACATGACGACACAACTGCAACAATGACCACTGCAATGCATACATAACAAACATATAGACCATAGGCATAATGAACACATATGTAATCTACATGCATGCATGACAACCATATTCCACCCATCCAGTCCAAGGAGTGAACCATGCTCTGATACCACCCTCCTTTCACATTTACCCAAGCTAACCAGTCCACTCAGGTAAACATTTGACAAAGAGTTACTATGATATGATTCAACTCCCCAAGTACAGTTAAGGAAGTAGAATCGACAAACAAAAACCAAACTAACCTTCCTCATGAGCTACAGGAACCCCAGAGGCTAACCAACCACTCTAGGTGCCTAACCCCTGAGTTAAATTTCCTTTTTACTGACCTAAACCCCCAGTCACTCCCATGACAATCCCTCCATGTGACTAGAAGCCTCTAGTCACTTCTACAACAAGGCCTCCATGCGACTACAACATTTTTCAGGTAGTTTTGTGTCAGCGACCCTGAAATCTGAGCCACTTTTTCAAGGCTAGGACTCAATCCTCTACCAAAACTTGACAAAATTCTCATAAATGATTAGTAATAAGAAGACAAGGCCTCTAATGCAAAACTTGAACCAGGAACTAACTAGACTCATCCTAAACTTGATAAGAATTTCGTCAAACACATCATAAATATGTAATATACAGGTCATATAAACACATCTAAACATAGGGACCTCATGCTTATCTAAGATTCGTCAAGACGGTTTGATTCCCTCTCACAATAGATACATTAGCATATATTAGGTCATACATTCATTAATATTTCATTTACTAAACAAAACATGAGGAGAGCCATAACCAGAGTCTACCATAAAACCATGCTTATAACCAACATATAACCAACAGAATAACAATGATAGAGCAACCATCAAAGCCACATAATAACAAGCACATTTACTCATGAAATACAGTAGGAAAAGAGATTTTATGAACATATGCAAAATCCAACCAAGTCAGGGACTTCCACGTACCACCCGACCATAGATTGGGCTAAAACAAATCTTTCGTTAGCCAATCACCCCCATGCCATATTCCAAGCATGAAAGTGGGACTCACAAAAAAACCAACTAGGGCTTCTCAGGCTTTACCATGTATATTGCCATTACCGGTCAAGTGATTCCTAGGCCCCAAACCCTCATCTATACCACCAGGCTTTACCATGTATCCCACCATTATCGGTCAAGGGATTCCTAGGCCCAAACAAAGAAACAAAAACTACATGATGTACCACAATCCTACCACATATTGGTCAAGGGATCACTAGGCCCTAAACAAGCATGGATGCCTCTGGATATCTCCACCTAAACGATGAGGAATTTTCTCATCTCCAACCTCAGGTTTTACCGTGTATCTTGTCATTATCGGTCAAGGGATTCCTAGGCCTTTGGGAATTTTCCTGAGACCACCCCATTCAGTTTCTAAACTATCCAAAAATCCACCCCAACCAAGTAAAATAACCCCATCACACCATGGATATCCAAAAATGGCATGGCAAGGCTTAAAAACAATGTCATACCTAGGAAAACCCATGCCAATGATAGCAAGCGAACCAAATACAAACATGCATCTACCATGCATGCCAAAACTAGCAAGGAAATCATACATTCAACTCAATACCTACAAGTAATCTCATTGTAGCCACTTGATCCAACTCCTCCTTGCTTGATATTTTCTTTCCTTTTCCTCCTTGTCCTTCCTTTTCCTTCCTTCCTCCAATGCTAGAGTTCTCCAAGAATGCTCTAAGTGTATGAGAGTATGAGAGAGAGAGATCCAAAAATGAACTAATAAAAGATGTGAACTAATCCTTAGAAGCCTTTTTATTAATGAGGCTTCTAATTTCTTCAATTTCCATTATTTTTCCTTCAATTTCCTCCTCACATGCAACCTGTGACCTTTCACCTTCATTTCTTCTAATTTCCTTTATTTCCATAAATAAAATGCCAATTAATTCCTCTTTCCTTTCCAAAGCCTTTGTCATTTCCTTTGTCAATTTCTCGTAGCCATAATAAACCAAATGAACACCCACTAGGATGTTTTGCCCAACATTCAGCTTGGAATACGTGTCACATGACCTTGGTCTTATTTTTCCTTATTATCTTTATCACATGAACTTTTATCCCGAGGTTCTTACACTTAACTTGCAATCATGATTTATGTTAGTAATGTTTTAGTGTTACATTTTGTGCATTACACTACCTCCTTCTGTCACTTAGTAATTTTTTTTCATTTTTCCATCATATCCAGTCATATATCGCACCACAAATCGATTTTTCAAGTTGCCTCTTCACCTTAAAACATGACGGAACTTCCCTAAGCCTAATGCGATAACAACTTGAGATGTGTCATATCATGATATCCATAAGCATCACATCACATGCTCACTTCACATATTAACCTTTAGCCTTGCACAACAACACATTTATTCTCCAAAACCCTCATTGTGATAACGTAACATGCCATTATAAACACCCTGCAACACATTATCTTATCACATTGCACTTCCAAATTGTAGACTAACCCCTGGCTATGTGCTACATCACATTTCCCTTCCATAGTGTTATATGAATGTATGTGATGAGTTATTATAAATTTGGAATAATATATCCCTATGTCTCATCACATCACCCTTGTTTAGCCTTAATACTTTCCTTGCACCATAGTGCAACCCATTCACATATACTACACTATCACATTGCATTGCACACATAATTCCTTCATTGTTTTCTAACTTAATTGTCACAATGATTTTTTTTTATATTTCAAGTTCTATATGTCAATAGCTCTTTACTATATCATCATCATCAAAAGACATGGCCCCCCAAAAGAAGAGATTGTAGAACAAGAACCAAAGGAAATTCCTATTGCCTCGATTCCCACATATTGTAACACAACATGTTTCATTGACAAATCTATATCAACCTCCTAGTCAGAGATATATAATTCATTCACCTGGAAGGAAATCCCTATTGAGTAAGAAGACATTGATGTTTATTAGAATGTTAGAAGGTATCGGCTACACAAGGTTTCATCCCATCCAATAGTCTTTACTTGTAGAGATAATATTGAATGGATTATCAAGTGTATTAACATTAGAGATGTGACCATCAAGGATAGCCTTGGCCAAGATATTGCTACACCAACGTATCCTCATATCGCATAGTAATATAAATTTCCCAAACATCAAGTGGCTCTCACCAAAGGCTAGTATCACAAACTCAACCTAAGTAGTACAAATATTTTCAGGATTTGGTGGTAGGATCATAGTAATTTCAAGACTAAGGCCAAAGGAGTGTATAAAACGAAACTACTAAGGAAATCCTATTGACTAGTTGAATCCATGTGTTCCGGCCTTTATGGTAAACAAAATGCATAACTCTTTAAAGAAAGTTTGGTGCCGTTGATGTACACATGTCCCCATGAAGGATATATATTCAATTGGGTTGAGATCCTAGAAGCATCCATCCAGGCCAAGTTAAAAGAGGCCCAAAATCTTGGAGAAGGAAAGTAATCGACATTTTAGATGGCCTCATATTTACTAGATTGTATCTATGCCAAGTTTGGATTCGAAGTATTGGGATGGAAGTGGAATTTTTCCCTAGATATCTAACCAGCCTACATCTGCTATAAAGAATTGTGGGAAAATAAACACAAAGAATCGTACTGAAAATAGACAAAGGATTCATTTCACCAAGTACTGCATCTTATTTTACTATGACTCACCTTAAATGCTAGACCAAGTTAAGGAAACATTGCAAGAGGTAGTTCATTGGCTCTCTCCCCCTAATTCCATATATATCAGAGTGTTTGGAGGATGTAAATCTCCACATGAAATCCCATTATTTTTCACAGACAAGGTTATTTTATAAGAGGTTACCTATTAGGTAACTGCAAGAGTTGGGGGTATCTTGGCATGAATAAAGAAAGCACCGTGGCCTACATATCCTTTCTATGTTGGCATGTATTGCATAAAGGGTTACAAAAGGGTGTTGATAGAAGTTGTTGACTTAGAGCATTTCATATTCAGAGAACTTGAGTTTCATACATATGACCCAATAGGCGTAGTCCTAGCCCACTTCTCTTAGTGAAAATACAAGTGGCCATACTCATTGTAAATTGAAGAGGAAAAAGAGAAAATCAAGAATTACTAAAATGTTGCAGAGATCATAGATGCTCAGAAAAACACCAATGGTTCTCAATCTACGAATGGATTTGAACCCACCACTGGATAATCTTCAAAAGGGAAAGGCTCTAAAGATAAAAAGGTTGGCTAGAAAAGAGAGAGAGAAAAGGAGGCAGCCAAAAGGAAAAAGGGCAAGAAATTAAAGGAAGACCATCTATTGTAAAAGGAAAGGGAGAAAAAGGAGAAGTAGAAACATAGTAGAAGATGAAAGAAGATAGAGAAATAACACAAAGGGAGGAATAAGAGAAAAGGAAGGAGAAAGAGGAATGCCCAACAAAAGAGACATCAAAAAAACAAGCTTAAAAAGAGACAAGGAAAAAGGAGAAACAAGTGAAATAAGCCGAAGATATAGGCCAAAACACATTTCCCAGTATGGATGTTGATCCATCGACCTTAGTATTAACACCATTTACAAGAGGCTATCTACCAATCAGAGAAATGGGGATTACTATTGATGAGGAGAATCAAGTGACGAATTTTGCCATCTTTTGATTTG
Organism: Pinus taeda; assembly: GCA_000404065.3. NCBI lineage: Eukaryota > Viridiplantae > Streptophyta > Pinopsida > Pinales > Pinaceae > Pinus > Pinus taeda. The sequence goes on from APFE030515821.1 coordinate 14,676, forward strand.
ACCATAGCTCCAACAAGTTTTTGCAGGAGAGACAAAGATAATTATCTCTACAGCCAACAAAATTGATCTTGGTAACTGGAGGGTGGAACATGGTTTCCAACACCCTAGACAATCCACTCGCCATAACATTAGCAAGAACAAATTTCTCTTCAACTATAGAAAGAAAAATTGAACATCTAATGGAGAAAGTTAAAGAACTGGGCAAGAGCTTAAAGAAGGAAAAGCACGAAAACAACAAAATCTGCAAGGAAAATCAAGCTCTATTATTCTCAAGCTCTTATGATAGGAATTACCAGGACAAGGAAAATTTTAAGGGCTAATATTTGCGAGTGGGCTAATTTTGTATGATTTTTCTAAAAAAAGATTTTCCAATTTCTATTTTTTTCTAAAAATGATTTACTTAAATTTTACAGTATAAAATTATTTTACCTTAAAAACGCCATAATTTTATATAAACTAATATAAAATCATAAGAAAGCTAAATATATTTTCAAAAATATTGCCAGACATTTTACAATTTACATATTAGGGAATAGTATGATTCACCAAGGTTTCTAAACATAAAGTTAAAATTCAATCCTTAAAATTTTCTGTATACCAGGATTCAACACTACAAGCAAATAGATCATTAGAAGAAGTTGTAAATATTATCTATTGAGAACTTATAATACTTCAAAATATGGCTTCCACACTTATATCAGTACAAGATGCAGTTAAGGTAAAAGGTGTGCAAATAAAAGACACTTTAATAGCCATCAATTTAAAGTATGAATGGAGTACAACATTCCCAACTTAACTTGATACATATCTAAGGAAAGATGAATCAAGAAAAGAAATAGATAAAGTAGAAGTCAAGTTTAACATTCAAGCTCCAGAGAAGCTCAAAAACGACATAGCAAATAATCTATATACTTACCATCAACACCATAGCATGATGGAGTGATTGATACAAGCCCACAAATTAGTATGCATTGGAGCATAGGGAGAGGTAAGGAAATAACAAGATATGGAATAGGAGATACAACAAATGATGAAAGCACGAAGAAGGCCATCTCGGAAAAGGACACAAAACCAACAAAGGAAGCGTTAGGACAACACTTGGTTGAGCCCACCACATTTCACACCATGCTTCTGTCATTTTTTCACGTAATTAAAGCCAATTTAAAGATAATGTTACCCAACAATTGTGAGCATGAAGCTATCAAACAAAGGCTAATTAATAAGAATATTTTTTTTATTGCATCTGATTACAAGGCTTTGTACACCCATATGACCCAAGGGTTACAAGTTCAAGCCCAAGCCTTGTCCATTTTGGAATTTATTTCCTAAAAGATGTTTATTTTATTCATTTTAATTTTAAATGTAATTATGTAAATAAAATAGAATTAAAAATAAAGTAAATTAGAAATTAGACATGAGGGTAGGTGAAGAGTCATGGAAGATGAAAATTCACCTCATTTTGTATAAATATACCCTCTAGGCTAGAGATACTAGAATTTTATATTTTTGGACTCTTGGAGCACTCTTGAAAGGGGAAGCTTGTAAATTATCTTGAATATCAAGATCGTGTTTTACATTCCCATTATTGGGTTTTGTGGAGATATTGTGTGACTGTGCATTGAATATTTCATCATTAATACTAAGAAGCCTTTTGTGAAAATGCAAGCATTTTCTCTTATATGTTATTGAAGGTTGTAAGACTATTCTTTATTATTGTTTGATGGTATATTATTGTTTCTAACTTGTTGAAGGTTAATGAACTATTTTTTTGGCTGAAAACATCTATCTTCCTAGGAATTGGTTGTTGAATTCTACATGCGTTCATGTTGGTTATTAGTTGCAAACTACTTAACAATTAATAGATGGTATATTTCTATGTTCACGTATCTTAATTGAAGACTGCTATCATTATTTCTTTAAGGTTCAGCTCCATTTATAAATTTGTTGTAATGTTCTTTGTATTATTCACTTAAGGTATTTCCACAAAGTTATTTTCAGTGGCATCACATCAAGGGAATTATTTGGTTTTCCCTTTTCTTGACTAATTCGTCCAAAATCTGAATTGTTGAAAAATGTATAACAAGGTTTGGTCTTCATAAATGTGAAATGTACTTTTGATTCTTGTATATTGCAAAATGAAAGAAAATTATTATTATTATTTTTAGAGCATGGGTTTTATGCTCAAGGTATTTTATTTTATAGTTCAAGTACCCATTGAGTGCTTCTAGGGTTTGTCCTAGGTCAAGAAGTCAGAAGAGTCATTGTGATTATTTGAAGACCCCATCGAGAAAATTGTAACTTGTAAAGAAAATTATTTTTTTCATTAAAAATTTCAAAATACCCTTCAAGACCAAGTCAGCCTGGTAGCTAGGTAATTGGCTTATTTTGAGGAGCCACATCCACCTTGAAGAGCCTATATAAAGGAGGGAACTCAACCTCCTTCAGACACATTCATCATTCACTCATTCAAGTGAAGGAGAAGAGCAAGAAGGTAAGCAAAGAAGGAAGAGGATGAAGAAATATTGTTTTGGGCTAATTCTCTCTCACATGTGCGAAGAAGAGAAGCTAGGTTTTGCATCTTCAAGGTCAAAATTCTCTATCTGCTGGAAGAGGATCAAATTTGTTGGAAGAAGGGTATACTAGGTCACCCACTAGACCTAGACAAGGAAGCAACGAAATCAAAGTTGTTGGGAGGCATTGGAAGGCTAATTTATCTCACACATGTGGATGTCATAGTAGTTGCAGGGGGGGCTAAAATTTCAGACTTGTAGTAGAGGCCAAAATTCTAAAGCTGGGGGTCGAAGTTGTGTTGGAATATATTTGACTAGGTTTGACTTGTAAAAGGGAAGCACATCAATAAAAAACACTGGACTTGGTCTTGGAGGGTATTGGTCATGGTCTAGAGGTCTTGGAATTTGTTAATTGAAGAATCTATAAGAAGAGAAGATATTTTACAAGTTTTCCCCTCAAGTGGAGAGGTTTTGGCCCTAGCTTGAAACTTACATTTTGTGTTCTTGTGTACTATTGTTGTCCTTGTTTTGGTAGTTTTTTGATGATACAAAAACATAACAATAATTGAAGAAGCTAATAAGTAAGAAAAATTAAAAATACATCACAAACAATTATCAAGAAAAGAGAAATCACCCTCATCATTTCCCTATAGGTTTCTCAACATGGTATCAGAGCTAAGGTTGGCTAAGGGCATTATGAATATCTCTACTACATTGAAGAAGTTTCTAAATAAGTGTTCAAAGGTGTCAAGTCATCTCAAGAAAGGAATCAAATAAGTATGGAATCTCCTATTTACTCCAAAGAAGGAAGTGACCAAGACAAAGAATGAAGGACTCTTCTCAGCACTCAATATCACATTTTAAGATGAGAGAATTTGGGTGATCGATAGTGGAGAATCAAAACACATGACTGGTCATCACAAGTAACTAAAAAATTGTTAAAATGAAATTATTCTTACTCTATAGAGATTGGTGATAATAAGAGTTATCCTATGAGAGGAATTGGATCAACATCAATAGAGCTAGAGAATGGAGGCAATATTCATCTCAACAACATCCTGGTTGTTCCACGTTTTCATAAGAATTTACACTCCATTTCAAGTCTAGAAGATAAAGGTGATATAGTGGATTTCATTGATAGAAAAGTCGTAGTATGGTGTAAAAACTCAAGCATAGTAAATGCTAGAGTGATTGGATTCATGAAGGAATACTTTATAGATTACTATCTCTTCTTGCTCAAGCTTTAGTTCAAATTTAAATCAGCCCATGTGAAATTTGGCATAGAAGATTCAATCATCTCCATTTCAAAATCCTTCCAAATCTAAATTCAATAGTAGATGAAATCCCTGAACTAAAAGAAGACCATGGAGTATGTAAGAGATGTGCATTGGGTAAGAACATGAAGAGACCATTTGGAAGTAGTGCTTCATGGTCAAAAGAAATCATGGATCTTATTCATTCCGATGTATGTGGTCATATGGCTTCTAAATCACTTGGAGATCATCCATATTATGTCACATTTATAGATTACCATTCAAGGAAAACTTAGGTTTACCTAATGAAATACGAGGATGAAGTGTTTACCAAATTTCAAGAATTCAAAGCTGAAGCAGAGAACCTTACAGAAAGAAGAATCAAGATATTAAGATTTGATAATGGAGGAGAATACACATCTAAGGAAATCATAGCTTTCTGTAAGGAGTATGGGATTAAGAGGGAGTTGATAGCCCCATATAATCCCGAACAAAATGGAGTTGCAGAACAAAAGAATGATCCATTGAAGAAAGTGTAAAAGCAATATCACATGATCAATATTTACCAAAATTTCTTTGGGGTGAAGCTACAAAGACAATTCTATAAATAAAAATTTGAAGTCCCCCTAGGTCACTAGATAAAAATAATTTTGTATAAGTTTTCACTAGGAAGAAATTAACCGTAGATCATCTTTGAATCTTTGGTTGTCATGTCTATATACATATACTTAAGGACAAAAGAAATAAGTTGGATCCATCAGGCATGAAGGAAACATTACTTGGCTACAATAACTCTTCTAAGGCCTATAGTATCTACATAAAGGAAGGTCATCTAATAGAAGTTAGTCAAGTTGATGAAAGTATTGCTTTCAAGAAATCAAAGGATCTCCCTATGGACTCTAATGATGAAGAACTTTTGGTATTTGAAGAAGAAGTTACTAGGGAAGAAGAATCAAATCATGAAGATGAAGGTTATTGTGAACCTATACAACCTATAGTAATCCCCAAAACTAGAAAAATACCTAATTGGTTGAAGTCTACACTTCTAGATGCAGAAGGTCATGGAGCATCTCAAGGTACATTCAGGAAAGCAAGAAGCCGAAATGATATTCTGGTTATGCAACTTACATGAAAAAACTAATAGAAGTAGAGCCATCAACTTTTTAATAATTTTTTAATCACCAAGAATGGAAGGATGCCATGAATGAAGAATATCAATCTATAATGAAGAATGGAGTTTGGGAGATCATACCTAGGCCTGAAGACAAATTTTGTGGTAACTTCCAAATGGCTCTACAAGATCAAACATGCAAAAAATGGAAGTATTGATAAATATAAGGCAAGATTTGTGGCTAGAGTATTCTCTCAACAAGAAGGCATCGACTATGAAGAAACATTTGCTCCAACAACAAGGTATACAACTATTCGTTCATTGGTCTCTTTAGCAGCATCAATGGGATGGAACATCCACCAAATGGATGTCAAGACTACATTCCTGAATGGCGTAATTGACGAGGAACTCTATATAGAACAACCCTTGGGATTTTAAGTTTAAGACAAAAAGGAATATGTAGATTATTTTAATGAAAACAAATAGAATAAGAAATATGGATTAATGAAATAAATATAATTATAACAATTAAATTAATAATTAATTAAAATAATTAAAACTAAAAAATTAATTGAAATAAATATAAATTAAAATAATTAATTAATTAAAATTAAAAAATAATTAAAATAAATGTAATTAAAATAAGTATATAATTATAAAATTAATTAAAATAAATATAATTAAATACGAAATAATTAATACAAATATAATCAATATAACCATAACCCTAATGGCAAAAATAATAATTCTATAATAATTTTAAAATCATACAATTGAATTTACAAACATAAAAGAATAATTAAATTAATTCTATCACAATTTTAAAACAAATAGAACAATTTAAAAATAATTTAATAAATCATAATATCTATCGGCTAAAGCATCTCATACATCTATATATATATATTTGGAAAAATGAGACCAATTCTTTCAATAATCTTTCACATCCTAAAGATGAACCACCGTTGCTGGTTCAAAACGTCGATAAAAAGAAACCTAATGCGATGTACCTGGAAGATAATCTACATAATCATGAGACTCGCAGAAACCTCAAAGACAAAAAGGAATATTTTTGCAAATTGAAGAAAGCATTATATGACCTCAAGAAAGCACCCAGGGCATGGTATGCTAGGATGGATGCATACCTTCAAAGATTAGGATTCACAAAGAGTTATATTGATCCAAACATTTATATTGTGGTTGTAAAGGGAGAACCAGTAATAATTATTCTATAGATGGATGATCTTCTCTTGATAGGTGTGGAAGGTCGAATTGAAGAATGTAAGAAGCATATAGCAACATAAATTGACATGAAGGATCTAGGGCTAATGCACTATTATTTGGAATTGGAATTTTCGCAAGGACTATTGATTTTGGGTAGCATCGGATGTGATCTATGCCTCAAATTTTATAGGGAGGCTTGGGAACATGTATTCCAAAGAACCCAGAAGCGATTTGGGAAATTCAACTTAGAAATGATTTTATTGAAATAATTAATATTTTTTAATGGGAACCTAAGTCTAAACTTAGGAAATTAAAAATATTAATGGGTATTAATCTAATTGTGGGTGTAACTTCTAGAAGAAGACGATGATCAAGCCAAAATAATATGAGCCTTGAGGGTCATTTGGAAAACACACTAAGAGATCAAGAGATCGATTTTCTAAAGTGAGAAGTTCTTAGGAGGAAGTTCTAATCGAGGATATTTCTTCTATTTGAGGGGCAGGGATAACATCTCGAGAGAGAGATATTTTCTTAGTAAGAAAATCATCAGTAGAGAGAGTCAGAGAGTGATTTAGAAGCCCAGACGCAGAGGTTGGCGCAGGGCCACAAAGGGCCACCCAGAGGCAGCGCAGAGGGTGAGAGAGAATCTGAGATTTTGCTGAGCAGAGTTAATTTCAGAAGCCGGGAGCTAGGGTGTGAGACTGAGAGTCTAAGAGCAGAGACTCTGGGCAGCAAATCGATCAGCTGACTCGGTGACGAAGTGTCTAGAGGGGTTGCAGGGACTACATGAGGACTTTGCAGTGGCACCTCATCCAGTGTCTGAATATTTTTCTCAATGATTGTGTGAGGTAATATACAAATATTTATGCCAGTATTTCTCTCCCTATAACTGAATTACCCGAGAGTTATTCAAATATGTATTCAAAATTTGCTACTACTTAATAATAATAAACCCTCATATCTATTGCACCGATTTTCTCGCATTGGCTTTTTCCAAGGACATTTATCCAAAAATAATGGTGTCTATTGTGTTGTAATTTCTTTCTTTCTCAGTCTCTTGTTTCCCCATAAATGTTCCATTAAGTGAATACTATAGTGTATGTATTACGTTATTTGTCGTAGGAAACTGCAAGTAATTTGTTTAAAGGAATTTAAAAAATAGGAGTAATATCATCAGTTGTTGTAGTAGGGGTTCCAATTGAGGAATTTGCACATGGTATCAGAGCTGCATGTGAAGCAAGAAGAGCAGAGCTGGTAGATCTAGCATTGAGCAAAAGAGGGAGTTAAAAAAAGTTGTAGGAGGTAGCAGTTCGAAACCCCAGAGGGTTGACGCAGTTCTCAGCCAGAGGGAAAATTTTCGAGGAAGTCTCTCTCCAAGTGAGTTGACGAAGAGGAGAACTCTCATTTTGATTTTTTTCCAAGGTAGATGGAGTAGCACTAAAGCCTCACCATGAGAAAGATGGTGGGACACAGATTTTTCAGCAAGCAGATTGTTGGGCTGAAAAATGTCAGAAGATAGAAGAGAATCACCTTGAGGGAAATTTTCCTCAACAAATTTCCCACCGAGAAGTCTGTTTTCTCATTGGTTGAGCAATACCAGTGAGAAGCAGTGAGGAGATTTTTGACATTTTTGGAAAAAATGGAAACCAATGGCTTAAGGGATCATGATAGGTTGGACGAAGCATCCACCTATGTCATTTGGAAGGAAAGGATATCATTCCTTCTAGATGAGCATGCCCTCAAGACATTCTTCGACAACATGGTGGTTGTCCCTGCAGATGCAGATCCATTAAAGAAGTACAAATCAGAAATGACGAAGGAAAAAGAATGATCCTCGTTGAAGTGAAGAATCATGTGGTTTATCACATCACTAGCAGAGGGATTGCTAAGGATATGTGGGACACATTTTCTACATTATATCAAGGATATTCTGAGTAGTGGAATATGTACCTTGAACAGAAGCTAAGATCTGCTCAGATGTAGAAGGGGGAGTGTGTGGTTGAGCAATACCAGTGAGAAGCAGTGAGGAGATTTTTGACATTTTTGGCAAAAATGGAAACTAGTGGCTTAAGGGATCATGATAGGTTGGACGAAGCATCCACCTATGTCATTTGGAAGGAAAGGATGTCATTCCTTCTAGATGAGCATGCCCTCAAGACATTATTGGACAACATGGTGGTTGTCCCTACAGATGCAGATCCATTAAAGAAGTACAAATCAGAAATGACGAAGGCAAAAAGAATGATCCTCGATGAAGTGAAGAATCATGTGGTTTATCACATCACTAGCAGAGGGATTGCTAAGGAGATGTGGGACACATTTTCTACATTATATCAAGGATATTCCGAGTAGTGGAATATGTACCTTGAACAGAAGCTGAGATCTGCTCAGATGTAGAAGGGGGAGTGTGTGGATCCATTCCTCATGAAGCTTCAGGGGACCCATCATGAATTGTCTGTTGTGGGGTGTACACCTCAAGATTCAAAGTTGGTTAGACTGGCCCTCAATTCTATCTCAAATGAGTGGAAAGTCTTTGCCTAGAGTATCTTCGGTGGAGAAGATTTGCCGAATTAGGATGATATGTGGGAAAATCTAAAACAAGAGGACCTAGGGAGAGACTTAGTTAAGTTTAAACTTGATGGAAGCAACAACAGTGGGTCGAAGCCCAAGGAGAAGGAAGAGAATGTAGCCCTTGTATCGAAGGGACAATAGGAGCAGTAGAGACATAAGAAGGACATCTCGAATATCAAGTGTTTCAAGTGTGGTGAGATGGGTCACTACCCTACATAGTGTCCTCTCAGGAAGAAGGACAATGATGAGAAACATGATCCGAAGGTTGCACCCATGAAGATCGAAGAAGAGGAGTTCTCCATGACAGTCGATATACCTCCAAGAGGGAGGGGACTGATTTGGAGTTACAATTTGAAAGAGCTACAGATGGGCAGGATCCTTGAGGAGTCCACCTCTTGGATCAATACCTTGCTAGAAGATCCCAGATCAAAAGTAGCAGGATGGGCTAATGTCGGATGGTGCTGAGGAGTGTTGGGGAGACAGTTGCACTAGCTAGGAGCACCAGAGTCTCAGCAGTGCAAAACAGAGTTGGAAGCAATGCAGATGGCACAGAGCAAAGGTTAGGAGCAACATAGTAGATTCAGAGGGTTAGTGTAGAGACTAGTATCAACCAGGATCTTGCATTCACTTGGTATCATACTAAGCATAGTTAGTTCAATAATTTTGGATGTTTTTCCATTGCTACTAGCAATAATTTGTAGTGTAGTAGTAGCGGTGGTCGTGCTAGCAGTAGAACAAATGCAACAATTGAGAGGGAGTTATAGTATCGATGCAGCGTTCACAGTGGTAATGTCAGCAACAGTGCAATTGTTGGTGGAAAACATGTCAAACATCAACAATGTAGAGGATGATGCTTCAAAGTTAAAGCAGTATGCAGTAGTAGTCTATTGCGAGAGCACATTCCTTGCTAAGAGTGAGTGTTGATTTTGGGTAGCATCAGATGTGCTAGAGGCCTCAAATTTTGCAGGGAGGCTTGGGCACATGCATTCCGAAGAACCCAAAAAGCGTTTTGGGAAATTCCACCCAGAGACGATTTTATTAAAATAGTTAATGTTTTTTAATGGGACCCTAAGTCTAAACTTAGGAAATTTAAAATATTAATGAGTATTAATCTAATTGTGGGTGTAACTTCTAGAAGAAGAGAAGGTCAAGCCAAAATTATCTTAGCCTTTGATTAGGAGTTAATCTAGGTCATTGGTTGTCCAAAAGAAAGATATAAGAAGAGGCTTAAGGGTCATTTAGAAAACACACTAAGAGATTAAGAGATTGAATTTATGAAGTGAGAAGTTATCAGGGGGAAGTTCTGGTCGAGGAGATTTCTTGCAGCTGAGGAACAAGGATAGCATCCGAAGCGAGAGATATTTTATTAGCCGAAGAATTATCAGTAAAGAGAGGTAGAGAGTGATCCAGAAGCCTAAATGCAAAGGCTAACGTAGGGCCACACAAAGGAAATGTAGAGGGTGAGAGAGGGTCTAAGCTTTTGCTGAGCAGAGTCAGTTTCAGAAGCTAGGATCTGGGGTGTGAGACCGGGAGGCTGAGAGCAGAGACTCCGAGCAGAAAATCAATCAGATGACTGGGTGACACAGTGTCTAGAGGGGTTGATGTAGGGACTATGTGAGGACTACACAGAGGTAGTGTAGGGCCTTCTAGAGGCACCTCATCCAGTGTTCAGATCAGTTGGGATTTTTCTCAGTGATTGTGTGAGGTAATCTCACAAATATTTATGCCATCATTTCTCTCTCTATAACTAAATTACCTATGAGGTATTCAATGATGTATTAAAATTTTTCTACTACTTAATAATAATAAACCCTCAGATCTACGGCACCGGTTTTCCCTCATTGGGTTTTTTCCAGAGACATTTGTCCAAAAATAATAGTGTCTTGTGTGTTGTATTTTATTTCTTGCTCAGTCTCCTATTTCTACGTAATAATTAATTAAGTGAATACTACAATGTATGTATTACGATATTTTCCATAGGAAATTGCAAGTAATTTGTTTAAAGGAATTTAAAAAATAGGAGTAATATCATCAGTTTCTACAGTAGGGTTTCTAGTTGAGGAATTTTCACAAGGACCTTATGAGATCTATCTAGGTTAAGGAAAGTATGTGATCAAGATGTAGAAGAGGTTTGACATTATATATTTAAAACCAATGACAACCCTAATGACACCCAATTATCACAAACTTAAAAAGACTAAGGAGTTTTGGATCAAGCCATGTGGATCCTTCCAAGTATAGACAATTGATTGGCTCAATGACGTACTTTGTGAACACTCCACCAAACATCTGTTTTACAGTAAATGTTCTTAGTCAATTCCAAGTGTATTTGAGGCATGATCATTGGATAGCAACAAAAAATATATTGATATATCTGCAAGGAACCATCCACTATTGTCTGAAATATGATAGAAGGAATGATGTCCATTTGATTGGATATATAGATTCTGACTAGGTAGGTAATGAGCAGAATGAAAGGAGCACTACAGGAGGATGTTTTAGTTTGGGATCCTCGGTGATCTCATGGATGAGAAAAAATTAAGAAACAGTTGCTTTGAGTAGTGTTAAGGTTGAGTATATTGCATCCTTTGAAGTAAGCAGAGAAGTTATCTAGTTAAGGAAGTTGTTATCTAACCTATTTAAAGGACCAATGGACCCAACAGTGATACATTGTGATAACACCAGTTGTATAATATTTTTTGAAGACCCAGTATTTCATGGAAAGAAAAAGAATATCAAAAACAAGTATCACTACATTCAGAATCTAGTACGATATGTTGTGTTGTAGCTACAATACATCTCCACCGATGAGCAGGTAGCTGACATATTGCCAAAATATCTTACCAATAAGAATCTTGTGTATTTGAGAGACAAGCTTGTCTTGGTTTATGTATCCTTCATGGTTGAGAGGGAGAGATAGGCACATCATTCTTTTCTTCACTTGGGAAGACAAAATGGAGGATTGGGTAAGCATCTGGCATCCAATACTCTTTGAGGATGAGGTAGGGCATCCAAGATAAGAGTATTTGTGGACTTATATTCTTTGAGGACTAGCTATCCAAGATAAGAGTAGTCCAAGGAAGCTCATACCTTTTGAACACCTGGGTGGGGTTTGTACCTTGAGAGATAACGATGATGGTGTTTATAAATCCATGGTCTCATCACATTGTGCTCTGATATTTTGGAGAGATAGGGTGGTTATTCAAGGCCTTGCTATATGAAAATGTTGGTTGATATGATGCTAAACAGATGGATTACCAATCTAACTCTTCTTATGAGATCTCTTCAAATTGAGAATGTCCATGTACCATTTATGAATACCTCCCTAGTTAAGAGGGAGTGTTGAAAAATGTGTAACTAGGTTAGAAATTCATAATTATGAAATGTACTTCTGATTCTTATATATTGTAAAATGAAAGAAAATTATTATTATTATTTTTGGAGCATGGGTTTCATGCTCAAGGTATTTTATTTTATAGGTTAAGCACCCATTGAGTGCTTCTAGGGTTTGTCCTAGGTCAAGAAGTCAAAAGAGTCATTGTCAAAGTTGAAGATCCCATCAGGCACATTGTAACTTGTAAAGAAAATTAGTTTTGTCATCAAAAATGTCAAAATACCTTTCAAGACCAAGTCGGTATGGCAGTTAGGAAGTTGGCCTATTTTGAGGAGCCACATCCACCTTGAATAGCCTCGATAAAGGATGGAACTCAACCTTCTTAAAATACATTCATCAATCACTCATTCAAGTGAAGGATAAGATAAAGAAGGAAAATGAAGAAGGAAGAGGGCAAAGAAAGATTATTTTTGGGTTAATTTTCTCTCACACATGAGAAGAAGAGAAGCTAGAGTTTGCAGCTTCAAGGTCCAAAATTCTCTATCTGCTAGAAGAGGATCAAATCTATTGGAAGAAGGGTCTATTGGGTCACTTACTAACCCTAGACAAAGAAGAAAGGCAAGTGAAATTGTTTAGAGGTCTTGTAAGTCTAATTTTGCTCACACATGTGGATGCAATAGTAGTTGTAGGGGTTGAAAATGTTAGACCTGCAGTAGAGGCTGAAATTCTGAAGCCGGGGGTCGAAGTTGTGCTACTGGAAGAGGTTTGACTGGGTTTGACTTAGAAAGGGGAAGCACACCACTCAAAAAGGTTTGAGTTTGTCTTGAAGGGTATTGGTCTTGGTCTAGAGGTCTTGGAATTCATCAATTGAAGAATCTATAAGAAGAGAAGAGATTTTATTGGTTTTCCTATCAAGTGGAGAGGTTTTGGCCCTAGCTTGCAGCCTACACTCTGTCTTCTTGTGTACTATTATTCTCCTTTTTTTGGTAGTTTTTTCATTATACACAAATATAAAAATAAGTGAAGAAGATAATAGGTAAGAAAAATTAAAAATACATCACAAGAAGTTATCAAGAAAAGAGAAATCACTCTAATCATTTCCCTATAGATTTCTCAACACAATTTTCACCAAGCATAAGATGGCATTCAGGCCAACATTTCAGATGAGATTCTCATCCCAAATGGATTGAATTCTAATTGCGGTGTCATACCAAAGCGATTCCCTTAATACTGCAAGTGATGCGTTTAGCCCATCGATGATATTTTTGGTGCTAAGAGGGCCACCATTGAAGGGTGGGTAGGTTTCCTCATTCACATCATTTTGAAACTTATTGTAAAGATAGAAATCAACCTTTTACCTCTCAAGTAAACCCTAATAATATCAAATATCTTGACCTAGAGGAATTCCATCCTCCAAAGAGCCCTAAACATTTATATAAATTCATGGAAGATGATTTAAAATCTCTTAGACCTTTCACTCAGGCTTACGCAAAATGAATCAAGAGGCTCACTGTTGTTGGTCTATTACCTCATAGACATGATATTAGGAGACCAACAACTGCATAGGGTGTGTTGGTTTACTCAATCAAATATTTGGTTGAATTTTCTCTTATATATTTTATATAGTCTATTAAATTACCTCGCTTATTTTCCATCTGACGAGGAATGAAAAGGGTCACAAGGTGGTGAAAACCCTGAAGGAGAAGTAGAACATAACAATTATGATAATGAAGGAAAAATTTTTGATAATACAATGGCTAGTAATCAATTATCATGGATGGACAAAGGGGCTTTGAATCTTCATGGTGTTCTACATTACTTTCCCCGACATCTCAAGAAGCTTCCTCCAAATTTTTATCTAAAGAAAACTACACTTTGATTGTAAACATTCAAAAATTTTACTTGGATTTTAGATTGATCAGTGTTCAACATGAAAATGTGGCATGCAGATTATTTCCTTTCACTTTTGAGAATAAAGCTACCACTTATTATAATCTTCCTATGGGAACATTTACAAATTGGGATGAATTCCAAAGGGTGTCTATGAGTAAATTTGGAGAAGAGAAGACACCCACTACACTATAGAAAGAGCTAGGTGCCTTGAAAATGGATAAAAAAAAGGTTAAAGATTTTAATCAATGTTTCACAATAATATTAAACAATTTTAATGTTAATGTTTCTCTGCATGATTTATTGACTATAGAATATTATACATCAACCCTTCATCTATAGAAATGATTGTTAAAAGAGAAAATAAGGCTCCATTGGTAGAGAACCTTACTAACATTAGCAGTTGAAAAGAAAATGCTTTGTTAGTGTTCATCACTCTAAAAGAATCAAAATTTTGTGGGAAGAATCTGCAAACAACTACAAGTAAAGAAGGAATCCAGTGACATAGAAAGTGTTGTTAATATGTTTAAGAAGTTAATTAATGGGGTTGTAAACTTTAAGAAAAGTGATGAGGAGATTTCTTCAAGTAATCGATCTTTAAAACCCCTTTGAAAATGCAACAATAATCCCCCAACCAAATATGCTCAAAGTTCCAAGGTTAACATTAATGTTGAAGAGTATGGAATGGATAATTTATGCACATATCATCAAGCTAATCATTTCGAAAATACATGTCCCCAAGGGATCACCTCTATGGACCTTGTAATCAATCAACTATTGGAGAAACAATCCATAGAAGAGCAATTAGAAAAATCATTAGAAGAAGAATCCCCTCCAGTTGATGATGATTTTAACACAAGGTCAACCATGTTGTCATGGGATGTGGTGATTAATAGAGAAACTCAAATGATAGGAGAAGTTTCTATCGGAGAAAATAAATTGGCTAAAAAATATTACGACTTGCAAATTAAACGACCATTAACCGACACTAATCCTCAAGAGAATGGCAGAGCTTTTCTAAGACAAATACTTCCCCCACAGATGAGCACCATAACTCAACTCCTCAAACTAAGAATAATCAACCAACCAAGGATATAATGGGGAAGGTTAAAACAAATTAAAAAGCTTTTGAAACAACTACTAAGTCTACTCCAACTACACCTTCAACCAATGGAACAAAGGATAATATTGAATGTGGCATAATGGTATGCAACACGACTAATGATATGAAGAAGACAAAATTGAATGTCACTCTCTTTGACTTAGGCCATATTCCAAATCAAAGAGAGTTGTTACTTAGAACATTTAAGTCATTTGTTGCACCAAGCAAGTTTTCTTCCACTTCAATCAATTTTAGCAATTTAGTATCAGTTGCTTGGGAGAAGGTCATAGATCCTAATAAGGATGTAATTAACACTACAAGTATTAGAGCACATTTAAGATCTCAAACACCACCTTTATTGCTCATGTTTTAGATTTGTAATCACAATGTGCATATTTGTTTAGTCAGTGACTCTGGTGCTTCAAAAAATGTGATGCCTCTATCAGTGCGTATGAAAATGAATGTAATTCTAGGGAAAACTAATGCTAAGATTATACAACTAGATCGAACTAAAGTGCAAGTGGTTAATGAGCTTAATGATGTGTTTATTCTATTGCCTTCTTATCCTAGAGTTCACCAAGGCATTGATATTGTGGTAGTTGATATAACTAAAGCTTATGGTTCACTATTATGCAAAGACTAGTCTAAGAAGATTTAGGAATATTTTACTACTGATTTGTCCCATCTTTGGCTCCCCTACAAAGGAAAGAGTAATCAGATATGGGTAGATAGTGAGCCACATATGAAGTACACCGTAAAAAAATTGGAAAGACCTAATTAGTCGATAAGATTCACTTAGGAAATGGTGGGGAATTTCTTCTTAGAATCAGATCTTGTATGTTACATGTCCTAGCCATCCTCAATACCTTCAAATAGACAATAAGAACTCCTTCCTTGTACTCTGTTTGGTGCAAATGAAAATTGTATTATAGATGTAAATAACCTTATTTTAGCTAATATTACTCTTGCAAATAATGATATATGGACTCTTTACTATGATGGCTCTAAAAATTAGGATGTAGTTGGTGTAGGTTGTATCTTATTGGAACCAAAGAAGAAAAAACTCACATTTCATGTCACTTGGAATTTGAATGCACTATAATAGAGTTGAGTACAAGGCTTTGATCTTTGGATTGAAGAAGGCCATTAACTTGTAAATATATTGTATCAAGGTCATTGGTGATTCTGAAATAATCACCATATAGGTACGTACCACTATTCATAGTTCATATCCACATTTGAAAAACTACTAGCAAGAGGTATTGTGACTTATTTAATCTTTTAAAGCTTTCAATATAATTCTAGTCCCTAGATCTAGAAACATTGCAACTGACACTTTGGCTAATGCAGAAGCTTGTTTTACTCCTTTGAGGGATGTTTTTTTCTATTGAGATAGCTTATAAACCCATCATTCTGGATAATGTGACTAATTTCTATGTTTTCAATGATGACGAACATATATTGGAATTCATCACAAATTCAGACGTATTTAAATATGTCGCTATCGATGAATATGTGCATGGGAGATCTTTAGAAAATGAAATGTACATGCATAAAGAAAATCCAATTCCGAAAGGATTAGTTACTTTGGAAAATATATATGATTTACAAAACCATTTCAAAGGGCCTCCAAACACCAAAACTCAGAGTTCAACATTAAGACATCGAAAAATAAACCTTAGTATAGAGCAAGATCCCAAGTATGTAAATCTCCGTACCTGTTGCATTGGAGCTAAATGTCGAGCATTTATTTAATTATTCAAGAAGTGTTGAGATGTGCTTGTTTGGGCTTATGATGATCTAAAGACATACAATACCCAAATCATTCAACATGTCATCCCTATCAAAGAGGGTATCAAACCTTTCCAACAAAAGTTGAGTAAGGTGCATCCAACTCTAGAACCACTTATACATAACGAACTAAAGAAGTTGTTGGATGCATTGATCATCTTCAAATTTATACATTCCACTTAGGTCTCAAATTTGGTACTTGTAAGGAAGAAGTTTGGAGAGATTCAGTTATGCATCAATTTCCACAATATCTATTATTCCTTTGATAAGGAAAACTATTATATTTCATCTATGAAACAAATCCTTCAAAAATTGTCATGTTTTGAAATGTTCTCACTATTAGATGGATTCTCTTATTCCAATAAAATTTTTGGTCTTAGAACTAGTTCAATTGGAAACAACTTTTAGGACTAAGTGGGGCATATTTTCTTACAAGTGCATGCCTTTCGGGCTAGTGAATGTTGGAGCTACCTTTCAGCATGCAATGGACATAGAATTCAAAGCATTAATTAGGAAAAGTGTGGTTGTGTATCTAGACAACATAATGGTATTCTCCAAAAGGCACTCAAACCATTTATGACATCTTAAACAATTTTTTTAGTGTTTCCATAAATATGGGATATCATTGAACACTGATAAGAGTGTCTTTTCAGTTTATGAAGGAAACCTCTTAGGGCATATCATCACTAAGAATGGGGTCACAATAGATATCAACAAAGCTAAATCTATCATGCAGATTCCTTATCTTAATGAAAAAAGTCCACGCAGTCGTTCTGGGGAAAATCAACTTCATCATGAATTTTATATATGATTTCGCATAGATTATGAAACCTTTATAGGATATGATTAAGAATGACATTATATTCAAATGGAATGAAGAAGAGAAGGAAGATTTCACAAAAATAAAAGTGTAGGTTTTAACCCTATACAGAAATTACCTGCATACGAATTCTAAAACACGGAAAATAAACAATGCAAGAGCATAACACATAAAACACATATACACAGAGATTCTCCCCTGGATCCCAAAACCGGGACTACCAACTTGATTTTTCATTATGTTCCTTTCAATGTTACAATACATATTTATACATACAAAAGCATCCAATAACATGCACTGAAAACTATCACGTCCAAAACCATGGACCGAAAACCATCGCTTCCAAAACCATGTTCGAAAAATCATGCACAAAACCATAGGTAGGTCCGCCCAACCTAATATAGGGTCCAAAAACAAAATTTTCCAGGGCACTGCCCTAGACCCCATAGAGTGGGGTTACCTACACCCCTCAAACCCCCTGTGACCCCCTGTTATGTAATCGACGCAATGAAGAGGG
>APFE030515821.1:35833-69135 GCA_000404065.3 Pinus taeda
ATACCTGATTGTTGTGGCTGCCATTAATGGTGCTGATTAAGTAGGTACACTGGTTCTGGTTCTTCTTCCGCTTCTTTCCATACTGATTTCAAACCAGGAAGTGAGGGATAGCTTTCTATAGAGTGGTCTTTTGTACAAATAGCGTAAACTTGAACCGCATCTAATGGGCACTCTTTATGGCTGTGTTTCTTTCTACATCTGGGACAGAAGATTACCAGATTCTGCTCTGCTTGTTTCTGCTTGACTTGCATAATACCAAGCTACATTGTCAAAGTCCCCAATATTTCTCTTTTGAAATTTTCTAATAAGTTTCCAATTTCCGCACGAGCTACTCATTCTCCAGAAGTCTTGTTCCCTTGTAAACCTATCATGTTCTACTGGTCTTAGCCTTGTACTTCCTCATGAGCTCCTGATACATAAATCGATGATGTTAGCAAAATTTTCTTGATAGATATCTCCTTTTCCATAATATTCAATGTTTCAATACATTGTTCCTTCATACCTTTAATTAATGTTGTTTTTAATACATTGTTAAGTAAGGGTAATGATGCATAAGGAGATCTTTGAATATTATACTAAAAAAAAATCAACATATTCTTCTAGGGTTTCACTAGTTCTAGCTACCATCTGAAATATTTCATCTTTTAATTCTCTAGATCTACATTAATCTTCATATTTCTTTAGGAAAGCACCTTTCATCTGATCTCAATCATTTATAACACCTCCACCTAGTCTCATAAACCATCGTAAAGCAGCTCCTGTTAATGTAGAGGGAAATAATTTCAGTTTTTGAGGGTCAATGGTATATTCATATCCTTTGCATAGCACATCAAATTCAAACAAAAATGCATCTGGATCTTCTGATGTTAGGCTGTAAAATGTAGGGATATGTTGGAGAGGAATTGCTTTCATAAGTGCATTGGCTGTAGTATCTACAATGGGATATTGCAGTGTGGAGGTTTGGGTGTTTGGCTGGTTCTGGGCCATTTGGTCAAATATGTGCCAATAACCTTCCAAGATTTCTAAGAGGGTATTCTTAGGTTGGCTAGATGGAGTAGGGATGGCCTTAACAGGAATAGCCTTAACAGCACTTCCTTTGTCTGGGATGATGAGAGTTCCTAATGTCTGGGGGGATTTCGACTCTTGAGGTTCTTCAACTTCGTTATGGATGATTTTTGCAGCATTTCCCTTATCTGGGCTACTTAATGGTTGAATTAATCCAAGAGCAGATCTTGGTTCTTCAGTTTCCCTATTTCTCCTCTTCCTTCACAGAGATTGCTAAGGTTCCCTTCTTGCAATGATTTTGGGCTAGAATTCTCAATTTCTTGAAAATCTTGCTCCTTGGTTTGGCTATGCACCTCACCAAAGGCTATAGATGGTGATCCTGTGGCCTAAAGGAAACAATAGGCTATCTAGAAGCATTTCTAGGTTCTACCGAAGGCTGAGATTATGCTTTCTTAAGGATTTCATCTATAAAGGTTAATCGGCCAAGGGTCACCGGCCCCTTAGCTTTATCAGGCTTGGGTAGTGGTTTAGGATTCTTCTCAGGCCTTTTCTGCTTAGTCATGCATGCAAATCAAATGTTGTTTTCTACCCAAAAACAACAAAAAATCTGCAGGAAAGTGAGCAGGGGAGAAGGGCTATTACATGCTCCATACTCAGGTTCTTACCTTACATTTTTAAAACCCAGTTCTCTCCTAGCAGGTACTCGCAATACTCTGAAAAGGAAACAAATGGCTACACTCCTCCCCGGCAATGGTGCCAAAATGTCGAGCAGTAAAAAGGGTATTTTTCACCTCTATTTACCCTACATTAATTATCAATCCAAGAACGATTTGTTATCTCAAAGAGTGTACTCAATGTGAGGCGGTCATTTGTCAGAGTAATGTTAGTAGTATAGTGTTTTTGGAAAAGTAACTAAATACTGAAAACAAACTTCTAAGTATAATTGAAAGAACTAGAAATGTTTGTAACTAAATCATTCAATGAAGAAACTACAATACTTCATCAGTAAAGGGTACAATAATAGTAACTCTTCCCTTTCTAAACTGATGTAATTGAAAGGTAGTGAAGAAGAAATGATCATCAACCTGGGAATTGGACAACATATGCCAATGTTCACTACAAGTTCAGATTGTTCTGCACACCAAAGCAATAATAATTTGAATAACAGGAAAGGAACAACAACTAATCCATTTAACAATTTTGAGTAGCAAAGCTTTGACCTATGAAGCAGTAATCGTAATCTACAAGAATTAAGCAACAATCCTCACTTCGGAAATAATTTAAACAGTAAATTGAAATGGGACAGTAAACTAAATGAAATGAAATATTGAACAACAACTTGAATCAAATGGAAATGCACAGCAAACCAGATAAAATATTACACACGACACTTTTTTATTGAAAGGGAACAGTAATCTGAAGTTCGATACAACAGTATGAATCGCGGTTATGACGAAACAACAATTGTGATCACGATGGAACAACAATCCCAAATGAAAAACAATCACGTTTAGAAGTAAACCACAGATAAACACACAGTAATACTGATTTAGAGATATACAGCACCATCACTCTGTAATCACAGTAATGGTAATATGTAAGGAACATCAATGTTATATGATAATATCAGTTTGTCAAAGGAACAACGATGCAATATAAATTCAACATAACATTCCTGTTGCAGAAAATAACATTACCTATTCAAATGGAAACGAAATGTAACAGAACCAATATGTGAAATAATAAAGAACAACAAATTATTAAACAAAGCGAGTAATAGAAGTCGAACCACACGCAACTTGGAATCAGAAAATAATGGGACAGGAGAAAGTGAGCCACTAGGGCTGGGTCCTTAGCCTCTAGGGATGCACTACTTAAGATTACTCCAGAATCAAAGATGGAATAGCAACAAATTTTATATATGAATCATCAAAATAGAGTTACACTAAACGCTCTTTTAGAGAGATTCGATGATCAAAGTTCGAATTACAACAGTGAATTTCATAAAAACAACAACAGTTCTCCCTTTGGCTAGCAATGTTGCCCCTTCTTATAACAGCCGAGTGGAGATATCAATGATTTAGAGAATCGTTAAAGTAGCGATCCCTCAGGGTCTAAGGATCCTGAGGGATTCGCCATACTATTAGTTTTCAATTATCTTATTGTTCTCTTGCACCGATTTGGTATCTCCTCTTCCCTATCCTATCTTATACGCTCCAATTTGGATTGCTTTGTTTGGATGCGGTTCCGTGTCAAAGGGACAATAGTTACCCTTGTCTTGTCTTTTCCTTTAGAATGGAGATCTTCTGTTTTCTCCTTTTTATGCATAAGAAAAAGGGGTAATTATTAGTCATTTTACATTGCACACAAATCTTCTAGACTTTATCATAAGCTTTCACCATATACTTATTTCATAATGTAAAGATGTTATGAATTTAAGGAAGGGATGAAAAAATAAGTAGTAATTGCATACCTTCTCTAGTGCTCAATAGCAGGAATACTCGTTGGATGAAAATTTTGATTCCTAATCGAAGCAATACCCATATTACATACTTTCTATGGACCCTGCTACACAAAAAATTAGAAATACATGAACAATGTTATTGCAATCACATTTTTTCGTGTATTTCTCATTTTCATGTAGCAAGGTCCATCAAAGATATGCAACATGGGTACTCTTTTAATGAGGACTTAAATTTTGCATCCAATGAGTAATCTCACTTGAAATTTGAGTAAAACATTAGGGAGATAAGTTGAAAATACGAGTTGAAAAAGTAGTTTTATTATTTTAGTATTTTTTTTAACTTTTTTACTCCAAAAATGGTGAATCATCCCTCATGGTTGACATCAACATATTGAATCCTATTGGTTCTTATAAAGTTTATTTTGGTTGTACTTTTTTCTTAGGAGGCCCATTTTAGACCTCAAAACTCCTCTAATGACTTCTGCGTTAGTATGAATTCGTTGTGATTATAACAATTAGCTTACAGGATGTCAATAATAACTTTCACTGCAAAATATGTTCTCATTTATCTCTACTATGAAGTGATTTGATCGCTTGGATAGTCTCCACTATTATGTCATTGTCAAATTTGATTTATGAATACCCTGACACATGGATTTGAAAAATATTAGAGATGCATGTAGATTTTGCCAATCATCACAAATTACTTTACTCTCTTATATGCTAGCCATATCACATTTTTGTTCGCAAACACATAATATATTATCAATTTACTCAAGGCAAGTCATCCCTTAATAAAGTTTAGTTCAAAAATTAATTTCATTTACAAAGTCAAAAGAAAGTATGAAAGACTAGAAATTCCAAGAAAAAGAAAAACAAAGAAATATTGAAAGGACACTAAACTAACCTAACCTACACCTAAACTAAGAGATGAAAAGGTCAAGATTATGTGAAATCAAATTTCCAATGAAGACATAGGAGCAGCTCCTGACTTGTAAGGGTGAGGATTGAAGCAATGAATATCATCATAACATAAAGTGCAGCAAATAAATAGATCAGCTTGAAGGATTTTCACACCCTCTTGAAGGTTAGACACATTTGTAGAAAAAATATAATAAGAATGTATGTGACAATCGATATCTCAATTCACTTTGATGGTGATAGAAATTTTAATTACTTCTTATGAAAATACATTGACGCATGTCTTTTATCTTCCCAAACATCATGAAATATTGAAACTTAAAGTTAGCAATGAAGCTCGCAAAGTAAGATTCTTCTAACCATTTAGCAATTAGATCATTATATTGAAAACACTCCATGGAATAATCTTGAGATTTAAAATAAAATATAATTTCATTCAGTGGAATCCATTAGAGGAAATTTTAGCTTAAAAGTGCCCATGAAATTTTCACGTAATTTTAATGTCATAATATGTAAACCAATCCAAATCCTTTAAATTTAAAAAAGGTTCATGTAAATATTTTGGAGGGAAAATAATAAAAACTACATTTTTTAATTGTATTTTTTGCTTATCTCCTTATAGGTTTACTCAAATGTCAAGTGTAGACACTAATTGGATGCAAAATTTAATTCTGCATCCAACGAGTACCCATCATGCATACTTTTGTTAAGACTTGCATTGTTAAAAATTACATATACATTAAAAAATGTGTCCAACACGCTTTTTTAATGTATCTTCAATTTTTACCAATGAGGGTCTTCTCAAAAGTATGCATAATGGAAACTCATTGGTTGAAAAATTAAATTCCTCATCTAACAAGTGTCTACACTTGAAATTTGAGTAAACCCATAAGGAGATTAGCCAAAAGTATAATTAAAAAAGTAGTTTTCTTCTTTTCCCTCCAAAATTCATAACTCTTATTTTATTATTTTAACTATTATTTTATTATTTTTTCCTTACAAGGCCACTTTTTGGCTGAAATTTCTTCTAATAAAATTATGAGGAGAATCTCATGAGACAACTTCATTATAGTCATGTTCTGAAAACTTGTCAAGATCACGAGAATCTAACATAACCATTAGCAGAAACTAAACTGCCTCGACCTTTTGAAAAGTCTCTAAACTCTCGAATGTGTATCATCAAATATAGGTGGCTTATAGAGATCAATCGATGAGGATGCACAACTATCACTAGTTGTATTTCAAACACATCATCAAAGACACTTACTTGATTAAATTTATTATTTGAAACATAAATATCCTCATGAATAGAGAATCTATATGAATCAAAAGAAGGCCTAACTTGAACATTAAAGGTCATAAACCTGCTTCTTCACACATTAAGGAAGAGGAATGAAATAAACCATGAATTATAGATTCCTCCTTCTCCTCTTCACATTGAGAATTAACATTATTCCATACCTATTTGTGATTAAAAATAGCTGAAATAGGATCAAAAATATCTAGGGGGAAGTTGGTGTAAAAGGTTCATTAAACATATCAAGGAATAATGAGTAATGTGTTGATAGTGAAGCGAGAGTGGAATATTCTCATGGGGAATCGTCAAGTACAATTGATTCTTGTTCAGAATCTGAATCCCACACATAATCACCATGAACAATATGTATACCCTCTTGATCCTCTATTTGCATGATGGAACCTTCTTGTACTTTACCACAATCCGAACCAATCGATTAAACATCAAGAACATCCAAAAAAACTACTAATGTAACAATTTTATCAGGTGGATCAAGATAAAGAGGATCATAAGGTTTAATTTTTAAAGGACAAGAGGCATTTCTTGAAAACGCAATATCATTAATTAGGTCAAATTCGATATTAAACTCATCTGTATCTAGATTATGAATATGAGATGATGATGGAGGTGGAATAGATGAATTAACAATCTAACCTTTAAGTTACTTGGTTCTAGAATCAA
Source organism: Pinus taeda (assembly GCA_000404065.3). Lineage (NCBI taxonomy): Eukaryota > Viridiplantae > Streptophyta > Pinopsida > Pinales > Pinaceae > Pinus > Pinus taeda. The sequence continues at coordinate 42,202 of APFE030515821.1, forward strand.
TGCATGAGATTAAAGCAAAAGGAGGAGGGATAGAAACAAAAGGGAGAGTAAGTTCCTCCTTTGAAACTTTAATTAACCCAAGACCAAGATATGTGTGACATTTGAAGATGACTCAAATTTAGGTGGTTGTAAATAAATTTGAACTAAGTACCAAAACTTCTCATACATAAAATTACAATCCACATCCTCCTTAGATAATTCATAACAAAAGTGGAGAATTTTATCATGAAAACCTTCTAAACATTCATCAAATTGCATCCTAAGTTTAATAATATGCTTATAAACATTCTGATAATTGTACCTATCAAAAGCTTGGTGAAGCCCCATGACAACTTCCTCAAAAGAGTGAATCGAGGTAGATGGTAATGTATGAAACCACAATTTCACATGGCCTTCAAGAGAGAGAGTGAATAACCTACAACTAGTAGCTTCATAATCAATTTCATAAGAATCACAAAATTCAAGAAATAGAAGAGTATGCTCAAGGATGGTTTTTTCACCCTCATTGTTAAACTTCAAATTTGACAAGCTATGAATGATTTTGACAAGAATTTTAATATTTTCACTCTTAGAAAAACATCATGGTATTATGATTTGGGAGGAAGCCATTTAAGATGAGAAATTGAAACCAAACTTCACGATCTCAGCTTGTCATCTAGCCCTCTGTCTAGCACCGAAACCTATTGATGATACTAGAAATGCCAATAGGGAAGAGCTCTCCCCATTATGAAGTCCCAATTAGACCTCACACCACTTGGAGTAGGAGCCCTATCCAGAATATCAGCTCGGACACCATTAAGATGGTTTTAAGAATATGCCTTAGATGCATTGAACAACACAAGAGATCATAAACAAAAATTTGAGGCCAGTAAGTGAATAAGCTTTGTGAGACACCAATTGTAATGTATAAAAGGAGCTTCCATGGAACAAAAATAAAAGTGAGCCTCTAATATAAAATTAATATTATTGTCCTAAAAGAGACACATAAGATCAATGAAAGACTCATTAGTTAACCTGGTCATGAATCTGTAGAAACATCCTGATCTCTTCCTTATCTTCTTATGAATCTTATTTTATCTTCTTAACCAACACTGCAAGTGTATTCAAATATTTGGCACCCCAATCTTTGATCACATTTATGGCCATGTATGTTGTCTTCAATATCTTAACTACCTTATGTGACCCTTTTTGTACTCCATGTATGAGCACCACTACTTCATGAAGAATGTACATCTCATCATATAATTGTCTCATAGTGTCTTCCAAAGGTTTGATCTCCTTAATGATCATTGCCTTCAATTCCATTCCGCTATTTCTTGTGGAAGACAACCTTTGAGTTTTAGACATGTGATGGATAACTTGTTGCCTCATTGAAGCCAATGGCTTTATCAATGTTTCATTTTCTTTCATTATATAATCAACATTATCCTTTGTGGCTTCAGATAATTTTTGATTCATTGCAACAATTGCTCTTGGATTATTTCAACATGATCACCCTTTCTGTATGGATAGAAAGAAGGTGATGAGGGTCATCTGGAAAATACCTTCTTCTATCCTACACTATTCTTCTCTTAAGTTAATCAAAAGTAAAGTTTGATATGTCCATGACCCTATAATCTTGCAGAGGAACTAATCCCATCTCACTAAATAGGAGGTGACCACTAATAAGAGGAGGTGGACGAGAATATTTGGTCTGCTATGAAATCAGCATGATGTCTTCTTCTTCATCACTCAACTACTAGGAATGTGCATCCTCCTCCTACTTCATCTTACTTTATTCTTCTTCCAACATTTTTTTCCTTCTTCTTATTCTTTTTTCTTTTACAATGCTTCTTCCTCTTGCTTCTTTCTAGTTTCCTCCTCCTTCTTCATTTTCATTTATTCCTTCCATCTTTACATGTCTTCTCTTTTATTTATTAATTATTCTTCCTTTTGTTTCCTTTTCTCCTCTTTCTTTTGCTCCTCTTATAGTCTCTACTATGCTTCATTTCTCTTCTCTTCTTCTTTCCCTTCTAAAATTCTTTGCTTTGCCAATCTTCTTCAATTATGCCTTCGGTAGTAGGATCTGCTTTGAAATTTATGCTTCTCTCTTCTACTAGATCATGCACAGTCTTTGTCTTTGACTTCGTAGCACTATCCTAAGTAGGAACTTCATGTTTCATCCCTACTTGTACAACATTTGATTTATAAGCAATGTTATAAGGTCCTTCCCCATCACTTGGCCTTGTTTCTCTAAAAGCACTATACCAATTCTTCATTTTCTCCTCATTTTTCAAATATAGAGAGACATAAGGCTAGGAAAAATGTAGCTTCACACAATACTTCTTACATACTCCCATAGAGTCATATCTATGGAAACATATTTCACCAAACATGAGGCTTGTAAGTTCTTCAAATTCTGCTTTTATTTCCTTTAGGTTCTTCAACTCATAAGACCCCACTTGCAAGGAAAGAAGAGGCCAAGGTTCTTTTTCTTTTGTAGTAACTGTGACAACCATGAGCAATGTTTGTATATGATTTCCTACATGACCACCTTATCAATCACATACTTTAGTAAAATATGTGGTGACTTTTGGAAGTTGAAGAGTCTGGTGTAAGTGCCCTGGGAAGAAGCAAACCAATATGCAACTTCACTAACTGCTTCTTTACCTTGATCTTTCATTCAAGGTGCCTCTTTTTCAAAAATAATCTGATAGAGCACAAAAAATATGTGCTTATCCAATTTGGCATAGGCTCCCCTATAACTGAACTCTAAAAGTAGCCTGCAATATACATCAACAAAGAGGAATTGTTTAGACCAATTCCATTATAGACCCAGAAACGTCTTTCTTGCATTGAGTCCATTGATTCCATCAAGTATGTAGACATGAAGAATTGAGTTTGTCAACTTTTCACATCCTTCTTCACCTTTGATATATTTATCTACAAATGTTGGGGAAATATATCTCCCCCATTGAAAATATTCCCCTTTGTAACTAGTAGGTAAAGAATGAAGAGCCATCCTTCATCGAAAAACTCAGTGATTTCCCATCCATACAACGTACAACACATTTCCATGAGGTACTAGTAAACCTTCATTAATGATCATTTCATGTAGATATCTTCAAACTTCTAGTGAAACTTGGTTGGTTCTTTCCACCATGATCTAATCACATCCCTGGTATTCAAATAAGCCCAAGTTGCATAATACTGAGAGTTGAGATAAACTTGTGGTTTTGGCAGCTTGTAGTAGGAATGAAGGTCATGTGAGCAATATGATGTAAGTTCTTACTCATGTAAACTACAAAGAACCATATTCTTGGTTTATAGACCTTAAAAATTCATCCAACTTCTTATCCACATGGTAACACTCGGTATCTGCAAGAAATTTTTTGGAATCTAGATCTCTTCACATTGACATAGATTTTCCTGTCTTCAAGGTCCTCCAAGAACTCTTTCTTATTGAAATAATCTTTGATATTAAGTCATGATACATTGGTAGAATTATCCACAAATAATCTAATGTCTACTAAGATAGGTGGCCCTGATTTGGAACTCTCTCTGGGACCTTCAGTGTTGCTTTCGGTGACCTCCTTTGATGGTGCTTGTATTCTAATGGGAGGCATTGTGTCTATGGAATATGTGAGACTAATAGGCTCTTAGTTAGTCGAAATTTCAAATGAAGACTCACGCATGGTGATACAAAGTTAGTTCCCCTGACAATCACCTAGTATATCAAGCTATCAAGTGCACAAGGCATTCATTGTAACAACACTCGGTTGGTTTTCCATGCAAATAAAATAAAACCAAGGTCATGGAACATGTATTCTAAGTTGAATGGTGAGAAAAAAATATAGTGAGCATCTCTTGTGGTTTATTAATGGCTATGGAAATTTATAAAGGAATTAGAAAATGCAAAGAGGAAATCAATAGAAAATTAAGGAAAATGGAAGAAAAAGGAAAACAAAAGGAGGAGACTAGACATTAAAGATAAAAAGGCACCTAAGAAATAGGTGACAACTTTTTGCTCAATCTTTGATCAAATTAAGAAATGAGACTCCAAGAGGAGAGAAAGAACACTTATAAACAAGCAAGAAAATAATAAAAAGGACAAGCAAAGGAAATCAAGGGAGCATAAGGAGAAGGTTGGATCAGCAGCTATAGGCAGAGCCCATTGTGGGTAACAGGTCACATGTGTGATTTCCTTGTTGAGATTTGAATGCATGGTACATGCATGTGGTTGTTTGGTTATTTTGTTGTCATTGGCATTGGATTTTCCTGGATTAACATTGGTTTCATCCTTGCCTTGCCATTTCCTAGATATTCAAGGTGTTGTGGGCTCCTTGTTAGGTCTAAGATTTGTGTGGCTGGTAGACTTGGATCCTCATTGAGGTGGTCTCAAGAAAAATTCCCAAAGGGTAGAGGGTGGAGATGGGATTTCTGCTAAGACTCTTTATGGATGGGTGGAATTAGGAAAATTCCTTTGGAGCTAGTGAAGGAAGTCAGAGGCATCCAAGCTTGTTTTTATGTTAATGATTTTTGGACCAGTTTAGGTGAAATAATTATGGCTTAGGGTTGAGGTGATTTGGCCTCTAGAAGCCCTGGCTGGTTTTATTTCATTTAACCCATATGATCCCACACATTAGAGAAATTTTGAGGTCTAAAATGGGCCTCATAAAGAATATTATAAAATAATAGTGGAAATTATAAAATAAGATTACATTACATCTTCAACTTTTAGAGGGAAAAAAAAAAAAACTATTTTTCAGCTTGTATTTTCAACTTATCTCCCTATGATTTTACTCAAATTTCAAGCGAGAGCACTCACTCGATGTGGAATTTAATCTAGCATCCAAGGAGTACCCATGTTGCATACTTTTGATGGAACCTACTACATGAAAAATTAAATACATGAAAAAATGTTATTGCAGTCATCTTTTTTCATGTATTTCACATTTTTCATGTAGTAGGGTCCATCAAAAGTATGCAACATGGGTAATCACATTTTTTCATGTATTTCAAATTTTTCTTGTAGTAGGGTCCATTGAAGATATGAAACATGGGTAATCCTTGGATGCAAAATTAAATTTTACATCTTGTGAGTGCTCCCACTTGAAATTTGAGTAAAAGAATAGGGAGATAAGTTGAAAATACAAGTTAAAAAAAGTAGTTTTGTTTTGTTTTTTTTTTTTTTTTTTTTTTTTTTTTTTTTTTTTTTTTTTTTTTACTCCAAAAATGGTGAATCATCCCCCATTGTTGAAATCATCATAGTGAATCTTATTGGTTCTTATAAAGTTTATTTTTGTTGTACATTTTTGTTTTGAGGCCAATTTTTTACCTCAAACTTTCTCTAATTTTCATGCTTAGAATATGGTGCAGGGGTGATTTGTTGAAAGAGAGATTTGGTTTGGCCCAATCTATGTTCAAGTGGTACATGGAAGCATCTGACTTGGTTTCCATTCGCATATGTTAGTATGAGTTATTTTCTTATTGTGATTAATGAGCACATGTATTGTTTATTGTGTTAATATTATGGTTGATTTGTCATGGATTCTATTATGGTTATATGTTAGTTATAAGTCTGTCTATATGATGTAATCTCATTATGGATCGTGTTCACGATTTGATAATTTATTGAATTTTTAATGTATGCATGGGATAACAAGTGTTGTTGCAGCTATCTTGAAAGGGAATTGAGCCTTCTTGATGATTCTTTGATGGAGTTGAGAAGATCTAGATTAGATATGCATTCATGACCTGTAACTACTATGTTTACTATATGTTTGACAAAAATTTTATCATGTGTTTGGCATGTCTTAGGTAATATATAGCTTTAGTATCTATTGTTTAGATTGTTTTTCTTCTTAGACATGATTGTGGAGAGTTATGGGAATTTACAGGCAGTAGCCTGAAGTCTAGCCCTAAAAATGTGGCATAGATCTCACAATCACTAGCACAGAACAGGGAAATTTCAAATATAACTACATGCAGGAAGGCTTATTGGTGCAGTTGGAGCATTCCAACTGCATGCAAAGTGTGTTAAGGGTGCAGTTGTGAGGTAAATCTTGGGAAGAGAAGTTCTAGCTCAGGATCTTATCACTACAGGTTGTTGGCTAAATTTTAGGTGATCTGATGTTCCTAAGGGGTATCAGTCACTTGTCGGTTTATATACTCCACTTCCATAATTGGAACTTGTAGGTTGGGTCATGTCATAGTAACACTTAGCTAATTTTTACCCTAGAGAGCTTATAAAAGAGAGTAAATGTGGGGTGAGGCACTATAGTCACTAGGAGGAAATATTGCGCAAGGCTTAAGCACAAGAGGCATTGTTAAAGCAAGAGTGACCTAATTGGTCACTGAAAGTTGCGCTACGTAATGTGAGAGGATAATATTAAATCTTGAGAGAAAGGGTTGACAGATTGATGCTTATGTTTGCGTAATGCATAACTATTGAGGGAGAGAAACTTCCAAACTATGCAATTCACAGTCACATTGAGCAAGGAATGGCAAACTATTGACTAGAACTACACAATGTGTAGTAGAGGTTGAGTATTGCATAGTGAATTGTCACAGAGGGAAGTGGGGGCATCACTAGTGACTGAAATTATGCAATGCATAGTTGGAGAGAGAAAGGCCTTGGAAGGTAAATATTTTTTAAATTCATCTAAGTATAAACCAACAATAAGCACTGAGGGTTGTGAGATGATAACATGCAAAATAGATTAAACTACCATAATTTCAAGAATACGAAAGGACTTACCATGTGAAATGGAACTAGAAATCTAACATGTAAGAGAGGAATGACACGTGAAATAGCTAAATATGGCAAAAATGATACTTGTTATGCAAAAAGTAGTGTAACAAGACACTTACTAAAGAAAAAAAACAACAAAAGTGACACTAAAAGAAGCAAAAAGCCACAATTACAAAACTTACCTAAAAAAGCTGTGAAAATGCATAGAAAAGCTCCTCATGATCAAGGAATGCGCAGAGCTCCAAGAATGAGTGTGAGAATGAGCTACGGGATAGATTGTTATATTGACGAGAACTCATAGATTTAGGGTTAGGGTTTGAGACTAGTCGAAAATCTAGGAGCTAAGTTTAGAAATGTCCACTTCTAACTGAGTCAACTTTAGAAAATAGTACCACATTGTCGACAAGTGTTGCATAATTTTTATCCACAAGGAATGTGCAGTGACTGTGCAGTTGACTAGCTCTTGGAACTGCATAGTTGACTAGCACATAGGACTGCGTAATTACCTATTACAAGAGGTTGCATAGTCCTTTGTGAGAGAGGATCGCACATCTACTCTAGTCAAGGCATTATGAAATCACTTCCAACAAGGAGTGCACAATTGAGATTGGTAGGGAGTCATTGTCAATTTAAAGTACAAAAATAAGGGCTATATAAGCTAGGAATGAAATATCGAGAAGTTGTGACACTTGAGATTGTTATAAGATGACACAATACTTAGAAAAATGAGGCCAAGACAGGGCAAATTTTAAGGATCAAAAATTTAAAAACATTGGTGAATCTCACTAATCCCTAATGTGCAAACTATAAAATGTTTATTAATGTATTTGTAAAATTATTCAAATTATAATGATTTTATATATACTCTTTATATAATGTTGGTGATTTTTAAGGTAAAATAATTTTATATTGTAAAATTTAGGCGAATCATTTTTATAAACAATGGAAATTGGTGAATACTTTTTTTTTGGAAAAATCATGGAAAACTAGCCCATGTGTGAATATTAGCCCCTAAAGTTTTCCATGGACCAAGGATGAGTTAAGTAACCAAGATGACAGTTCACAAGACCAAAAGGAGGCTCCAAAACTAGAATATAAGAAAAATTATGGAGGGGGTTGTAGTAGCTACAACACAATCTACATGAGGATGTGAATGAATGATTACATGAGATGAATGATTCTACACTAACATCTTGGATATAGGGATTATTTCATTATAATGATGTTGAGTTGCATTAGTAGAACTAATTGTTGAATAGTGTTAATGGACATGGTGGAATGATTAGTAACCTTTTCTTGATTGCATATTTGAATTGGTGAACAATTTTAGCATGGTTTGCTTGTATTATAATAGGCATATTCATGATTGAAGGCAAGGAGGCTTTCTTTCCATCACTTTTAGAGGAATTCATTCTTTTATTAGAGAAGTATGAGATATTGAATCTTAATTATCTAATTTCTTAGCTGAGAGGGTTGTTGAGCCAAAGAGAGTATGTTCTTTACTATGTTAATGAGATTTTCCATCTCTCTATATATTTGGGAAGAAATGCACTTAAAAGTATTATTGATTTGGTGTCATGCTTATGATTTATTATCTCCAATATTTTTCCATAAAATTTTATGGATTTATAAGGCAAGAGGTGGTAGGATTAGTGCTTGAAAAACTTACAACAATCATGGAAAAATTTGTGCACTGGAATCAGATAAAAACCAATCAGAATTTTCATTTATGGGTTTAGGTTGGCTAGGATGGAGGTTGGGAAATTGGCCAAAAATGACAGACCTCTAACTAGATTTGCCTTAACCTATCGTGGGTGTACCACATAATCAATAACTCTCTAGTCAACTGAGTCAGGGGATCGAGTGTTCGACCAGGTCGAGGGTTATGTCAATCCCAACCCACAGTTTTACACCACCCTAAGAGAGTTTGGCTCGATCTCTAGGTCAAGGGTCAGGGATTCAAACCCTTCCTTGAACAAATGCGTAGTAATACAAAAGATGTGAGACCTCCTACCTTCCTTGGGATAAATTCCTGCCACATAGATCCATCCATGGTGGTAGTGTAAGTGTGGTAGGTGCCATGTGATCATATATGTTAGCGTCAGTCTTTGCAGCCTTCCTTCAGTGATTAAACATGCTCTTACAAAGTGATTTTAAGGTGTCAAGGTCAAATTGTGTCATTTCAAAGAGTCTTCAAGCAAAATTTAGTCACTAGCCATTAGGTCTAGGGGTTGCTTTTACTCCTGTAAAAGTTGTCCAAGTGTCGGTTCATGTCACCATTCAACTGAGTGTACCATCATCCAGAGGGTTTTCATCATCATGTCAAGTTCCATTGGGTCATTTTACAGCTTGTTCTTGCTTCAGTTGTGCCTGGGTAAGGTCCATTTCCCTCTCCTAGGGTTTTGGAGGTAATTTCTCTTGGATGGTCAAATCATTAGAAAAATTTGTATCCTGATCTTCATACACTTTCCCCTATCATTATTGTACCTTATTAAACACTTCCCATCACTGAGATCCCCCAAATTCCTCATTTTTGCACAAACCCTAGTTTCTTGCCACAACTTGGCAATTTTCTAGGCTAGGCCTGTGTTTTTCCATTTTGGACCCCTTCCCCTCACTCAATATCTAATATTCCACTTTTCCCTGCTTCCTAACATCCCTTCCTACTTCCCAAAATTTCCCCAAGAATTTAGAAGCCCCCTATCCCCTTCATTTAGCTTCATTTTGAAAAAATTCCTTGTTTTACACATCCGGATAAGTTTCACTTTAAAGATGTTTCAGAGCAATAAAATATGCATTTTGAAAGACTGGGAGAGGTTTTTGTCCAACACATGCCAAGGAAGAAAAACCTCCCTCACGTTTTACACAGGTATTATGGTTTTAGAGAAATGTCAAAAATATCGTTGCCTCGGGAGAATTGAATGCACCTCTAAAGTAACCTTGGGAAAATCAATATTTCTCCTAGAATGGCTGGCTAAATGACTTTATTGATGCTTCAAAGGCTAACTAGACACAAATATATTTCCAATTAGCTATCCTGAGCTCAATTTGGAGTTGAGGAAGACCTTCAAACGTTGACTGCAACAGCGCTCTGCCTTGAGGCAGCCTCATTCTGCTCATTTGACAAGTTTTGGGAGATTTGATTTATGAAGGAGAAAATGAAGTCCAAATTAAAAAAATTTACTTGGGTTGGAAAGTAGACTCCAAAATCGTTCCAACGAGCTATCACATGCTCCATTTGGACACCGGGAAGGCCTCAAAAAGCCTCTTGCAAAATGCACTATGTGGCGCGCTACGCATATAGAGCGTGCTACGCATATAGCCTCCCCAGCGTGTGTAAAATTACATGCGCGCTACGCATAGGGAGCGCGCTACGCATTGGGCCAGAACACAAAATTTTTTCCACTACTCTTCAAAATTCAAATTCTCTCAGTCTCCTTTGCCTCATGTAAGTTTAAATCATCTTGCTATTATCTTTGGTCAGTGTTTGGAGTTGTTTGAAGATCGGTTGTAAGAGTATGAATGTTGAAAAACACAAACCCTACTCTCTTGTAAAGAAATGCCTCTTTAGGGTTTGAATTTGAAGTTCTAGAATTTGACTTTGGTGCCAAAACATTCCATATCTCACCTGTATTTTCCTTTCCCCACTACTGTCATATCATCATACAATGGCTCCCTTTTCCGTATTCCCTTTAAAATCACTCATATCACTTCGTCCCTCTCCGATTTCCCTATATCCCATCCCTAAAACTTGCCATTTGTTACCACTTTCCATCCTTCATATCAGTTATAGGTTCCAAAATTCCATACAGTCAAGTGACTTTACTCACAACCTTAATTTCACTTGACTTAAGCATATTTTCTTCACTTAATTGAATCATGTTGTTCCCATAGCTCATTTTCCCATAGTCCACTATTCACACAGCCCTATTTCCCACAGTTCCTCCCACATTTGGTGTTTGAAACAAAAGCATCAAATCCTCATCCTTCATCTCATTCAAGCCAACACAGATTTTGCAACATCATGGAGGCGGACATCGATACATTATGTGACCAACACAGAGATTGCACCACTGAACTGCATACACCAGAAGGACACTGAAGCGTCGTGAAACACCTAATCCACTCTGGATTTTGGCCGAGGCTTCATTGGCTAGAAATAATACATGATGGAGGGTATTCGCTCCGAATTTGAGAAAATTCGGAGAATTTTCTGTCATTTTGAAATATTTTGGTCTCAAAACATATTTTTCAGCCATACGAGTAGCACGTCGACGAGCTCGCTTTTGATTAGGACACTTTCTGAAGGAAAAATTTATATTTTTGGGTTTTTCATGGTAAGTTATGCATGCTCAAGTATTTCTGAAGCATTTCATCAAGTTATAGATGATTAAAAGGCCCAAAAACACCATGAAAACCACTTCGCTGCCACCTTTTGCTCCAGCAGGAAGTACTTCTGGGAGAATGAATTTTTGGAGGGGAAACTGAGCTCCAAATTTGGAAATTCCACTTGGGTTGGATAGCCAACATCCAGGATTTTTCAACGAGCTATCATGAGCTCAATTTGGATGCCGGGAAGTGCCTCAAAATCGGGCTGAAAGGCGCGCTATGCGTATGACTCAGGGGCGCTACGCACATGGATTTTTGGTCAATTTTTCACCTTCCAACTCAGAAATTTGGCCAGTTGAACCAGTTTTGCATGTGGATGAAATTTTTGAGTTATCTCGATGTAAATTTATGGTTGACATGTAACATGGACTTACTTTTACCTATTCTAGATGATTCACTCCTAAAAAAGTAAAAATCAAATGTAAGAATCATTTTCCTCTCTTTTAGAGGCAAGTTGTTTGGATGCCTATATTCTAGCTCCTTGTTTAGAATCAGTTGAAACTGTTCCTATAAGGAGGAATTCGACCCCTAAAGGCATGGAAAGGGGTTAGGATGGTCTATATGATGTAATTTCTCAATCATTTTCATAGGTTGGAGAGGTTGGACTCTTGGGAAAGATTTTGGCACACTATTGTACATATTTTTCATATTTTGGCTAAGGAAAGATCAGAGGTTTTGTAAAACCTGTTGGGATTCTTGTGGCTTTCAGTTCTTGATGGTGTTTTCTCTCAGTTTGTAAGTTCTTTCATGTTTAATGTATGTCATTCCCTTCTTATGCTTCTGAAACTAAATGAATGAGTAAATGAGGTTGAATCCATTGATTTCAGTGCTTTGCCTTTGAATTTGTTTAGTTTTACATGTTTTCGCCTGTTTGGAGAGTATCCATGTTCTCCCTTTCTCTCTTCAACTCCTTTTTGTTCTGATCCATCCATACACTTAATCAAAAATCATTAAGACTACTGCCTACCTTGCCCCAACTCGAATTCTGCAAAGATCTGGCCTTATCCTCGGACCCAAAATTGTTTTTTCCCATTTCTCCAACAAAAACCCAAAAAATAAAAATCAAACTTTCCTATCACTTTACTAGCCTAAAATCAGTTCCCATTCTAGAGTCATCTCGCACCCTATTGCTCATTTTATCGAGATTGACTGGAGAGAGTCCTCTCCTGTCCTCGTAGGGCTAGCTACGAGGCTGAGCGTGGTTTGATGTAGCCTTGAGTTTTACCTTATTTCAGCCTAAGGTAGATTTGAGTGCTAACATAGTGGCGACCATACTGGGGAAGAAATGGTTTGCTTTTTGATGTCATTTGATCTATAAGCTATAGATGGAGCCTGAATTCATGCCAGGTAGCCTTTGAAACGATTTTTTTATGCATCAGCAAAGTAGATAAACGTTGCTTCAGTCAATCTCCAATCTAGCTTGTAATTGTAACACTTAACTTATAAATTGCCCCAGTACATGTATCGAGTTCAGATCTGATGGTTGATGGTGGACAACAATCAGACATAAGAAGGCTGAAATCATTCACCTGGTGACTCCAATTTAAAGTCTGGAGGACTGACTCTTTCTCTGAGAAAATGGAAGGATCTTACACAAGGTTCAGGTATCTAAAGTGGAATGCTATTCGGGATCTAATCTACTTTCTTGTAAATTAATTCTTTGTTGGTCTTGAAACTGTATTGAAAGTTTTTCAGAGTTTGTTGTATGAGAAAGGTGATCAAAATCTTCACTCGACCTATTCAAAGAATGTAAATACTGAGTTTCCCTTTGATCCTAGCCACCTTACTTTTCCCACATCTTATGATGACTCTTTTTAGAGTGATGAGCCTAAAGAAAACAAAACTGATCTCGTAGCTCTTGTATACTCCTACACCTTTCATAGTCCCAGATCGGTATAAACCTCTTGTTTTACCTTCTGTTCTTCATGCTTTCCCTGCAAATTATGACCTATATCTACCAAGATTTGACGGTGAATGTAACAATGTCAATGCTGAGCAAAATGTGTAGAATGTTGAGACTTTTCTAGACCTTTTTGAAGTTGATGAAGAGGATGTTAGTATTACAATTTTTTCTCTTTGTTTGCAAGGCCAAGTGAAGAGTTGGTTCAAAGCCCTGCCTGATGCGAGCATCACAGATTTCCAGAAGTTTGTCAAAGTTTTCCTTGACAGGTGGACGATTGGACAGAATCCTTTCCGTATTATAGAAGAGTATAATCAGCTGAAAAGAATGCCAGGGGAGACAGTACAACAATTTTCTGCCATATTTAACCAAGTTTATTATTCGATGCTAGTTGATATAAGACCTTCTCCTAGATCTGCTCTCTTGCACTACCCAAGTGCCTTTGATCCGGAAATGGAGTTTCAGCTGAGAGAAAAGAATATTGCAACACTTCACAAGATGCAGAACAAGGCAGTGAATGTAGAGGCTCATTTGCTGATCTTGAGGGCAAGGTTGAAGGAAGAAGAAAAGAAGAATATTTCAAAGCAACTGACACTTCCAGAGGAAAATCTTGATCTTTTCGTAAATGCAGTAGAAGAGATAGTGCGGAAAATGACTACAAAAAATGAAAGTGACATTCAAAGAACAAGCAGCTGACCCAAAACATTTTGTTTCTGATCCCAGTTGTCATAGTGATTGTTTTATAGATCATTGTGAAGAAGAGAGAGTTGTTGATATGATGTGTATGTTTGATGATGAATTGCCTCAGTTTGATCAGTATGATGGTGATTATGTTCTCCAAAAAGAAGTTAATCTTGCAAACGAATCAGCAACTAGTTTGTGCAAGGAGGAAGTTCATTTTCAGCAGCTCGAATACAGTGATCAACAGATGCATATCAGCTATGACAATGATGAGGAAAGTGCATCAAAGTTTGAAGTAAGTGACGGATCTTTGCCTTTTTGTTTTGATTCGTTTTAGTTCATCAGAGATAACTACCATGTAATCAGAAATCAAATGTCAACAAGTCTTGATTTGAATCATCTTGAGAGCAATGAAAATTTTGTTCAAGACTTCTCATATTCACATTTGCAACCCCCGAAATCCATTGATTTTCAGGTTGTAGCTGAGGACTTGGAAGTGGACACACATGATTTAATGATTCAAGGTGACTTTGTACCATTCTGTTTTGAATCATTTCAGTTTTTGAAGGGTAGATTGCATAGTAAATCTTCAATTGAACAGCCTATAACAAATCAACAATCTCTTAGTGTTAATGTTGAGGATGAGACAGATAACAAAATTCTTGAGAAGCCTGTAGCATCAGATTTGCAGCCACCAAATGAAATTGAAGGGCAGATTACATATGAAGGTGTGGAAGATGAAATACATGATTTGATGATGCAGGAAGATTCTATACCCTTTTGTTTCGAAGCATTTCAGTTTATAAGGAAGAATCTTCGTAAAATCTCTCAAGAAAAATATGAACAGCTAGAAGGATGTCATACATTTTCAATGGATACATTACATCAGTCTTCTCAAGTTTTTGATGATCCTATTACACGTGTGTTGGATGATGTTTGTTGTAAAAGTTTTCCTTCATTAGCTAACCATGTGCCAGAAAATAATATTAATTATAATCTTCTTCAAAGGTCGCCTTCATTCTCTTGTTTAATAGATTTTTCATTACAAAGCCCTCATCAAGGTTTGCAGTCATATGAGGAGATTGATGAAGGATATTTTTGTTCTATTTGTAATCAGCAACGGAGTTTGGTTTTTCATAAATTTCAGGATCCTTTTGATAGCTTGTTGCAATCACCAAAGAAACAAAACAAAGATGTGAGGGAAGTCTTGATATCCAGTTATGAAGATTACTTGGACCAGAGCTATGTTTATGAAGATCCTTTCACAGTATTCTTGCAGTCATCCAGTCAATTTGTGCTTTGCAATTTTATCATCAGTCAACTTGAGTTCAAATTTCCATGGGAGTTTCCTTTCAATTCTTTCCTTTTCCTGCGCATCAAAAATCATGTGGGAAGAAATCAAATAACAGCCAGGATGCTTACATGGTTACATTGGTTGTTCCATTTCACTTGATCAGGTGATGAATGGAAAAATTAGAGTAGGTTGTATTGAATAAGTTTCATATTGAGCATATTTCCAGTTTGTCATTTGTATTTAAGTATCAAGTCAGTTCTTAGTTGAGTGAGAGTCAATTTGTGTCGTCAAGTCATCGGTTTTCAGTCATGCATTTCAGTTTGAGTTTTTGATTCCATTGCCCAATGGATAAGGAATTGGTCTACTCTCCCAAAGATTTGTCGTTCTTGGCACCTCCAAGGAGCTACCATCCCCAATGGAGCCAATGTTAGCGTCAGTCTTTGCAGCCTTCCTCCAGTGATCAAACATGCTCTTACAAAGTGATTTTAAGGTGTCAAGGTCAAATTTTTTCATTTCAAAGAGTCTTCAAGCAAAATTTGGTCACTAGGCATTAGGTCTAGGGGTTGCTTTTACTCCTGTAAAAGTTGTCCAAATGTCAGTTCATGTCACCATTCAACTGAGTGTACCATCATTCAGAGGGTTTTCATCCTCATGTCAAGTTCCATTGGGTCATTTTACAACTTGTTCTTGCTTCAATTGTGCCTAGGTAAGGTCCATTTCCCTCTCCTAGGGTTTTGGAGGTAATTTCTCTTGGATGGTCAAATCATTAGAAAAACTTGTATCCTGATGTTCATACAATTTTACCTATCATTAATGTACCTTATTAAACACTTCCCATCACTGAGATCCCCCAAATTCCTCATTTTTGCACAAACCCTAGTTTCTTGCCAAAACTTGGCAATTTCCTAGGCTAGGCCTGTGTTTTTCCCTTTTGGACCCCTTCCCCTCACTCAATCTCTGAGATTCCACTTTCCCCTGCTTCCTAATATCCATCCCTACTTCCCAAAATTTCCCCAAGAAATTAGAAGCCACCTATCCCCTTCATTTAGCTTCATTTCGACAAACTTCCTTGTTTCACACATCGGGATAAGTTTAACTCAAAAGATGTTTTAGAGCAATAAAAGATGCATTTTGGAAAATGGAGAGAGGTTTTTTTCAAAAGCATGCCAAAGAACAAAAACCTCCCTCGCATTTTATACAGGTATCATTTTTTTAGAGAAATGTCAAAAATACCGTTTCCTCAAGAGAATTGAATGCACCTCTAAAGTAACCTTGGGAAAATCAATATTTCTCCTAGCATGGTTGGCTAAATGACTTGCTTGATGATTCAAATGATAATTAGACACAAATATATTTCCAATGCAATATCATGAGATCAATTTGGAGTTGAGGGAGACCTTCAAAAGTTGACTGCAACAGCGCTCTGCCTTGAGGCAGCCTCATTCTGCTCATTTTGAAAAGTTTTGGGAGATTTGATTTATGACAGGGCAAATGAAGTCCAAATTGAAAACTTTTACTTGGGTTTGAAATTAGACTCCAATAGATTTCCAACGAGCTATCACACGCTCAATTTGGACACCACGAAGGCCTCAAAAATCCTCCTGCAAAATGCACTATGTGGCGCGCTACGCATATAGCCTCCCCAACCTGTGTAAAATTACATGCGCACTACGCATATAGCCTCCCCAGCCTGTGTAAAATTATATGCACACTATGCATAGGGAGCGCACTATACATTGGGCGAGAACACAAAATTTTTCCACTTCTCTTCAAAATTAAAATTCTCTCAGTCTCCTTTGCCTCATGTAAGTTTAAATCATCTTGCTATTATCTTTGGTCAATGTTTGGAGTTGTTTGAAGATCGGTTGTAAGAGTATGAATGTTGAAAAACATAAACCCTACTCTCTTGTAAAGAAATGCCTCTTTAGGGTTTGAATTTGAATTTTTAGAATTTGACTTTGGTGCCAAAACATTCCATATCTCACTTGTATTTTCCTTTCCCCACTACTGTCATATCATCATACAATGCCTCCATTTTCCCTATTCCCTTTAAAATTACTCATATCACTTCGTCCCTCTCCTATTTCCCTATATCCCATCCCTAAAACTTGCCATTTGTTACCACTTTCCGTCCTTCATATCAGTTATAGGTTCCAAAATTCCATACAGTCAAGTGGTTGTACTCACATCCTTAATTTCACTTGACTCAAACATATTTTCTTCACTTAATTGAATCATGTTGTTCCCATAGCTCATTTTCCCACAGTCCATTATTCACACGGCCTTATTTCCCACAGTTCCTCCCACATTTGGCGTTTGAAACAAAAGCACCAAATCCTCATTCTTCATCTCATTCAAGCCAACACAGGTTTTTCAACATCATGGAGGCAGACATCGATACATTATATGACTAAGACAGAGATTGCACCACTGAACGGCATACACCAGGAGGACACTGAAGTGTCGTGAAACACCTGATCCACTCCAGATTTTGGCCGAGGCTTCATTGGCTGGACATAATACATGATGGAGGGTCTTCCCTCCGTAATTGAGCAAATTCGGATAAGTTTTTGTCATTTTGAAATATTTTGGTCTCAAAACAGATTTTTCAGCCATAAGAGTAGCGCGTCGATGCGCTTGCTTTTGATTGGGACACTTGCTGAAATAAAACTTTATATTTTTGGGTTTTTCATGGTAATTTATGCGTGCTCAAGTATTGCCGAAGCATTTCATCAAGTTCTAGATGATCAAAAGGCCCAAAAACACCATGAAAACCACCTTGCTGCCACCTTTTGCTCCAGCAGGAAGTACTTCTGGGAGAATGAAGTTTTGGAGGGGCAAATGAGCTCCAAATTTGGAAATTCCACTTTGGTTGGATAGCCAACATCCATGGCTTTCGAAAAATCTATCATGAGCTCAATTTAGATGTCGAGAAGTGCCTCAAAATTAGGCTGAAAGGTACGTTACGTGTATGACTCAGGGGTGCTACGCACATGGAGTTTTGGTCAATTTTTCACCTTCCAGCTCAGAAATTCGGCCAGTTGAACCAGTTTTGCTTGTGGATGAAATTTTTGAGTTATATTGATGTAAATTTATGGTTGGCATGTAACTTGGACTTACCTTTACCTATTCTAGATGATTCACTCCTAAAAAAGTAAAAATCAAATGTAAGAATCATTTTCCTCTCTTTTAGAGGCAAGTTGTTTGGATGCCTATATTCTAGCTCCTTGTTTAGAATTAGTTGAAACTGCTCCTAGAAGGAGGAATTCAACCCCTAAAGTCATGGAAAGGGGTTAGGATGGTCTATATGATGTAATTTCTCAATCATTTTCAGAGGTTGGAGAGTTTGGACTCTTGGGAAAGATTTTGGCACACTATTGTACATATTTTTCATATTTTGGCTAAGGAAAGATCAGAGGTTTTGCAGCACCTGTTGGGATTCTTGTGGCTTTCAGTTCTTGATGGTGTTTTCTCTTAGTTTATTGTAATTTCTTTCATGTTTAATTTATGTCATTCCCTCCTTATGATTTTGAAACTAAATGAATGGGTAAATGAGGTTGAATCCATTGATTTCAGTGCTCTGCCTTTGAATTTGTTTAGTTTTACATGTTTTCGCCTGTTTGGAGAGGATCCATGTTCTCCCTTTCTCTCTTCAATGTCTTTTCGTTCGGATCCATCCATACACTTAATCAAAAAGCATTAATACTACTGCCTACCTCACCCCAACTCAAATTCTGCAAAGATCTGGCCTTATCCCCGGACCCAAAATTGTTTTTTCCCATTTCTCCCACAAAAACCCAAAAAATCAAAATCAAACTTTTCTATCTCTTTACTAGCCTAAAATCAGTTCCCATTCTAGAGTCATCTCGCACCCTATTGCTCATTTTATCGAGATTCACTGGAGAGAGCCCTCTCCTGTCCTCGTAGGGCTAGCTACGAGGCTGAGCGTGGTTTGATGTAGCCTTGAGTTTTACCTTATTTCAGCCTAAGGTAGATTTGAGCGCTAACAATATCCATGGTGAGGTGCAAAAACATCACCTACCACATGGGCCATTATGTGGCTACCACATGGGGGTCATGTGATATGGCAAGCGTTAAAATGTCCTATCTTTAAAGGACCATAATTTTTTATCTGTAGGTTAGATCTGAATGCAGTTTATATCAATGGAATCATCTCAATGAGATGAACAAAACGATGTGGTACATTTCAAGTTTTATCAAAGTTGGAAAAATTCAAAAAAAATAGATTTTGTTCCCATAACTATATCTTGGGAGTTAGGTTAGCATAGTGACCACCTCCTTCTAACTCTAGTTCAGTTATGGGGTTGGGGGGCTTGTTATAGGTGGTATTAGAGCATCCAAGCTCAAGACTTGGACTAGATGGGCTCTACCATGAGAAAGTGATAGCAAGCTCCTCTAAGGAGTTGCATGTTGACTTTTAGGAAATTAATAATACACTTGTTTAGATGTTCAAAACCAATTTGTGAATGATTGATTTGCATGCATGATTGATGTGCTCCTTATGTGATTTTGTTATGTAGCATGGTACTAACAATTGATATGGTTTTTATTTTTATTGATGACCTAACAAATTTTGTTGACATATATGTTTTGCTAACGATGCAGGCATTTATATTGATGCTAATAATTTGTTGATCAACTAATATTAGTGTTCTAACATGGATTGATTGTTACATTTGGCCTTACTATAATAGATCTCCAAAAGCAAGTTCATGACATGATTTATTTTTATTTATTTATATTATCATGTATATAACAATTGAATGTGAATGAAATCACATCACAAGTAGAAAAAGATAGGAAAAGACAAAGAAATGAGGATAGGAATAACTACGGTACATCATACGCTTTGAATCGTCATAACATGGTTTTGAGAAGCAAGGAAATGAAGAGAGAGATTGTTTTCTCCATGCAGGGGGGCAAGGGGGGGGTGGTGCGGCGTGGGGGAGAGACTCTCTTGAATGGATGGATAGGTCTGGAGGAGCACTAAAGGCCAAATCTAAAGATTAAAAGTAGATAATTAAAGGTCAATAAAGGCTCAAGAGAGGCAAGCTAGGTAAATGTTGAAATACTACAAATCCTCTCATATTTATAGAGATAGAGGTAGCATGAGCTAGGGGCTAGTCATAAAGACAAGCAAAACCCTTGAGATTCAGAAGAAAAAACAAATGGGGTAGATGATAGGAGGTCCAATAAGAAGCACCATCGAGAAATTGAGGACATTGTGAAAGGAGATGTGCCATTGAGCACCCTGGAAAGACGAACCAACACTCATGGGTATCACTGTTGTAGACATTATAGCTCTATGACTAGGAGGTATCATGACCATTCTCATCATCATAATCATCATCAAATAGAGAGAAAGGGACTATATTCCTAAGGAATTTAAGAAGGAAAAAACACACATTTTATGGAGATATGAATAAGTATAAATATGTAGAAGCATGGTTTCCTGGGATGAAGAAAATCTTCAGAATCCATGACTATTCCAATAATATCAAGGAAAATGTAACCACCTATAGTCTACAAGGGAAAGTATACATATGATGGGAAGATTTAAAGAATTTAAAATGCGTAACAAAAGAGAGCCTAAAATGGAAGGAGTTTGAGGTTTTCTTCAAAGACAAATATTTATAAAAAAGGTGTTATGATATCAAGACAAAGGAATTTTATGAGCTGAAAATGGGACAGTTGTTAGATGAAGAATACATTACCACGTTTCTAGAATTGTTGAGATATGTGCCATATCTCAAGGATGACAAGGAAAAATTTCAATGATTTATCAAGGGGATACCCATGTCATTTAAAGATCATGTTGAATTTTACGAACCTCAAACTTTGAATGATGACTTAAAGAAATTAAAATGCTACTATGAAGAAGCAAAGTGCATGCTAGAATATAAAAGAAATGAGAAAGCGAAGAGAAAATTTAAGGATAATAAGAAATGGCCTAAAAAAATTGTGGGTATGAAGGAAGAAATGCACATAGGAAGTGCAAGTCGATTTCAGCAGAACATTAGTCTAGCTACTAAAGGTAGTGTGAATCAATCGGTAGGAGAGAAACGTAGGTATGGGGGTAAAGAACCACTAAAATTCTGGCCTTATGGCTAAAATCACAGAAAGAGGGACTTCCCACACCAAAAAAACGTAGGGCCAAAAATTTACAGGGCCCAAGAAGCTCATACTATGGGTGATGTAGAGCAAAGTCTACCCAGAATCTACATGACTGTGGAAAATAATCAGGAAGGCCACTAGGCATTCATAATTAAGATGGAAGGTAAGTTGTGTAGTCAAATTATTTATGTTTTAATTGATCTTGGTTCTAACTACAATTATATCAATATGGAGCTCATGGAAAAATGAAAATTAGCCAAAAAATCACACACATAGCCATAGTTACTTCAATTAGCAACTAGGAAAAAGAGAAAAATCAATCACTAGGTAAAATTGTGTTGATTTGAGCTCAAAAAAATTCCAACAATAACACATTTAAATTTGTTTCCATTGGGTGCATACAACATGTTATTGAGAATAGGCTAATTGTACATGTACAAAACCAAAGTTGATTGTTTCAAAAAGGAAATTAAATGCTTGAATGATGTTGGAGAAAGGAAAATTTCACAGGGAAAGAAAAAACCCACCTCAATGAGGTTGATCATAGCCATGCAAGCCAAATGTAGTTACTAAAGAGGTTGTAAATTATTTTTTGTTACAAAATTTCAAAGATGAAAAAGCTAATGACAACATTGGACAAGAGGAAATTGAAGTATCGAAGCAATATCATGTATTGTCATAGTGTAAGGATGTATTTCCTACAAATATTCTAGGATTACCTCCTCTCAAAGGAGTTGATTTCTCTATTGAATCGATGCTTGGGGCAGCACCAACATTTGATGCACCATACCGAATGAGTAATCTTGAACTAGTTGAGTTAAAATTATAGCTTAAGGAGATGCTTAATTAATGCTATATGTGGCCAAGTGTATCACTATGTTAAACTCCAGTATTGTTCATAAAGAAAAAATATGTTACGCTCAGACTTTACATTGACTATAGGCAATTAAATAAAGTGACCATCAAGAACTAGTATATGTTGCCAAATATCAATGATTTATTTGACCAGCTGAGGGGAGCAACAATTTTCTCCAAGATCGATTTTAGGTCCAAGTATCATCAAGTGTGCATCAAAGAAGAAGATATCCATAAAACTACTTTCTGGACAAGATAAGGGCACTACAAGTTTATGGTGGTACCCTTTAGGCTTACTAGTGCCCCTGCTAGGTTCATGTGTTTAATGAACAATGTGTTGCATCTTTATCTAGAAAAAAAATTATTGTCTTTGTTGATGATATATTAGTGTACTCAAGGTCTGAAGAAGAACATGAAAAGAACCTAGTTGCAGTGCTATAGTTGTTGATGGAACACAAGCTTTATGCAAATCTTAGCAAGTGTGATTTCTTCCAATCACATATACACTATTTGAGACACATTGACTCCAAGGAAGGGATATAAGGTTATCTGGAAAAGGTATAGGCCATGATGCAAGAAGGACAGGTAGGTTTCTATTAGTCACAAAAATTAAATGAGCATGAGGCAAACTATGTGATTCATGATTTAAAGTTAGCTTCCATTATTCATGCCTTGAAAATGTGGAGGAAATACCTCCTTGCTAAAGAAGGTTCATGCTCATGACAAATCATGGTGGACTCAAATATTTGTTTGATCAAACTAAGTTGAATGAGAGAAAATCTATGTGAACAGTTATACTTAGTGAGTTTGACTTTGAGTTCAAGTACATAAAAGGCAATGAGAACATGGTTTTTGATACACTATTAGAAGGATGTAATTGAATCACAAGATAGCCATAATTTCCTATGAAATGGACCTAGTAGAACGGATTAAGCATGCAATGAAACTTGATGAGAAATATTAGCAAGTGAGGGTCTAATTAGATTCAATAACAAAATATATGTACCAAATAATGATGATTTGAAGAGGCTTGTAGTGAGATATTTCCATGCTAAACCATATTCCAGACATCTGGGTTACTAAAATATTCCCACAACCATTGAAAGGTTTTATTATTGGCTTAATTTGAAAAAGGAAGCGGTTGGTTTTGTTGCTAAATGTATAGAATGCTAGTAGGTGAAGGCTAAATATAAACATTCAACAAGCTTATTACAACCCATTCCTATTCCAAAATTAAAGTTAGAAGTGATCTCCATGGACTTCATCACCGGATTTCCAAGAACCTCAAAACAACATGGTGAAATTATGGTGGTGATTGGAAATTTGAGCAAGGTGTCTCACTTTGTAGTAGTCAAATCCACCAATTCAACTAGTGAGGTGGCTCAAATTTTCATAAAGGACATTGTGAGGCTACATGGAGTTCCCAAGAAAATAATTTCGAATAGATATTCCAATTTCACTTAAAGGTTCTAGAAGGAAGTGATTGTAGGACTAGAGATAGAATTGGCCTTCAACATAGCTTATCATCCACATATGGATGGGAAAACAAATATGATAAATAGAATCCTCAAATATGTGTTGAATATGTATGTGATGTAACAGCCCAAGAAGTGGGAAGAGTATATTTCGCTTGTAGGGTTTACATACAGCAATGGGTACCAATAATCTCTAAAAAAGAATCTTATTCGAGGCACATTATGGAAGGGGTTACAATACTTCCATCAACTAGAGTGATCCGGTAAACAAGGTCCTTATTGGGCCTAATATTCTAAAAGCAATGGAGCAGCAAATGGAGATCATTAGGTTGAATTTAAAGGTGGCATAGGACAGGTAGAAAAGCTATCTGGATCGCCATAGGGTGCATAAAGAGTTCCAATTTGGGGAACATGTTGACTCGAGGATTAAACCCAAGAAAAGTTCCTTGAAGATTGGGCCATGTGTCAAGTTGGCACCATGTTTTCTGATCCTTTTAAGATACTTTAAAGATAGGACCAGTGGCCTATAGGTTTGCCTTACCTCCATAAGTAAAAATCCATGATGTTTTCCATGTTTATTTTATTAAAATATATGTACATGACTCTAATCATGTGATTGATTGGTTTTTGCTACAGACAAAACTAGAAATAAAATTCTAGCCAGATCCACTATGCATCCTAGACTGGAGGAAATCCATGCTCTATAATCGAACAATAGAGAAATTCAAAGTGTACTAAAGGAACTTTTGGCCTAAGGAATCCACCTGGGAATGGTTGATTCAATGATGGTAGCATATCCTTTCTTGTTTCTTCGTTGAAGAAAATGTATGTAAATTATAAATATTGTAAAAAGTTGTGTATATAAAGCTCCATAAATAATATGTATTTGTTTTTAAGAAAGTATTTTGTGTTGAAAATGGACAAAGAACATCAAGGATTGTGTTCCCCCAAGGGGGATGGGTTCATGATAGCCCCAATTAACTTATACTTATGCATGAATTTTAACTATTTTAAGAAAAAAAAGGTGTTGATTAATGGGACAAAAATTCTAGATAGTTGGGATGGTTACTTGTTGGGATATTTAAGGTTTACTTACAACAGAAATTTGAGCTAGTACATCACAACTTATGTGTAGGTTTTAGCCCCGTATAGAAATTACCTGCATACGAGTTCTAAAACACAGAAAATAAACAATGCGAGATCATAACACATAAAACACATATACACAGAGATTTCCCCTGCATCCCAAAACCGGGACTACCAACTTGATTTTTCATTATGTTCTTTTCAATGTTACAATACATATTTATACATGCTGAAGCATCCAATACCATGGACCAAAAACCTTCATGTCCAAAACCATGGACTGAAAAACCATCGCGTCCAAAATGATGTGTGAAAATCATGCACAAAACCATAGGTAGGTACGCCCAACTTAACATAGAGTCCAAAACCATAGAGTGGGGTTACTTGCACCCCTCAAACCCCATGTGACTTCCCCCCTACACAATCGATGCAACAAAGGGGGGCTTTTCCCCCCTCCTAACCCCCTCGGTTAACTACGTTGCCTAGTCATGGAAAGAATATAACACAACACAACATTCTCCCACTTGTTGTTTTCTTTCCACAGGGGGCCACTAGAGAGCTTAGTCATTTATCCAGCCTTGCAACGCCCATTGTTTCTCTACACCAAGACAATTTCTCGTAGCTCATAGATTTTTTCAATGCATCTGTAGTATTCTTCAAAGAGTCCACTTTTACCAGCAACACCTTTTTGTCTTCTATCATATGCCTCAAAAAGTGATAGTGAACATCAACGTGCTTTGTCTTTGAACGATAAGTAGGGTTCTTTTCCAAGAAAATTGCACTTTGGCTGTCACAGTTTATCCTTATAGCTCGTTGTACTAACCTCATACTTGAACACAATCTCTGCAACCAAAATTCTTCCTTTCTTGCATGAGTGCCTGCCATGTATTCTGCCTCTGTAGTTGATAGTGCCACTACAGATTGTTTCTTACTCATCCAACTAACTGCACCTCCAAATAGGTTAAACACATATCCACTTGTATATCTTCTCTGATCTTGATCTCTAGTCCAGTTCGCATCAACAAAGCCATGGATATCAAAATCTTTGTCCAATCCTGGTCTTCCTTGGGAGCACAAACCATAATCACTAGTGCTACGCAAATACCTGAAAACCTACTTCATTGTTGTCCAATGCTCCTTCCCTAGTTTTGACATAAACCGGCTCAATACTCCCACTGCATGTGCAATGTCTAGTCTAGTACAGACCATCGCATACATCAGGATACCAACTGCACTTGCATATGGAACACAGGACATATCCTCTTCCTCTTCGTGTGTCTTGGTACAATGTTCAGCAGATAACTTTACACCTATAGGAATAGGAATGTTCATCAGTTTCCTATCCTGCATAATAAACCTCTACAATATTGTCTCATCATACTTCCTCTGGCTTAACCAGAGCTTCCTCTTTGCTGGATCTCTTTTAATTTCCATGCCCAAAATATAGTTTGCAGCACCAAGATCTTTCATGTTGAATTTGGAGGACAATTGGGTCTTAAAATCCTGGATAATTTCTTTTTCATTTCCAACCAGCAACATAAAATCCACATACAAGACCAGATAAATAACATGGTCGCCAACTAATTTAAAATACACACAGTGATCTAATTTACTTCTGGTGAAGCCAAGTCCCCGTATAAATGTATCAAATTTCTGATAACAAATCCTTGGTGATTGTTTTAACCCATACAGAGACTTCTTTAATTTGCATACCAATTCTTTCTTACCCTTCACTGCAAAGCTTTCATGTTGCTTCATGTAGATCTCCTCTTCCAGATCCCCATGAAGAAATGTTGTCTTCACATCCATTTGTTCTACCTCAAAATCAAAAGCAACAGCAACAGATAAGAGTAATCTAATAGAAGCTACCTTGGCAATAAGAGAAAAAATATCACCAAAATCAATTCTCAGCACTTGGGAATAACCTTTGCTACCAACTAAGATTTGCTTTTCTCCACCTTTCCTTCTCCATTTGTCTGGTTCTTGAACACCCATTTGCTGCCAATGGGTTTCCTTCCAATTGGAAACTCCACCAGATCCCAAGTCTCATTTTTGTGCAAAGATGCCATTTCATCAACCATGGCCTCTTTCCAGAGTTTTCCATCCTCTGAATCTACTACTTCCTTCACATTTCTAGGATCATCATTAGTAATAAATAAAGCAAAATTTGAATAGAAAGCAGATGGACTATACCTTTCTGGCTGCCTTCTTTCTCGAACTGATCTTCTCACACCCGAATTTTGTGGCTCTTCATCTTCTGATTCTTCCTCTGCTGTAGAGTCTAATTCTTCCTCCTTTAGCTCAAACTCTATCTTCTCAGGTTCCTTTGGTTGGACTTCATGTTTAATAACATCTTTTACCTCTTTGAACACCACATCTTGGTTGT
>APFE030515821.1:69610-82602 GCA_000404065.3 Pinus taeda
ACCAAGTAACATGCAGTATACACCGCCTCTGCCCAGAATTCCTGTCCTAACCCGGCACCACTGAGCATGCTTCTTGCCCTTTCCATCAACGTCTTGTTCATTCTTTCTGCGACTCCATTTTGCTGAGGTGTATATGCAGTAGTCTTCTGCCGTGCTATACCACACTTCTTACAGAATTCTTCAAATTCCTTGCTGCAAAATTCTCCACCATTATCTGTCCTCAACACCTTTATCTTCTTCTCTGTCTGATTTTCTACCAGCGCCTTAAATTCTTTAAACCTGTCAAAGACTTCAGATTTCTTCTTAAGGAAATATATCCATGTATTCCTTGAGAAGTCATCTATAAATGATACTTGTACACAGACTTACCCAGTGATGGAACTTTCACAGGTCCAAACACATCACTGTGCACAAGCTCTAATATTTGTTTCGTCCTCTTACCACCAGAGGGGAAACTCACCTGATTCTGCTTCCTATATACACAATTTTCACAGAAATCAAAATCCAGAGAGCTATTACTCATACCTTCTACCATACCTTTACCATGAAGTATTCGAAGGCCTTTCTCTCCAATATGTCCAAGCCTTTGATGCCACAGCATGGTCTTCTCTCCAAAGACCACTAGATTTTCTGCTCCACTTTCAGGAACCACAGAACTGTTACACCCATCAAGAACAATGCTACCTTGTAGCTTGTACAAAGTTCCAGTCTGAACTCCCCACATCAATACCAGTTCTCCCCGACCCATCTTGTAGGTGTCCTTCTCGAGCACTGTTTTTACACCTGCATCATCCATCTTGCTTACAGAAATTAGAGTTTTGGTCAATGCAGGAATATGTGGAACACCCGGAAGTGTTCTAACATTTCCACCTTGCAACTTCAACTTTAATTTTTTGTGACCAACGATTCTAGCCTTCCTTTCATACACTAAGAAGACATCACCACCATCATATTTCTCATACTCGCAGAACCACTCTCTATGGGGAGTGAAGTGAAACGATGCACCTGAGTCAATAAACCATGCCTCATGATCTACATGTGTACTTGAAGTAGCCAAGTACACATCCCAACCTTCTTTTGAGGTGATTTTCACCTCTACATAAGGAGCATCATCAGATCCCTTTCCTTTGTTAGGAGCATTAGATTTATAGTCCCTTTTGTAGTTCCCTTCCTTTCCACATTTCCAGCACACCACCTTTACAGGTTTTCCTGGAGATTTAGATCTCCCTCTAGATTTAGATCTCCCACTCAATGACTTGTTTTTGTTTCTATTTTGGGACTGTCCTCGTACAGACAAGCCATCACCACTCTAGCTCTCCATATTTTTCTGTCTCATCTCCTCCATCAGTAAGGATGAGACTACTTCATCAAACTGCAAGGTAGTTGCATTGCTACCTATTGTAATAACCAAACTATCCCACGAATCTGGTAGAGAACACAACCAACTAATGCACCTTATCTTCATCTGAAATTTTGATATCAATAGACGATAACTGACTTACCACAGTATTAAACGCATTTAGATGCTCTATCATCAAGTCTCCATCATTTGTCCTCAGGTTATACAGCTTTTTCCGTAAGGACAATTTATTCACCAGAGACTTAGATTCGTACAAATTCCCTAACTTGTCCCACAAAGCCTTCGTCGTAGCTTCCCCTGATACATTCAGCAATACTGAATCTGAGACACACAAT
The DNA here is from genome assembly GCA_000404065.3 of Pinus taeda. Classification (NCBI taxonomy): domain Eukaryota; kingdom Viridiplantae; phylum Streptophyta; class Pinopsida; order Pinales; family Pinaceae; genus Pinus; species Pinus taeda. The sequence continues at coordinate 71,306 of APFE030515821.1, forward strand.
CGTATTACGCTCTTTGCCTTTCGATCCAACTTCTTCCATTCTTCATCGGACACTCCAATTGGTTTAGTACCTAGATCTAACGTGATCCACTGATCTTTATCCACCAATAGATCCTCCATCTTGAGTTTCCACAACTCAAATCTCTGACCATTAAATTTCTCAATCTCTATCTTTCCACTACTTGCCATCTTCTTTTGCCACCAGAATCGATCTCGCAGATCTTCCACTGAACAGGGTCTACTACAAGCCCAAGCAAAACCCCTCAGCAACGAAGGTGTCCCCTTGAAGCCAAAACAGCTCTGATACCAAATGTAGGTTTTAACCCCATACAGAAATTACCTGCATACACATTCTAAAACACAGAAAATAAACAATGTGAGAGCATAACACATAAAACACATATACACAGAGATTTTCCCCTAGATCCCAAAACCGTGACTACCAGCTTTATTTTTCATTATGTTCCTTTCAATGTTACGATACATATTTTTACATGTCAAAGCATCCAATACCATGGACCAAAAACCATCGCATCCAAAACCATGGACCGAAAAACCATCATGTCTAAAACCATGTGCGAAAATCATGCACAAAACTATAGGTAGGTACACCCAACCTAACATAGGGTCCAAAACCATAGAGTGGGGTTACCTGCACCCCTCACACCCCCTGTGACTACCCCTTCTATACAATCGACGCAATGAAGGGGGGCTCCGCCACCCTCCTAACCCCTCGGTTAACTACGTGGGCTAGTCATGGAAAGAATATAACACAACCCAACTTATGGTTGTGAAAATATGGAAAAGTTGTATTTTTTTATCAAGATGTGATTTTGCATCAATGGATAAGAAAACAAGGACAAGAAACTTTAAAATGAATAATGGGTAGGCTACCAATGGGTAATATGTGTTGGCCACCCACTTCAACAAGCAAAACAACATTTAAAAAACTAGGGAACATGTATGCAAGTGGCACATTTTGCATTAGTTGACAAGATTTTTTCAGTAGGAGTTACTGTAAGGATGAGGAAAGAGAGAGATAGAGAGAGATCAATTCAAATTGAGGGGGTACTGTAGCAGAGGGTTGTTGACAGTTTTTGTCCCACCAACATTCAAGGGATCTCCACATTAAGAAGTCCCAACTAGACCTCAAACCATTTGAAGTAGGAGTCCTAGTAGTGGGTGGTAGTATAATGCCTTAACCGCGGTAGTGCACAGAGATAAGTATGATAAATTTGGGTGAGAGAAAGTGTGTGACCTTGTGGAGAGTCAAGTGCGATGCATCAAGGTTCTAACGCATAAAGGGGAAAAGGAAGTGCACCTCTTAGAAGCCTATAATCATATGCATCTTGAAAGGAACACATGAGAGGAATGACATCACAAGCTAAAATGCAGAATAGTCCACAAATTAAAGTGATGAGTTAATCCAATAACACATATTCAATAGGATTCGTACAATTGCATACAAATTAGTTTATAAGAAAATGCGTAATTTAAACAACATACATTACTAAAGCAACTAGAATACTCCAATTACAATAACAACATATTCATGAAAGCGTGTTGCCTCTTATATTATTATTATAAGTGAAAGTTTCATCCATACATACACCATCAGTGTCCACTAGCCCCAATAGTGGAACATTACAGCCAAGCATACTTGCTCCTCCAAAGAAGTATACTCATTCTACATTGTGGAGAATCCAAGGCTCATCACAATACTCCCAAGCCTTTTATAAGCCTAATCCTAGCCAAAATATTGTCCTTCCAAAAGCATGTTCTATGAGTTATGAGGTTCTATTTATAACAAACGGTGGAGTAACCCTTGACATTCCCCTTTATGAATCCTTGACTTTCCTCGTGACTCTTCAAATTCTTTATAAGTAAATCATTACATAGCATGATGACCTTTCACATTCCACAATTGGCACTTGGAATTTCACTTAAAACATATTTACAAATAATATTACATTTTCCACATGTAGCCATGTGATACAAACTAGGCTAGAGATTCCCTTACAAGACAAAACACTATGATTCCAAAGCTTGGGAAAAGACCAACTCGGCAACCTCCACTCGGTGCTTCTCTCTCACATATTGATGCCAAGCTTGGTACTGCATGATGGTATCCCCAAACTACCTAATGGTGTCTTCTAAAAGCGGACTCTTACCTCCATGGCATCCAGATGTATCATCTCAGGACCTATATCCAACTTGTTTTGAAGCATGAGAAGCATGGTGTTGATGTTGATAGGACCATCGTTGTACTTCTGCATGTTGTGTGCGTTCAATTCCAAGTCTAATCTAGTGGCCTCTCGTCTTAGTTGCTCCATGTACTCATCGATCTCTAGCTAGACTCAATTCTTTTGTTTAGCATTAGTGAGGGAACCTACATCTATTCACTCTCTACCTAAGTTGTTAAATGTTCTGGCTCATCAACCTATATTGGTGTTTTTTCTTTGTCATTTCACCTTATCTTTGTTCTTCTTCCTGCTTATACTTCTCTTCTTATTCATTCCTTCTCATCTCCCATCCGTTCTTCAGTTCTTGTTCTACTTACTGCAATCCCAGTTCTTCTACCTACAAGTTCTTCTTTTCTTTCTTCCTCTACTCTATTGTTTGTGTCCTTTGCCTCCTTTTTCTTTTGCTACCAAAGCTGCCTGCGTGAAGATTGAATCCACTTTTACTCTGCAACTTTGTCCTCCCTTCATTATGTCAGCAACTTCCTCTTTCCCTAATCTTGTACTAGAATGTTTCCTTTTGCCACTGCTACTGGACTTGCTGCCATGTTAGTGTTGACTCCTTTTCTATGAATAGTTGAGTGTCTTCATATATTTGTTAGTAAACTGGCGCTTGCTCTGCTAGTTCCCTAGTGATGCTTTTAGTGGTCTCTCTTGAAGTAGCTACCTTTGGTGCCATGGTACAATTACTACTCGAGAGAAGTGCTTCATGAGTGTGGTACCTATGGGACAGAAAGGAAACTCATGGAAAGCAAACATTAGCTCTTACAAATATAACTTCACTACATGATCAAGCAACAATGAGGGCATCTGATGAGAGGGATTGTGAAATTGTGGCTGACGAGGGTGACTAACTAACTATGGAAACTTTGCACTACAGAGTCCCAACAGTTAGTGTGGAAATTTGATGACTAGAACTACACGTTGCACAGTTCATTATGGGCTAGGTTCGGGAGAGACTGTGCATTGCGCAATCTCAGTGGCCAAGTTGGGAGGCTGGCTCCTGGAACTGCACAGTGCGTAGTTGGAGCCAGACCATGACAAGCTCTGTGCAATTCCAGAAGCCTTGAGCTCCATTAGGGGAATTTTTAGGTCTAAAATGGGCCTCCTAAGGAAATAATAAAATAATAGGTAAACCAATAAAATAATATTTATGAATTTGCAATTCACTTTTTGCATCACAATCCATGTAACCATAGTTAAATTCAATTGAAAAGTTGTACCAAAATAAAATTAATAAAAAAAATTGTATTGATATGACTATAAATAAGAATGAGCTTTTTAAGAAAAAACCATTATCATTGAACGACTAAATGCATTTGTCCTTTTGTACTTAAATACCTTTAATATATTATAATATTAAATCATAAAATTCTTAATTGTATAATATATTATTAATATAAAATATTATATATTAAAATTAACAATTAAATTATATAATAACATGTAATTAATATAAACTGTTAATTAACATATAATTAATTAATATACTATATAAAAGTCAAATATTATAATATAATAAATGTAATATATTATGTTATGTATTAATTTATAAACTGGTTACAATTGTCTTAAAATTGTGTAAGGGTTTATCAAATAATTTATACAAATTAAAGATTTAATTTCTGTTTGGGACGTAATAACTTGAAATTAAGCAGAATTTGTAAGATCAATTTATTAAAAAAACCATAAATCATACAAAACTAATATACTTTTTTCTTTAATATTAATATGCTTGCATTGCTATTAAAATTATAATAATATTATTCATAGATTTGTTTTATCCTAAAATCATAAGGCCGCATTTTTATTTATTTTTATTTCACATATATAATATATATGTATAGATATTAACTTATAATTAATTTGAAATTTAGATATTAAATAAAATGAGATAAATCTATAATCTAAAAATAAATTTATGAAAATATACAAATATAATATTTATTGAAAAGAGTGTAAAGACCTGAAGATTGTATACAAATATCCATTGTTTATTTCAAAAAGTATGAAATGACAGTAATAATATTTTATTCAGATAGTGAGAAATGACTTTTCTTATGAGTATTTTACTTTATGACTTTAAAAGTACTTAGAGCACTGCAATGGTTAACCATGAGTTTTTATCCACCATTGAGAATGTGACAAGTAATTAACTTTAAGTCAAGCAATGCCACCTCAACCATTGGAAGTGATGTCATCCCCTAAAATGTGATTGGTTCTCAAAAAATGAATTTTGATCGTAGATTTTCTTTAGGAGGCCCATTTTAAACCTCAAAATTCCTCTAATGCTAGATTGCATAGTGCATGTAGTGAAGTGTGAGATATGGGCAAGGGGAGCTCAGATCTACCCATGGGGAGTGTGAAAATCAAGCAGATCTGAAGAATTATGTGATGTTGGGCGTAGATATGACTAATTTTCTATGAATTCATGTGAAATAACTGCAAAAATTGATTAAACTGAAGGAAAATGAAGCATGTGAAGAGAGTCACCACAATAGCGACTGTTGGTGCAAAAATGAGAAAACTCATGCGACACTTCGAAAAGGAAATCTATAACTTGAAACAACACTTCTATAAGATAAATCAAGTTTAAATTCCATCATTCATTAAAAGAAACAAGTGAAACAACACCCTCACAAGCAAAACAACAAAAAATGACAGGAAAAATGACAAAATACAATAAAAGCAAAACTCACCCAAAAAAGTAGTGGAAATGTTCTGAAGGCTCATTGATCTATTTAGAAATGCTAGGTCTTAAAGGTTGAATGTAAAAATGAGCTCTGGAGGCATCCATTACATAGAATTGAGCAAACTAGAATTGATTACACACATGTGTGAGATCACAGACAAAAACGACAATTGGCGGAAAATTCTAAAGCTAGAAATGTGTCACCTTTGGGAAATTAATAATAGATCCCTACTTCATAGAGATGCTTCTTGCTTTCTTCTTTTTCCGAGAAAACTTCCATGCATTGCCCAGAGATATTGCATAGTTCTAGGAAGAACCGGGCAACTCTCTACCTCATGCATTGCGCAATTTCTGAGCACAATTGGTTTTGCGTAATTTCTAGGTTGAGTGGCTCTGGGATGCCTCTCATGTCCTGCACAATTTCCCAGCTCAAGGCTAGCTTCCAGTTAGTTATGCGCACTTCTTAGGCTCAAGGCCCGTTGTCAGTCATAACTGCAAAATTCCCAAGAGCAAGGCTAGTTTCCCTCAAGGATTGTGTAGTTCTCTAAGGCAAGCCCGAAACTATAAAAAGACCAAGTCAAGCAATTGGCTTGTGGGTTGGAAAAAGAGCTAAGTAAGCAAACACAATCCCAGATGAAAAGAATAAATCTCAGTTGAAGCATAAGTACATGGATCAGTACGAGATGAGATGATATGGCTTATAAGGGAGGCTCCTAAACAAAGCATGGGAAAAATTTTGGAGGGTGGGTGTAGTCGCTACAACAAGGGGATAGGAAGAGGAAAATTTGAATTGTTGGAGAAACCACAACACAACAGGGAATTTGAATATATTTTGGAGGAAAGAAAAAAAATAGAGAAGAGAACATAAAAGAAGGATGCATAAATATGGAAAGGAAAAACAATGCAGTAGGAGGACTAAGAAAAAAATCGAAATGACAGGAAGAATGTTGAATGGCAAAACAATGATGTTTCAGTTGGCAAGTGAGTAGGAAGAAATCACTTCCAAGTGAGGTATTAATTGCCTCTTGAGTCCCCAATTGGCTAGAGGGTGGAGATGGGGTCTCTCCTAAATCCCTCGGGACTAGGGTGGACTAATTATTCTTGGAAAACTCTTGGAGGATTTCTGGAGGCCTCCTTGTTGTAGCTTGATATTATTGTAGGTTCTAGATTCCCCAAGTTGGGGTAGAACCATAGTGTTGAAATCTACACAATAGAGACAACTCGTCTTTACACACCCTGTGAACTTTGTTTACTGCAACTCAATTAGTTAGTGGGGGTGGAAGAATATCTGGAGTCCCTAGTTCAACTGGTAGTTGTGTTTACATACCTAATAATAAGGCCCCTTAGACTCTAGAATGTATCTCTAGGGTGACAACTACAAGTGATAATTTGGCTATACTTGTTTATGGTTGGGTGGAGAATTATTTCCAAGACTTTGTTTCCCATTATCTCTCAAGACAAGTGTTCTCATGTTTTCCAATGATAATGAATATGTGTTTACATTTCTAATCCCAACTAATGATATCATGGGATGAGGATTTGTTTAAATTGTATTTCTTATATGATCTAACTAGTATGTTATTTATATTGTTTAAAACGTGTTGGGACAAAGTAACGAGTTTATGAATAGAGAAGTTGATTTATTTGTGATGCTCAGCCAAGATTATATTTCAATAGTGTGTGTGTGTTGGTTACCCTTTTACAGTAATCAAAATGAAGATCCTTTCAAAATTATAATTGCATACTTCGTGTTTTTTGTTGGAAGTTCTTATCAGCATCGTGCATGTTTTTTTTTGTGATTTTCTAATTACAATACACATGAGTATGTGAATGAATGATTCGATGAGATGAATAGCACTACACTAACAGCTTTGATGCAAAGATTATTTCACTATGATGGTGTTGACTTGCATTGGTAGAAGTTATTGCTCAGTATCTTTGATGGACAAGGTGGAATGATTAGTAACCTTACATTGTTGAACAAGTTTATCATAGATTGACTACATGCTAATTGGCCTATTCATGATTGAAGGGAAGGAAGATTTGTTTCCATCCCTTGTAAATTCATTCATTCATTGATTAGAGAAGTATGAGGTCTTGAATATGAATTATATAATTGCTCAGCTAAGAGGAGTGTTGAGACAAAAAGTAGTTTTTCTGCTCTACTAATGATTTGTTCCATCTCTTTGAAATTTGGGAACAAAATTCACTTGAAAGTATTATTGATTTGGTTTCATTCTTATGATTGGTAGTTTCCCAAGTTTTTCCATAAAAATTTCTGGATTTATTGACCATCAAGTTTTGGGAGAAGTGATTGAAAATCTTAGAAAAATAGTGGAAAAAATGATGCACTAGAATCAAGATAAAAATTAGTCAAAAATTTAATTTATGAATTTTCATGTTGGTCACGTTAGAGCTCAAGAGGTTGGCCAAAAAGCTCAGACCTCTATAAGGATTATCCTCAACCTACAGTGGGTGACTCGCGCAATTGGAAGCTCTCAAATCAGTCAACTTGAGAGGTCAAGTTGTCAATTAAGTCATGGGTCAACTTGGTCCTGAACCAAAGTTTTACACCCAACAAGAGAGGTTGGGTCAATCCCTTGGTTGAGGTTCGGGGAGTCAAAACCAACTTGAATAGATGCGTAGCAATATAGAAGGGGGCCAACCTCCTACTTTCCTTAGGATAAGTGCCCACCGCATAGATCTATCCACAGCGGTGGTACAAGCTTGTCATGTGCCATGTGGGCCTTTCGAAGGAGTGGTGCAGACATGTCACATGCCACGTAGGCCACTGTGTGGCTACCATGCAGGGGTCAAGTGATGTGATAAGGGTTAAAATGTCTTTTCATTAAAGGACCATAAAATTTTATCCGTAATTCGAATTGAGGTGAAATTTATATTAATGGAATCTCTTTGATGAGATGAACGCAACTATGTGATCCATTTGAAGTTTTGAGGAAGGTTGAAAAAGTCAAAATTTTTAGATCTCGTTCCCATATCTATACCTTGGGAGTTGGGATAGCATAGTGACCACCTCCTCCTAACTATGGTTTGGTTCTAGGGTCAGGTGAGAGTTGTTACAATCCACTAGGTCATTCATTCACTTTCTCCTTTCAGATTCCTAATAGAGCTCTGCTTTGTTCGACACCAAACTAATTAATAGATTATAGTTAAGTGATTTTTTAATCTCCTTTTCCAGTATTACTCTCTCAATTTCTTAGCGAGGATACAATGTTGTTATCTATGGCCAAACAAGTGAGAACAAACCCTATTTTAATTTTATTTTGTAATATATTCTATCTTTTGTTAGATTAGACATTTAAATTGAATATGTTTGTTGGTAGTTGTAGGATTCAATTCCGAAAACTCCTCTCAACCTAAGGATTTCTCAAATAATTATATGAAATCCATGTGCTAACTTACTACATCACTACTCCAGGTATTTTTCCTTTTTATTGTCTTTTATGCCTATTGTTCACAACTCTCTTAGTTCAATCAACACAATAGGGTTTTATGTTAACCCTATTTTTTATGTATGTAGGAAAGTATGAATACATGGGAATGTTTTGGCTTTATCTTAGCATGGAAACAACCCTCAGTAGAAGGTTTTTATTTCAACAGGTATTAATAATCCAAATTTATTTGAACATTTAAAACCTCCAATATTGTTTCTTAATCATTTTCATGTATTAGGGATGTAAATTTGAGTCCCTATAATTTTGAAGAAAATAGTAATCCTTATTCATATTTCCTAGTAATATTTTGTTCGATTTGCAGAGTAGGGTTTATATGTTAAAATACCTAGACCAAATGTTTAGTTCAGTTCTTTCTTATTTGAAGATTTTGGCTAGTTTATTTTATCATGACCATCTATGATTGACCATACCGTGGAAAAAAATATACACAGAGGTTGTTTAATATTTATGGTTTTAACCCTATAGGACTATGCTACTTTGAATATATTAGTTATTTGTCAAGTGTGGAATTTCCAAAATCAAAACCATAGCTTTTCATGGGTTGTTTAGCCATTGCTCACCCTTGGTTTAAATCTTTGGTTATGGTCATGGTTATACAATTTATTGTATTTATAGTAAATTCTTTGCATAGTAATTGTGTTCATTTTAAGGGTTTAAATCTTTTAACCAAACTCTGATAATACTTCATTTGTCTTTGGATTTCCACAGATTAATCATAATTAAAATTTGTTTCATAGATATGATATGGGTTTTTGAGCACAATTATGCCCTCAAGTAATTTGTACAGTTAAACATTTGATTGTTTCTTCAGTCAAAATTTATTTCTTCATTTTGTTACCAGACCTTACTTAAACCTCTATTTTCCTTGATATCTATAGGTCCAGTAAGACTTGAGAAAAATTTGAAATTTTTCATTTGTAAGCATATTATGATGCTTTATAGTACTTCATATATTTTCGGCCCTTCTCTTCAAGTTAGGTGTCCCTGAACAACTGATCACTTCTTCTATAAGATTTGGATTTTCTCATTCACATTCTAAGACATGGAAGCTGAGTCTAGACAATTTTCCCTAAGGGGAAATGTATTGTCATAGGCATTTTTTCTTTGTTCCATTTACTAAAATACTAAGGCCTAAATCCTTTTATCTAGATATTGTTCCATTTGGAATTTAATATAGGCCTTTTCGATCTTATAAGTTAAAAACTTATTTTAATTACTTGTATTTTATGTTGAACTTCTGTTATTAATTTCAATTGAAAATAAAACTATATATATCATGTAATATGGATGTTCTCAATAATTTTCTTCATAATTATATATTATAATGGAGATTCATTGTAAAATATTTGTACGTTTACTGGTTCTTCCCTTTTTTATTGAAGCCGTAAATTTTGGTTTTCTTCTTTTTTCATGTACTCTCCATTTGTATAGTAAGTCTTTTCTTAAGTTTAGTAGTTAAATATTTTCCTATCATTCATTAAGAAATTCCTTCCCATCCTTTAAGATTTATACTTTGGCCTGAACCTACAGCTATGTTTTTCCTCATTTACTGTCATACTAAACTAGTCTATGTTGTTTCTCTAATCTTCCACTAATGCTATGGTTATATTATTTCTTGAAAAATTATACTTGTGAAAGGTGTTAAAAATGCAACAAGAAAATCTCAGTTTGACTTTGCCTTAGTCAAACTAGAGAAAATTTGAATTTCTATTCAGCGAAAATATTAGAAGTAGTTAATTGAGGTGACATGCCACTTGTCACTTAGTTAACTCATCTAATTTGAGTTAGGGAAGCTTGAGTTTAGTTCTGTATGTTTTATTACTAATTTATAGAAATTTGTATTAGTTAATTTGAGCTATTGTCAGTTTAACTAGTTCTAACTATCAGAAGAACTAGTGGAGGTCAAGTTGTCGAAGTGGAACTTTAACCACACTCAGTGATCAACCAATTAACTGACCAATCAACCCAAAATTATTGGTGCATGCATAGAATTCATGTTACCTAGTTGAAATGGAGTGTTACACTGAAATTTGTCACCATGACTGTCTGCAGTTAATATGGCTCCATCAATGGTCATATTATCCTCCTTGTCAAGCCTCATACCTCTGCTCTTCATGTCAAACTTCAAAAAGAGAGAAAGTCACTTAAAAACATGTTTATCTTTGGGTACGCAGGTTCTCTCTACCTTGCCTGTGTGTACGCACTCCAAACACATTGTACCTACGTACTTGTATGCTCTGTAAGCCAAAGGATGGGTGCGTACCCCTGTAAAGGTCAAAAGGCGCGAGTTTCACCTTTAAAAAAGTTACTTGTGGTCACTTCTAGAGCCTTCTAGAAGAGTTTTTGACGTGTATTGAGCGCCTCCAGATGGTTCATGCATCCCTATGATAGAGGAACTTATCCCATCAAGAGAGGAGCTACCCCATCCAAAAGAGGGAGTATCCCATTGATGTTGGAACTGAATAACTTCCTCTAGAATACTCTAAATACAGGCCTTGGGCCAAAGGAGGGGAGGTTGAAAGCTGAACATTCTAAAGGGTAAATGCTGCTGGAATTAGGACTTCCATTGTTGAATTGTGAGGAGAGATCACTATCCTTCCTTGTTGCCATATTGGGAGTGGGTGAGCTTGTCAAAGTAGAGGAAATCTCTTGTTGGACCCTGGGAGGAGCTTGCACAACACCAAGGCTCAGGTTGTAATGGTTCCTTTTTTGTTTCCTTAATACAAATAAGTCCATTCTTCTCAATGATTTGTTGTTAATGAGTTATTTCATGTACTCCTTGGTCTATGTGATGAATATGCTTTGTTTTATGAAATATTCAGGTGTTATGTAATCGTTTGCTTTGTTAGTGTATGCAGGTCTTAAAGTGAAGGAGGCGCTCATCTGGATC
>APFE030515821.1:92146-111803 GCA_000404065.3 Pinus taeda
AACGACGTGTCCTTGATCGCTTTTTACTTTTCAGGTCAAAGGCACTAACTATGAAAATATCCTTCGTCGCAAGATCAAGCGGTTCTCCTAGGTATTATTTTATACTTTTTCGGGCTTAGAAGACACAACTTTACGAAAAAGTTCAATCTGGAGTCTTCTAAGTTTTTCAGACTCTCTAAATATGAAAAGCGCCGAGTTTCTCCTATACTGGACTCGTTAAAATTTCACAGTAAAGGACCTGTTCTATTACAAACAGGAACGGACCACTCCTTCTTAGGGTTCGCATCAAAAACTAAGTTGGACTCATCCGAAGGATGAGCTTACAAACAAACATATGTTATCCTCCTCAAGCTTGTAAAAAATAAAGAGGTACTTGCCAGAAATGGTGGGGGAAAAATGAGAAGAATGAGCCTATTTGATATCCTTTTGTCTCAAGAAAAACCTTACTACCACTCTTGAACACGACACTTATTCATTCACCTGGCTTGGGAAATCCTTTACCTCACAATTGACCAAGATCACTTGACATCTTTAGCCGGGTTATGGGAGTCAACTTTGAGTCATTTGTCACCAAACCATCTGTCGTGTCGTTATGTGTTCAAGAGGTCTATAAAAAAAACATTCAACCGCAAAATATCTATCATTCATTGTGTCATCATTGAGTCAGTCTTTGCAGCAACATTTTTACAACTTGAACTATGATTTCGAGTTGTGGGCTTGCCTGCGACGGGTCGCTTTCTATCGACATCAGCACATTATCTAGAGAGTTGACTTAGAAATCGTCAGTGCCTTGGAATCTGCATGCATCAATGGCAGGTTTCTCGCCATTAGACGTCAGTTTTCATCATTGACTTGCGATCGAAGGATTCCATGAAATGTTCGACATCGACTCATTCATTCACATCTCATGGATTGTGCTGGGTACTTTGAGAACCATTGACATTACTGGTGGTTTCTCCCACACTTGTTAACGGTTTACATCATTAACCGGTAATCAAGTGGTTTCTACCATGTTCGACATCGACTCATTTATTCGCATGGCTAGAATCGTACCAATTCGGGAACAGAAATGAAGACCCTGGATCTAGTTTCCACCATCGAGACTGCGAGGAGTTTTGTATTCATTATGTTGTAGACCAATCATAAACAGATGGCTGCGTCCATACTGTGTCTACAAGAGTCTATGATTATGATGTATTATGAAATCATTCTTGTACCAGAATAGTTAGTCCAATAGTTAAAGTTTTGATCTAAGTATGGGAACGCCTACCTCAGTATGATATGATATTTTACATGTATTTTGTGTTGAAAATTGCAGGTTCCAACCGGGCTCTCCGCAAGATGATCCTCGAAATGATAAAGTACTTCACCCTTCCTATATGACTTAACACCTTTATCTATTACAGGCTTCGTACTTTAGGGGGCAATCTGTTACACTGAATTTTGTCACCTTGACTATCTGCAGTTATATGGCCCCATCAATAGCCATATTGTCCTCTTTGTCAAGCCCCATACCTCTGCTCTTCATGTCAAAACTTCAAAAGAGAGAAAGTCACTTGAAAACATGTTTATCTCTGGGTACGCAGGTTCTCTCTACCTTGCCTGCGTGTACGCATCCCAAATACACTGTACCTGCGTATTTATACGCTCTGTATGCTAAAGCTTGGGTGCGTACCCCTGTAAAGGTCAAAAGGCGCAAGTTTCATCTTTAAAAAGTTACTTGTGGTCACTTCTAGAGCCTTCTAGAAGAGTTTTGACGTGTATTGAGCGCCTCCAGATGGTTCATGCACCCCTATGATAGAGGAGCTTATCCCATCAAGAGAGGAGCTACCCCATCCAAAAGAGGGAGTATCCCATTGATGTTGGAACTGAATAACCTCCTCTAGAATACTATAAATACAGGCATTGGGCCAAGAGGAGGGGAGGTTGAAAGCTGAACATTCTAAAGGGTAAATGCTGCTGGAATTAGGACTTCCATTGTTGACTTGTGAGGAGAGATCACTATCCTTCCTTGTTGCCATAGTGGGAGTGGGTGAGCTTGTCAAAGTAGAGGAAATCTCTTGTTGGACCCTGGGAGGAGCTTGCACAACACCAAGGCTCAGGTTGTAATGGTTCCTTTTTTGTTTCCTTAATACAAATAAGTCCATTCTTCTCAATGATTTGTTGTTAATGAATTATTTCATGTACTCCTTGGTCTATATGATGAACATGCTTTGTTTTATGAAATATTCAGGTGTTATGTAATCGTTTGCTTTGTTAGTGTATGAAGGTCTTAAAGTGAAGGAGGAGCTCATCTGGATCAGCAAGGCTGGAATGCTACAACAAGCGTTGGACCTAAGGTAAGATCGGAAAACACTTGATCTCTCATAGAATAACGTGTGTTTAGAGAAGGATTGCTCTTGTTTGGTTTGTTTGTCACTAGAGAGTCTTAGACTCCTAGGGAGGTTAGGTTTGTCCGCAAAAATAACTATTTCCGCATGACATGGAGATTCTAAGGAAATGTACTATCAGTTGTAAACTATTCAAATGTGTACATGTGATGCATGTAGTCAGAGGAAGGACCTAGAGGATTTGCATAATCCAATTGAGGGAATTTCCTAAATAATAAGGGCTAATTTCCTCGAGGAACAACACAAGGAAATAGCAGCCTGGAGGGCTTGAAAATTGGCTAAGTTTTGTCCAAATTCAGTCAGTCATGAAGAGGGATATACTATACACTTGCAGGGTGTGCTCAGGCTCGAACAAGAATATGTATTTCTTCTTTATTCTTTGATTAATGCAATATAGATAGTAAGGGGTTTTGAGCAGTTGTTTTCCCCTAGAAAAATATTTATGCATGTGTGATGTTTCCTTTTGAAAGTTTATCATAGGTGTCCCAGATGGTGAATTAACTTCTGCGGATTAGTAGAGTATCTTCAAGTCTTATGATTTATTAAATTTCATGATCAGTTTTGAATCTACACATTAATTTCTAAATGGTATTTGAGTTAGATTAATTGTAGAGAAAATATTTCGAAATTGTTATTGCAGGAGGATCATATTTGTAGGATCAATTGCTCGGAGCTAAAAGGATGGCTTTCTATGGGCTAAGGCTCAAGTATGCCCTTGAGGGGAGCTAGAATTATGTTTCTTGGACTGCATGGAGGAGTGTTGGAAGGTAATGGGTTGAAGGAATTCATTGATACTGATATTCTAAAACCATCAACATATGATGCTTAAGATCTAGTAGAATGGAAGAAGTGTGTAGCCAAGGCAAGGAGAATCATATTGGAGTGAGTAAAAGACCATATTGTATCAAATATCCATGGGAAAGATACTTTGTATGAAATGTGGTAGGCATTGACAAATATGTTCAAGAATAGTAGTGACCACAAGAAGTTGGCGCTCAAGGACAAGCTTCGAAATATCAAGATGCAAAAGAATAATACCAGTCCATAGTAGCTGAGAAAGTTCACATAATTTCATGATGAACTTGGTCAAGTTGGTGTTACTATAGAAGAGGGTTATTTGGTGAGCCTATCCCTTCTAGGCCCCAAGATTTGGAACAACTACCAAGCTTCGATGAATGGGAGGGAGAAACTACAAAATTTGGAACACCCATGGTCCAATTTGGTACAGGAGGAAATAAAGCGGAACACCAGAGACAGAAATTCATCCAACGACGAGGATGAAGAGAAATATGTGTTGTCTAGAATGGAAAAGAAATGGAAAGAGAATAAATCCCAATCCAAAGCAGAATCTAGTCAAAGGGGCAAGAAAAAATACTTGTCCAAAATCAAGTGCTTTCACTGTCAAGAATTCGAGCACTATGCCACGAAGTGTCCACACAATAAGACAAGAAAGAAAAACTTAGGAGGAGAAACAAATGAAGCTTTAGCTTCATAGTTTTAGCTTGATTTTACTCTCATTGCATGCATGGAAAGCACAGTGATGGGAAGCATGTAGTACCTTGACAGTGGTGCATCATTCCATATGACGTGGAATAGATATTTTTTCAGGGATTTGGAGGAGAAAGATCTCCAGATGCACATAGAGATGCGATATGAGGGAAGGTATAGTGTGACCAAGATTGGTATATTCACCTTTTAGAGGGACTCTGACTCCCCTCTCAATCTCAAGGATGTGATGTTTTCTCCAGGTGTAACAAAGAATCTTATCTCTATTGCAATTTCAAAAGATTGTGGTTATGATGAGATCTTCAGTAAAGGAAAGGCATTCCAAAGACACATAGCTATAGGACTAGTGAGGTATGTTGGGTTTCATGTGAAGAACCTCTATAATCTTGATGCTAATGATTGTGTTGCATTAAGAACAAAGGTGGAGAAGGTGTAGAAACGTAATGTCGGTGAACTTTGGCATAGAAGACTTGGACATTTGCATCATGGTGCTTTGAAGATCATTATCCCTCCCCAAAGGAGCACTAGAGCAGCAGGACACATGCAAAGTGTGTACCTTGGGGTAGTACACAAAATCCACTTTATGTTATCGGGATAGTAGAGCACATCCAGACCTTGAAAGGATCCACTAATGTTTGTGGACCTTTCTCAACAGCCTCCACTACCAAGCACAAGTATCTTTCCATCTTTATTGATAATGTCTTACGAAAGTGTTGATCTTCTTCATGCAGAAGAAGGATGAGATTTTATCCAAGTTATTAGAGTTTAAGGCACTGGTGTAGAAAGAAACAAGTAAGAAGGTGAAGGATATCAAGGGTGATAATGGAGGTGAGTACATGTCGAATGAGTTTAAAAGAAAATCAAAAGTAGGCATTCGACAAGAGTTGACAACACCCCACAACCCATAGTAGAATGGGGCGGCTTAGAGGGAAAACCGTAGTATTCTGGGAGTAGCACAACCAATGTTTCATGACCAAAGCCTACCTCTGCACTTGTGGGGTTAAACATGCAACACAACGTCTATTTGAAAAAAAGGAGTCATCATCATATTCTTGGCATGATCACACCAGAGGATGCTTTCTCGAGGAGGAAGATGGATGTGTCACACTTAAGGATTTTTGGATCCTCTCTTTACTTCCATGTCTCCAATGAATCAAGGAAGAAACTAGAGCCAACAACAGAATTGGGGGTATTTGTGGGTTACATAGAAACACCCCACAAATACTGTATATACTTTCCATCCCTCAAAATGATAGTTGTGTGGAGGGATGTAAAATTTTATGAATCCAAATCCATGTAGTACTCCCTTGAGAGGGAGCTTCAGATCCCACAATAGGAGTAGATTTTAGCTCCAAAGGAGGAGCCGCGGGAATTTGTGGAGTAGCCACAAGTTGAGGGGAAGAGAGCAGAGATAGCCACTCAATTAGAATCATCCAGAGAAGGAAGGAAGAGAACCAAGGAAGCTGAGAGACTTGTACAGGATGTAAGGGAGAATGTGGGTGATCCTTCAAATTAGCGGAGGCAAAGAAGGTCACCAGATTGGTACAATGGCTACATGGCTCTCATGCCTAAGCTAGTAGAAGCTGAGCCATCCTCTTTTGAGAAAGAAGTAGATCAACTAGTATGGAATTATGAAATAGTGGAGGAGTATGAATCCATTGTGAACAATGGTGTTTGGGAAGAGTTCCCAAGACTAGTAGGAAAATAAGTTGTGGTTTTAAGATGGATCTTCAAGGCGATGCATAAAGAAAACAAAAGAATAAAAAGTACAAGGACAAATTTGTGGCCAAGGGGTACTCTTAGGTTGAGAAGATTGACTATGAGGAGACCTTTTCTCCTGTAGCAAGGTACTCATCCATCAGATCAATCCTTTCTCTGGCTACACAAATGGGGTAAAAGATCCACCAAATGGATGTGAAAACAACATTCCTCAATGGAGTTATTTAGGAGGAGGTGTATATAAAGAAACCAAAAGGATTTAGGACTTTTGACTGGGAGTCTCATGTGCGCAGACTCAAGAGAGTGTTGTATGGTCTTAAGGAAGCACCTCGTGCTTGGTACACCGAGATTGATAGATATCACATCAGTTTGGGCTTCACCAAAAGTGAAGACGATGAAAACCTTTATCATTATGGTAGAAGCTAAATTGTTGATTATTGTTTTATATGTTGATGACTTCATCTTGACTGGTGATGAGCAATTTATCAGATCTTGCAAGGAGGACCTCGCAAGAGAGTTTGAGATGAAGTACATGGGCCTCATGCACTACTTCCTTGGTTTGGAAGTATGGAAAGGTGAGGGGGGACAATTTTTCTCTCAAAGCAAGTATTCCAATGGGATAATTCAGAGGTTCCGCTTGGACAAGTGAAAACCCATGGAGATTCCTCTCGTGACCAACTGGAGGAAAGGGGATGACACTTTAGATGAGGAAGTGGATGTGACTGTTTACTGGAAATTGATGGGTTCACTCATGTATCTTGTGAACACACGACTAGACACGTGCTTTGTAGTTAACCAGTTTAGCCAAGCTATGGTTAGGCCAACCAAACTATTTTGGAGGGAAGGTAAGCATGTTCACTACCTAGTTTGGACTTTAGTACCGACGGACAAAGGGAGTGAAGTTGTGTGGCTTCACTGATGCATATTGGGTGAGAATTCCATCATACCAAAAGAGTACATTAGGTGGAATTTTCAGTGTTGGGTTCAAAATAGTTTCTTGGTACATCGGGAAGAAAATATTTGTGGCACTCATCTCGGTAGAAACAGAATACATGGTTGCAATTCAAGAAGCATGTGAGGTGATCTGGATGAGAAAGATACTTGTTGGCTTGTAGGGTCAAATGATGGATTCAATTGTGATTTACTGTGATAATTAGAGTCTCATCAAAATCTCTTAAAATCATGTTTTTCATTATAAATCCAAGCATATTGATATTCGGTATCACCATCTATGGGATTGTGTGTAGAGGCGATTATGTTTTTGCAGTACATTCTAAGAGAGGAACAAGATGTTGATATTTGCAAAGGCCTTATCAAGAGAGAAGTTTGAGTTCCATAGGTGTAGGATAGGGGTGGTTGATAATCAATTTCTTTCTGATAGAGAGTGTTGAAAATTCAACAAGAAAAACTCAGTTTGACTTTGCCTTGGTCAAACTAGATAAAATTTGAATTTCTATTTCAGCAGATATCTTGCAAGTAGTTAACTGAGGGGACATGGAACTTTCCACTCAATTAACTCAGTTAATTTTAGTTGGGGAAGCTTGGGTTCAGTTCATTATGTTTGATTGCTACTTTGTAGCAATATATTTTAGTTAATTTGAGTTATTTTCAGTTTACCTAGTTGTAATTATCAGAAGAACTAGTGGAGGTCAAGCTGTGGAAATGGAATTTAAACCACACTTAGTGATCAACCAGTTAATTGATCAATTAGCCAAAAATAGATGTTGCATGCAGAGAATTTGAGTTACCGAGTTGATATGGAGATTCCAAGGTAGTGTATTATCCTTTGTAGCATATTCCAATGTGCACAAGTGTTGCATGTAGTTAGAGGAAGGACCTAAGGGAATTGCACAATTCAATAGTGGGAAATTCATAAATAATAGGGGCTAATTTCCCTTAGGATCAACATAAGGAAATAAGAGATTGGAGGGCTTGAAAATTGGCTAAGTGTTGTCCAGATTTAGTCAGTCAGGCACAGGGACAGATTGTACACTTACAGGGTGTTCTCAGGCTTGAGCAAGTATATGTATTTCATTTCTATTCTTTGATTACTGCAATATAGATAGTAAGGGGTTTTGATTTGTTTATTTCCCCTAGATAAATATTCGTGCATGTGTGATGTTCCCTTTTTCAGGTTTATGATATGTACTCTAGAAGGTGAATTAAATTTCGTAGCTCAATAGAATAGCTTCAAGTCTTGTGATTTAGTAAATTTCATGATCATTTTTAAATCTACACATTAATTTCTAGAAAATGAGTGATATTATTAGCATATATTATTTTATCTGTAGCATATTTTGTTTCTACCAGATTGGTTTATGTTTTTAATCATGTTTACAATAATACTAAACATTAATTTTGTATCATAATATGTTCCTTCAATGGTAGAAGTCTATTCATAGAATACTTTTAAGAAATATATCCATGGTAAACAAAAACACCACTTCTATCCATATATAAATATGCATCATAGTTTCATTGTTTTAATTATGCAAATACCCAAATTATATCTAATGTTCAGAGAAAAAAATTATATTCTCTTTCTGTTTGTTTGCATGTATACTTTAGAAAACTTTCATTTTCATGGTACTTGCAATATAAATTCATTTAACAAAGAACGAATAATAAAAAACATAAATTAATCAATACACTAACTTATCAACCTAATTGGGAAAATAATACTAGAGCTACTAGGCTCCACCCAACCTTGACTCCTTCTCAAAGGGTCCCCACAAGCTCCAAATGGTTTGTGAGTCAATTTCTCTATTATTTCTTTTCTGTTCCTATGCCTCCCACACCCATTTTTCACTACGTGAGTCTCATGCCATCACAAGACAAGAAAAATACCCCATTTTTCCAATTCAGTTGGTAGTTAATAACAACCTTCACCTCACACACCAAGTGGTAGGTAGTCACTTGGCTCATTAATGATCCCCACTCTCCCCATCCTCCTAAGGCAATGCCTTATCTTACTAAGTGAGTTGTTAACCAATAAAATTTCATAAACTTAATAATATAATCCTCATATTAGATGCCTAGTTCCTATTCTATCAAGGGTATTTAAATTCCATCCTTAACTTGCACCCCATAGTTTCTCTTTACCCAATTTTAGCTTCAGAATTATTTTCCAATTTTTTATTAACAACTTAACAAAACAAATTTAAGTATAATATTTATCAATGATATAATACTTATAAACCAATCCCAAATAATTCTTAAAGTTAGAACATCAAACACACTTAACATATACAATATTCACAAATAAACGCTGAGTCAGGGGATATCAAAATATCATCCTCTCCTATTTTCATTTTTCTATTTTATTTAATTCCTTCTTTCCCTCTCTTTATCTCATTTAATTTTACATTTATCTCATTTAATTTTACATTGCATTGTATTTTGTCTTATCTATTATTCATTAATTGTCAACTTACATTTAGGTATTGATTCTAAAAACCATCATCTTAGTTCAAATCCAATTCAAAGAAATTGAGATAGGACTTAAGGAGCCTAAAACTTTACTAGATACCCTTTATTGTTTGACTACTTTAAGAAAAACATCTTTAAAGCCTAATTAAAACCTAAATAAAAATCAATAGATCAATCATTCTAGTCGATGATTTTTTTTTTGGGGAAGAATTCACACCTTGTCAAACCTTTTCAAATAGGTGTTAATAAGATATTGTTGTAAAGAATGGTATATGTTTGTAGCATCATATAAATTTTATCAAGAAGCACTACGAGATATTTCTTTTTTCATAGTACTAGAATATTCTTTAAATAAATATTATCATGTTTTGGAGCTTAAATAAAATTCAAATCCTTGTAGATGTTCTACTTAATATCATCCTTTATGTTCTAATGCTCCATAGAGAGATATGATTACAAAAAAAGTTCAATTATGATTTATTGTGATGTTAGACTATTATTATCTCGTATGAACATGTGGTATGTCTAGTCATAATTAAAGTTATTTGTGAAGAAGAACTTCTTTCATAGATAATGTGTGTAACTAAACATTGTATTGGATATACACATGTGGACACATGGCTTCCATATTCTTAGACTAGTGGTAATGATTATTATGAGTCTTGTGAGCCATCGCTCTTCACATTTATAAGTTGAATGTTGTTGTC
This sequence comes from Pinus taeda, assembly GCA_000404065.3. Lineage (NCBI taxonomy): Eukaryota > Viridiplantae > Streptophyta > Pinopsida > Pinales > Pinaceae > Pinus > Pinus taeda. The sequence continues at coordinate 101,898 of APFE030515821.1, forward strand.
ATTAATGCTAATTTCTATTAATGAACACTCTTAATATTTTTCTAGATTGAATTAGTTGGAAGCTCAAATGGAAGGATGGATGAAAACCCTAGATCTAGGGTTTGGATTCCCTAGGCAATGGACATACCCCGCATTTGTTGGAGGTTTTTGAAGCAAAAAATCACTAATTTTGCTTTGACTATTTTTGTCCATAGATTCTCTTCATCATGTTGATTCCATTGATATGTGGAAAGTATTTATGGGCCTCAGAGTTTTTGATTCATGCCTATTTGAAGATGAAAGACCCAACTTGTTGGCTAAAATCCCAACATCATGATAATGTGGAATGACATTAGAAGTTGGCCTAGGGCACATTATATAAATAAGTCTAATATATTGGTCAAAGGTCAACAAAGGATTAAATAAAGAAGACTTCATTGCAAACCAAATAATATTCTTATAGTAATGCCATGATAATAATGGTTAAAATAATAAAATGAAAAAAAAAGAGAAGAAAACCATATTGAATTATTTGTTCACATTCTCCATAGAACAATGGATGACCATTATGCATCCATATAATGTGTCCCACATTTTAAAATTACATTAAAGCAAATGGTCCTGAATAAGTCAGCATATCATATGGTCGTTTTCCTAATTCATGGCATCCTAAAACTATATAAATTTCTCTCCTCTCACCTACTTGATGCAAAAATTAAAAAATAAAATTATCCTCTAAATGTTTGAAATCAACTTCGACCATGTGACATTCCCGAAAATCTAATGAAAGGTATTTCTTGGGCGGTGAAGGATTTTTGTTACTTAATGTTTTTTTTACCAATGAAGGATCCTTCTATTTCTCTGTAGATTGTTGGTGCAATATCATTGTTAAGGTCATTTTTCCTCTCCTTCCAGAAGACCGAAGTTTGTTCTATGGCACGAAAATTAAGTTTCTACATCATTGACAATGTTACCAAGTTCTTTGTGAGCATTCACCTGAAGATTATTTGCGGCCTTTCTACACACAGCTATATATGTATATGTTTGTAACTCATTGAATCTCTGTGGTCATCTCTCGTTAGAGCAAGGGTATATGATTTTTCAAACCTATTTCATACTTGTGGATTTGTGAATAATCAACAACTAATTATTACTATGACATATTTAGATTGGTATCTGCAAGTAGTTTTTGAAAGTCCAGGCCCTTGAATCAAGAAGCTTATTAAAATTCCTTTTAAGGGCTATGCATCAGTTAAAATGCAAGATTAATATGTGTAAGGGATATCAATACTTTTATTTTATCTCTAAGGTTTTGGTTCTATACTATGCTTACGTGGATTAGATTGGCCTTATCTTTGCAACATGCCAAGCCTAATATAAGGATCTTGCATAAGGCTTTAAAACCTAAATTCTGACATTGATATATCCTCAAAGTTGATATTCTCAATCAGTACCAGTATAATTTTGTGTTGCAAGAATATTGGAATGCTTAGGACTTCTTGGTAAATACAAACTTAAAAGGAATTAGTGGAGCATCTAAATCTAAGCATAAGTCACTATCAAAGATCAAAACTAATGCCTATCTTTGCAACAAAATCCATGTGAAGGTTACAATTGTAACATATGATAAATGAATAATTGTTTTTTCCTTGATAAATAATATATTTGAATGATGAAAACCTAATCTGAGCTATACATCCTTCACGTTAAATCTGTAGTAGATATTCATTGATAAACAAGAGTTTAGACTCTACGGGAAGAAAAGGTAATTTAGTGTGATGTGAAAACCTAGCAATGTTCCAATGTTGTTTTATCAATCTACTTATCTTTTGAAAGAATATCGTGGTAAAAAGTCCTCTAGGAAGACATAGATAGAAAAGAGAGAGGCATGCCACTATCTATGATCACCAATTTTTGTGCCTAAAGACACTTCTACAACATAAATTTTATGCCCTAGTTCTGAGAACTACAAAGATTAGTATTGAACACATATTACATCAAGATGTGGAAGGAATTAGCATCTTGAATGAATCAACAGATCTTGAGAATCATGTGCATTGTAATTTGAGCACAATATGTGTTGAATTTGACAATATTGGCTAAGGTTAAATTCTTGAGCAGGTTTTTGTATTTAGTAGGGTTGCTACATGTCGTAGAGATATGATAGATAGTACATCATTGTCAATTATTGTCATAGAGTAGAATCACTATGAAGTCTTCAAAATTATTGTTGCTAGGATCTCACAAGGACACATTGAGCAGTATCCTTTGGCATATGTAGGGTCTGCACTTTAGATTGAGAGATGTGTTTGGTATATTGATATAACTTGAACTAATTTACTACTATTAATAATGGTTGAGTTAGGGTTTGGTATAAATTGTTAAAACATGCATGGTTGATGAATGTTGGGGTGCTTTAGTGAAATTTTGAACCATGACTTGACTATGTCAGCACCTAGAGCTTGGTACTGACATTGAGTAGAAGCAGAGTTGACAGGTTTTCAACAGTTAAAGTTGCTACTGAGTTTTAGTAGAGAAGAGTTGTTCATTAAATAGGGTTTGATATGTATCTTGGACAAAGATAGAAGTGGTTAACATTGATATCCATATTTTGATGTGCAGAGGCAGATTTGATTAATAGAGTTTGTGTTGTAGTTCTCTCTTGTATTGCAGATTCTTTATTAATTTAGAGCACAGGTGGATCCAGTTTAAAAATTGCGAAATGTGGTTCGTCGATTGATCAAGGTGGTGCCAAGAAAGTGGTTGGATTCACCTTTAGGTTGGAGCTTGAAAACACTTCAGTGTGGTAGGGTAGTGCTAGGGAGAGTTGAAGCTTGTAAACTAGGGGGTTGGAGAATCCTTAAGTTGGAGCTAAAAGATAGATGTAAATCTTTTTAAGACAAATATTAAAAATAATTCATTGGTTTTTGTCCTATATTGTTATACATTGTTGAATAGTGTTGATGAATGTTTATGATTGTTTGATGTTAAAAATAATTGATGCTCTATGACATTAAAAATATACTAATTTATAAGAAATATTAATTCACCCTCATCTCAGTTTTTCCAACAATTTGTATCAAAACAATTTTCTTTAGTTACAACTTAACAGTTAGAAGGCAGATCCCAAGTGTATCAAGATGGGAAAGTCAAGGAAGAAAGTCACCAAGCATTAAAAGAAGCCAAAGGAAGTTCTTGGTATTGAAATTATTTTGAAACCTATTACAGTTGATGAACAGAAACAGGTTGGTCCAATTCCTCCAATTAATGAATCAAGTTTTGTATTTTGGAAAGATGAAATGGAAATATATTTGCAAGCTATTGGATATGATGTATGGGATTTTGTTATTTCTGGAGATGTCTCTAATGACAAATAAATAAAAAACAATTCTAAATCCATGAGTATAATCTTAAGTGCACTGCTAAATTATAATGAAATCCAATATAGGACAATTTTCATCTCCCAAACATCTTTGGGAGAGAATTCAAAATCTTCATGCAGGTCTAGATCATTTTGTTCAAGACAAAGATGATTATGATGCTTCAAGTTAATAAAACTATCATATGGAATATTCTAACAATGAGGAAGAAGAAGAAGAAGAGGAAGAGGTATTGATAAATGCTTTGAAAGAGTTGAAGAGCACAAAGGAATAAAATATCAGCCTCAAGGAAGAAGTCGACAAAAAGAAACAAGAACTTGATGTAGCTATTGTAGAGATTAATAGGCTTAAGAAACAAGCGCAAGAAACAAAAATGAAATAAAAATGCCTAGAACGCTGATTAAAGGAATCTGATTAGATATACGTATCAGAAACTGATAAAAAAAAGTACTAGATGAATATTTAGAATAAATTGGTAGGGTTGGAAAGGAAAATGAAAGGAAGAGGGAAAAAATACAAAATCTCAACATAAAAGTAGAAAAGGTAACTCTTATAAAGCTACAAGTAGAGGAAGAAAAAGAAAGATGTAAAATATTGAAAATTTGGTTTCAAGAAGATATTTATAAAAGAAAGGAGAACTTGACATTTCCCAATTTGAAATAGATATGCTCAGGAAGGAGAAATTGCTTGGTGAAAAAATGAAGAATAACAACATCGCTAAAATTAAAGATGAAGGGAAAAAAAATAGGTAATTTCCCACGCACTAAAGATACAAGTTTTAAGAACAAGATTGATGAGAAAATGGACATGATAATTTGTGAAAGGCCAAATCAAAATGAAGGACAAAATAATTTTAAAAATGTTGTGGCTCCAAGAAGTAATGTTGAAGGATTCAAGGACAAGGATCAACAAGAGGTTACAACTCCTCCAGAAAAATGAATACAGAAGATCATCCAAACAGGATAACTCATCTAGCTCCTCTAATTTGTTTAATAATTATTTTTTTCATATACTAACTTTGTACATATGGCTATGGATTTTAAAGGTTATTACAAGTACAATTATCAAGGGCATTATCAAAACCCTAGAAATGAGGTTGTAGGAACTCAAGACAGATACTCAATGGTTTTTTCAGCCAAAGTATATGTATGTCGTACCATCATTCTAGAAAAATGTTGAATGCTACAAATGTCATTACCATGGACATATAACACATGATTGTAGGTACAAGATTGAATCATTCATGATGGAAAACCTTAATATTAGGTACATGAAATTTTTGAGAAGAAAATAGATGCAAGAAGACCAAGAAAATGAGAATATCTAGGTGGATATTGGTGGCCACCTACCTATTCCACTTGGAACCCCACCATTGTTTCTTTCAGTTTCCTTAATTCTAGCACGACTACTTTTTTTGGTAGTTTTTTGGGTCCTAAACTTCCAAAACATTTTTAAGGAACTAAAAGACATTTTTTTATAGAAAATGGAGAGTCTAGAAAAGTACCAAATTGCTTCATCAATTTTTTCAGCCCACTCTTCAAGATCTTCGAAACGAGGTATTATGATATCCAAATAGAGATCGTATGCCAAAGTTACAACCCCAAGAAGTTGACTTTCCAACTTACCCCAACGGTGTCCACAAGATTTTTGCGCTTCATCTCTTAGGGCTATATTTTTGGATGTTTATGGTTTCTCATTGTTTCTCAATGATAAAAAAGCCATCAAGCATCATTATAACATAGTTTAGAGGCATGTAGCTGCCACATCTCTTCTCAGAGATAAGCTACCATGACTCGAGCTAGTTTATTTCCATTATGTATCTAAGCATATTTCAGTTCTTTGATATTAATGAAATGAAGTTTTGTTTTTGTTGCATCTCAAAAGTTCATCTTTGTATTTGTATTATGTTGCGTTCATGTATAAGTCTGGATCATCAAAAATTCTCAGTGGTAATGCTTTCAAGTTTTGTAAAGGAGAAAGGGTGTGATGAATCCACAGCAGAAGATGTCAAGATTCAAGATGATCCATCTATAGCGCTATATTCTAGCTTGATCTAGACTTTGATGTTGAAGTCTCCATTTTTGGTGAATGTTGAATAGGGGGAGGCTATATATCAGGTTAACAATGACAGATGATAGATTGAGTAAGTAGTTATAGTTTTCATCCTCATGGCCATCTTTAGTAGAATAGTAGCTTCAAATTGACAAGACATGGAAAGGATTTCATAAATATTCAGGTAGAATTAGATGCTCAAGTCATGGGATCATAGTAATCTAGGGGAAGAGAAACAATCAGAGAAAGTAAACCAGTCTATTGCAAGAAGCATCAAAGAAATGTATTTATTCAAGGGGGGAGAATCGTTAAAGGAATATAGGTCCACATTGATTGTCATCTCTTCGAAATTGACAGATGGGAAGAAAGGAATATCATTAGAAGAATTCAAAGGAATCATCATCATTTTGGGAAAATTATTCTACTTTAGGAACATCAAGTTTGCATATCAGAATTTCAAAAGGTCTCAATTATGGAAATTCTTATTAAGCACAACATGTCAAGGAGAGATAAGTTTTTTATTGTAGCAAGCATTGATCAAGGCATTTTAAAGACAACAAGGTGTCTTGACGTAAGACAAAAGAAGGCTTCTCATCAGGTAGCATAGGTAGCTTACAGGTGCACAAGTAATAATCCAATTACAGTTCCACATAATCAGGAAGATGGCTAGGGGGAGTCACCCTTTTCCACTAATGTCAATGGGTGCAACAAATCATGTCATGAAGATCAGAGGCATGGAGTCAAGGGGAGAAGTGATCACAGGGGAACTATGTGTCGGCCCATCAATGATAAAAGGGGAGATTGTTGAATGGTCTTGTCATTGATGTCAAGATATGTTAATGAACTCTCTTAATATTTATCAATATTTCATTAGTTGGAAGCTCCAATGGAAGTATGGCTAGAAACCCTAGCTCTAGGGTTTGGATTCCCTAGCCGATGGACATACCCTGAAATTATTGGAGGCTTTTGAAGTATCAAGTCACCAAATTTTCTTAGGAGATCCTTGTCAATGGATTCTCCTCATAATTTTGATTATATTTATATGTGGAGCATCTTGAGTAGCCTCATGGTTTGTGAGTTATGCTTATTTGAAGATGAAGGACCCAACTTGTGGGCTAAAACCCAAACACAATGATGATGTGGCATGGAATTAGAGGTTGGCCTATGGAAAATTAAAAATATTTATAATATATGGTCAAAGTTCAACAAGGTAATGACATGATAAGCATGGTTAAAATAATAAAATAACATATTGGATTATTTGATCACATTCTCCATAGAACAATGGATGTCCATTATACATCCATATAATGTGGCTCACGCCTTTTTAAATTACATTAAAACAAATAGTGTCAAATAAGTTGTCAAAGGATATGGTCAATTTCCCTAATTCGTGGCATTACAAAATTATATAAAGCCATCTCCACTCACCTCCTTGATGCAACAATTAAAAAAAAATATTGTGTGAACATTTGAAATCAACTTCGATCCTATGGAGTTCCTGAAAATATAATTAAAGGTCTTTCTTGGGCAGTAAAGGATCCTTCTATTTGTTTCTGGATTGTTAGTGAAAGATTATTTTTAAGGTCATTTTCTTTTCTCTATCTAGAAGATTGAAGACAATTCTATAGAATGAAAATCGAGTTTCTACATTAGTGACAATGTTACCAAGATCTTTGTGATAATCCACCTAAATATTATTTGTGGCCTTTCTACACATATATATCTGATTTTTTACATCTCGTTGAAATTTCATGGTCATCTCTAGTTAGAGCAAGGGTATATGAATATTTTGGACCTATTTCAGACTTGCAGATTTGTGAAGAATTATTAAGTGATCATTGTTATTTCTTTCAACTCAACTTCATATCCATAGTGACGTATTTACATTGGTATCTAGAAGTGGTTTTCCAAAGTCTAGGCCCTTTTATTAAGCAACTTATTTACATTCATTTAATGGATATGTGTGTGTTAAAATGCAATATTAATTTGTGTAAGGGTATTGACTATGTTGGATCCGCCAACATTCAGAGAATCTTTGTAGTGAGAATTCCCAACTAGACCTCAGATCGTTTGGAGTAGGAGTCCAGGTAGTGGGTGGTAATGTAGTGCCTTAACCATAGTGTTGGGTTGTGTTATATTCTTTCCACGACTAACCTACGTAGTGCTCCTTCTGCAGAGGCGAAAACCACCTCAGATGAAGGTGAGGATGTGTACTTGGCTTCTTCAAGTACACATGTAGATCATGAGGCATGGTTGATTGACTCAGGTGCATCCTTTCACTTCACTCCCCATAGAGAGTGGTTCTACGAGTATGAGAAATATGATGGTGGTGATGTCTTCTTAGGAGATGATAGGAAGGCTAGAATAATTGCTAGCGGAAAAGTAAGTTGAAGTTGCAAGGTGGAAGGGTTAGAACCCTTCCAGGTGTTCTGCATATTCTTGCATTGGTCAGAAATCTGATTTCTGTAAGCAAGTTGGATGATGCAGGTGTAAAGACAGTGTTCCAGAAGGATACCTGCAAGATGGTTTGAGGAGCATTGGTATTGATGCGGGGAGTTTGGATTGGAACTCTGTACAAGCTGCAAGGTAGCACTGTTGTTGGCAGGTGCAATAGTTCTATGGTTCCTGAAAATGGAGCAGAAAATCTAGTGGTCTCTGGAGAGAAGACCATGTTGTGGCATCAAAGGCTTGGACATATTGGAGAGAAGGGCCTTCGAATACTTCATGGTAAAGGTATGGTAGAAGGTATGAGTAATAGCTCTCTGGATTTTGATTTCTGTGAAAATTGTGTATATGGGAAGCAGAATCGGGTGAGTTTCCCCTCTGGTGGTAAGAGGACGAAACAAATATTAGAGCTTGTGCACAGTGATGTGTTTGGACCTGTGAAAGTTCCATCACTGGTTAAGTCTGTGTACTATGTATCATTTATAGATGACTTCTCAAGGAATACATGGATATATTTCCTTAAGAAGAAATCTGAAGTCTTTGACAGGTTTAAAGAATTTAAGGCTCTGGTGGAAAATCAGACAGAGAAGAAGATAAAGGTGCTGAGGACAGATAATGGTGGAGAATTCTGCAGCAAGGAATTTGAAGAATTTTGTAAGAAGTGTGGTATAATTGGCAAGAAGACACTCCATATACAACCCTCAGCAAATGGAAGTCACAGAAAAGAATGAACAAGACGTTGATGGAAAGGCAGAAGCAGCCAGCTGGTGCCTGGGTTAGGACAAGACATTTCCTGGCAGAGGCGGTGGAGATACTTCATGTACTGGTCACAGGTCACCTTCATCAGCGTTGGAGGATAAGACTCCACAAAAAGTATGGACTGGTAAGAAACCCTCTCTTTCACATCTGAGGGTATTGGGATGTGATGCATATGTACATGTTTCAAAGGAGAAACGAACCAAGTTGGATAGTAAATCTGAAAAGTGCATCTTTATTGGGTATAAGGATGGTTTAAAGGGTTATAAGCTTTGGAACCCAGTAACAAGGAAGGTTGTGTACAGTCGAGATGTGGTGTTCAGAGAGGTGAAAGATGTTATTAAACATGAAGTCCAACCAAAGGAACCTGTGAAGATAGAGTTTGAACTAAAGGAGGAAGAATCAGACTCTGTAGCAGAGGAGGAATCAGAAGATGAAGAGCCACAAACTCCGACTGTGAGAAGATCAGCTCGAGAAAGAAGGCAGCCAGAAAGGTATAGTCCATCTGCTTTCTGTTCAAACTTTGCTTTGTCTGTTACTGATGATGATCCCAGAACTGTGAAGGAAGTAGTGGATTCAGAGGATGGAAAACTCTGGAAAGAGGCCATGGTTGATGAAATGGCATCTTTGCACAAAAATGAGGCTTGGGATCTGGTGGAGTTGCCGGCTGGAAGGAAACCCATTGGCAGCAAATGGGTGTTCAAGAAGAAGGAAAATGCAGAAGGGAATGTGGAGAAATACAAAGCTCGGTTGGTAGCAAAAGGTTATTCCCAGGTGCCGGGAATTGATTGGTGATATTTTTTCTCCTGTTGCCAAGGTAACTTCTATTAGATTACTTTTATCTGTTGCTGCTGCTTTTGATTTTGAGGTAGAACAGATGGATGTGAAGACAACTTTTCTTCACGGGGATTTGGAAGAGGAAATCTACATGAAGCAACCTGAAGGCTTTGCGGTGAAGGGTAAGAAAGAACTAGTATGCAAGTTAAAGAAGTCTCAGTATGGGTTAAAACAGTCACAAAGGATGTGGTATCAGAAATTTGATACATTTATACGGTGGACTTGGATTCACCAGTAGCAAAGCAAATCATTGTGTGTATTTTAAATTAATTGGTGACTGTGTTATTTATCTGGTCTTGTATGTGGATGATATGTTTTTGGTTGGAAATGACAAAGAGATTATCCAAGATTTGAAGACTCAATTGTCCTCCAAATTCGACATGAAATTCTTGGTGTTGCAAACTATATTTTGGGCATGGAAATTAAAATAGATCAGGCAAGGAGGAAGCTCTGG
>APFE030515821.1:113614-130414 GCA_000404065.3 Pinus taeda
GGGGCAGCGCCCCGAGAAAACTTTTTTTGGACCCTATATTAGGTTGGGCGAACCTACCTATGGTTTTTCGGTCCACGGTTTTGGACGCGATGGTTTTCGGTCCATGGTATTGGATGCTTCGGCATGTATAAATATGTATTGTAACATTGAAAGGAATATAATGAAAAATCAAGCTGGTAGTCTCGGTTTTGAGATCAAGTGGGAAATCTCTGTGTATATGTGTTTTAATGCTCTCGCATTTTTATTTTTCCTGTGATTTAGAATTCGTATGCAGGTAATTTATGTACAGGGTTAAAACCTACACGTAGTAATGCACAGATATAAGTATGATAACTTTGTTAGGAAGCAATTGTGTGACCTTACAGTGATTCAAGTAGGATGCATAGGGGTTTTAACACATGAAAGGGAAAAGGAAGTGTTCCCCTTAGAAGCATGTAATAGTACACAGCCCAAAAGGAACACACAAGCAGAATGACATCACAAACTGAAATGTGGAATAGTCCAAAAAACAAAGTGACAAGTTAACAAGATTCATACAATTGCATAAAAAGTATTTCATAAGAAAATGCATAAGTTAAACAACATACATTGGTAAAGAAACTAGAATCGCCCAACTACAATAACAAGATATGCATGAAAGCATGTTGGCTCAGTTATCATTATTATAAGTGAAATTTTCATCCATACATACACCATTGATAGCCACTAGCCCCAATAGTGGAACATTACAATCAAGAACACCTGCTCCTCCAAAGAATTATACTCGCTCTATGGTGTGGAGAAGCTAAGGCTCATCACAATACTCCTAATTCTTCTCTAAGCGTAAGCCTAGACAAAATCTTGGCTCCAAAAATCTCGTTCTATGAGTTATGAGGTTCTATTTATAGAAAAAGGGTGGGGTGACCCTTGACATTCCCCTTTCTGACACTTTGACTACCCTCATGCCTCTTCTACTTCTTTGCAAATAACCCATTACATTACATAATGATTGTTCACATTCCACTAATGACACTTGGAATTTCACTTACAACATATTTACAAATAATATAAATTTTCCACATGTACCAATGTGAGACAAAATAGGCTAGAGACAACCTAACAAGACAAAACACTATGACTCAGAAGTCTGGGGAAAGACCAACTTGAAAAGCTCCACTTGATGCTTCTCGCTAATGTGTTGATGGTGTTTTTCTGATAGTGCAAATATTGCCTCCATAGCTTCTGGGTATATGGTTTTGGAACCTTTTTCCAACTCATCCTGAATCATTTGCAGCATGGTCTTGACCATGACAAGACCACCAATTTACTTCTGCATGTTTTGTGTGATCAGCTCCAAGACATTGTTGGTGGCCTCTCGCCTTAGCTGCTCCATATACATGTCGATCTCTAGTCGGACTTGGTTCTTGTGCTTAGCCTCGGTGAGGGAACTAATTGACGGGATCTTGTGCATTCCCACCATGACATCCAAATTCTTATACAACTGTGCATATGGATCTTGTGTGTTGTTGATGAATGGAGTGAGCTTCTCATAGTTTTGGATCAACATATGGATCCTTTCTTTTTCTAGATCTTACTGAAGCGTCATCATCTTGGGCAAGTGAAGTGGGGCTCCCTTGTATTTGATTATCCATTCTTTCACATGGGTGATAGCAGCTTGTATTTCCTTGAGAGTTTAGACAATCCTTTTGCTCAACTACTAAAATCCATATAGATGAACAACCACCTTATGCACGATGAAAAATCCATCATAGAGTTTCTGCATCATGGCCTCAAGAGTTGATACTTCAACAAGTGTCACTTTCCTCATCTCTTCCATTAAGAAACTTGCAGATTGTTCTACCTTCTGCTTGTCCACCTATAAGTTCTTTAACATCTGTTCATTCTATGCTAACGGGAACTTGACATTTGAGCTTGTGGCACCTTCATAAGCTAAGGTGGCATCGACCATGGATACTAAATGCTTTCTAGCATCTAACATTATCACCCTTTCCTTCATAAATGCAAGTGACGCCCAATCATTTGGGAAATTCTTTCTTCACACCTATACAATCTTCTTCTGCAACTCATCGAATGATATATTGTACACATCTATCACCAGATCATCATCAAGGAGAATAACCTCTCCTTGCTCACTCGGGACTGGTTCTGATAGTAGAGGTGGTGGAGACTAAGAGGTGACCTCGGGTGGTCTTAGCATGAGGCCAGTGTCTTTTTCATGTAGCTCTTATCCCAACTCCATGTCTGTCACTTCAATCAATTGCTTAATCTACTCAGAAAGTTCCTGATCCTGCATCTTCTCACACTCTTCTTCAAATGTTGTTTGTTCTGACGCCTCAACCTGTATGGGTGCAATTGTCTCTATCATCGCGGTTTTCCTTTCATCCTCTTCCCTTTTCTACTTCTCTTCCCTCTCTCCCCTTCTTAGCTCCTCCTCTTCCTTCAACTTCTTCTTCATTTCCTACAAATACCTTTCTTATTTCTCCAACCTTTTATTTTCTTTCTTCCTTCACTCTACCCTCTTTATGTGTTGTTGCCTCTTTGCCTCCACTTCCAAAGTTAATTTCTCAATGAGAGGATCTTATTTTAACTTGTATCTTTTCTTAGCCTTTGGGTTCTCTGAAATATTCCTCTTACCCTTTTCATGCATCAATTTGCTGCTTATTGTTGTTCTTATTGTTTCTTCCTGTGGTGCCACTACCTTTAGAGAAGCTTTCCATGTTGTGGTTATACTGACCGGTTCATTGAGTTTGGAGTAGTTGTAACAATGCCACCAAGGGTCCTCCTCTGCCTAATGACATGTCCTGTATATCCATGGATAGTATAGCTCCACAAGTGGTTCTTGAAAATACCGTGGGGATCACACGGATTGAAGTCTTTGGTGTTGAAATCGAACTTTACTATCTCCTTATCTTTGGCATCCACATATTTCAAGCTCTTAATCTCATACATTTTGATCCACAAAGGAAGGGCGGGCCATGTGTCTTCTTCTTTATGTGCAGTCCTACTGATAACCCTATAGAGAGGAATATGGTACCTCTTGGATGACAACCTTGTCCATGGCATACCTTGGTAGAACATGCAGAGGCTTGTCTCTGCCAAATACTCTGATGAAGAGGGTGAGGCATTACAATCTGTAATGTTAAGTATCGCCTCCATCACTTCTTGGGACATGCAAGGTGGATCTTGATCAAAGATCAACTTGTACACCAGGATGATGAAATGGTCAGTTAGCCTCGCCATAACTCCCTGATAGTTGCATTCGGAAAGCAACTTGCAATAAATATTGAAGGAATTATCTTTTGGTGTCAATGTCCAAACCATGCCAGGAAACGTTGGGCATAGATTGCACAAGTAAATACATGGACATGTAGAATCTTGCCTGCTCATCCTTGAGTGGATTCCTAGAATTAGTCACCCTGATTTTTGGCTAAAGATGCAACATATTTGACTAGTTTAATGGACTTCCATCATTCACCAACTAGTCCAACACAACCACCCAATTCTCTGGAAAAGGACTTTGTTCTCTCTTAACCATATAATCAGCATGAAAAGATGATCAAGAACTGGTAGGCCTTCTTGAGTGACTTTGTCTTGTAAACATGAGTGGGTGTCGCTTTGATCTTTGACAGCCCTTTCACCCAACGCTTTATAATAACTCTGGTGTTCACAAATATGTGGGTGGCATAGAAAAGTGAATCCATGCAGTTCACTAGCTGAGGTAAATGATATATATATTGATATTTCTTTGTACTGAAGATGGTAAATTGTATCCCACTGGCACTACTCAATTTCATAGTCTTTGGATCTATGCATGATACAATCCAGTGGATGATTTCCAAGGCGGGATACCTGCATGCAACCTTATGTAAGCATGACCGGTGGACACTGTTATAAACCTGTTGATCCTCTAAGTATTCCTTGGAGTCCCTTTGAAATATATCTTTGATTTCCTTCCATCTTAACTTCATTCCCTTCTCAATGAACAGCTGAGTGTCTCCATAAACTGGAAAATTCACTAACATTTTCTCAATTGTTTCCCCAATGCTACTCTTAATAGGATCCTTTGATGCATCGCTCTTGGAAACCATGTTACCTATAAATGCTAGAGTTTCTCAAAAATTGATGTACCTGGAGACAGAGAGGACACTCATGACATGCAAATGTTAGCTTGAAACCAAAAGAACTTCAATAATTGACAAAGAAACAAACTAGGTAACTACTGGGAAGGATTGCACAATCTTGACTCTCTGAGGTGACTGACTACCAGCTGGAACTATGCATTCCATAGTCAAAGGAGTCAGTGGGGAGGTCTTGCTAACTGAAACGGCACAATGCACAGTTCAATCTAGGCACATGCTAGGAGAGAGCGTGCATTACACAGTCTCGGGCCAAGGCTCAAGGTTAAATCCTAGGATTGCGTAGTGCAAGTTGGAGCCAGGCTTGGGAAACCTCTGTATAATTCCACAAGCCAATTTTGAGGCTTTCAGCTCTAGAAATGTATAGTGCATTCTCGGGAAGACGCAATATGGGCTAAGGAAGCCCAGATATGCCAAGGGGAAATGAGAAATCAAATGTGGAGAGAGTCACCACAATGGCAACCAATAGTGCAAAAACTAGGTAATGAATACAACACTTCGGGAAGGCAATGAAAAACTTAAAACAACACTTCTACAAGCTAAAAAAAGTTGAAACGTCAGCGTTCGTTCAAAAAAATGAACGAAACATCACTCTCACAAGCTAAATAAACAAAAGCAGCAAAAAATTCAGTAATAGACTAGAAAAGAAAGACTTACCCAGAAAAGCAATGACGATAACCTTAGAGGTTCCTTGATCTCCTTGGGAATGCTAGAGCTCCAAGATCAGATGTGAAAATGAGATTTGGCAGTGCCCATTAAATAGATTTGGTCAATTTAGGGTTTATGATACGAAGGCAAAAAATTAAGGGGAAAAGTGACACTTGGCAGCAGTTTCAAAAATAAATCCAGTGCCACCTCCAGACTGCTAAAAATAGATCCCTATGTTTTAGGGATGGTTTTTCACTTTTTTTCTTTCTCGCTTTTTTTCATTTTTCTTTTTTCGGTAAAAAAATTTCATGCATTTCTTGGATAGATTGCACAGTTTCGTGGAGAACTATGAAACTCATTGGTTCATGCATCTTGCAACTATTGAGGGAAAATCTTCTGCACAATATCTAGGTTGAGTGGCCCTAGATGCCTCTCATGCTTTGCAATTTCCTAGCTGAAGGCTGGCTATCAGCTAGTTTTGCACAGTTTTGAAGATTAAGGCTTGTTGTTGTCTTGGACTATGCAATTCCCAAGAGTAAGGTTGGTTTCCCTCAAGGATTGTGAAGCTCACTAAGGCAAGCCTCGAACTGAGTTGAAACCAAGTCAAGACATCGGCTTGTAGGTTAGACATTAAATCAAGTGAAAGAACACAAGCCATAATGTGAAATATATAGCTCAATTAAAGCACAAGTGCCTGGGTCAGTGTGCAATGAGCTACTATGATATAGGAGGGAGGCTCCAAAATGAAGCATAGGCAAAATTTTGGAGGGTGGTTGTAGCCGCTACAACATTGGCAACACACTAGTAGAACTTCGTCTCTCTATATAGACCTTGTCTCATGTAAAGTGACTATAACTCTTCCAAGTGTATAATTTGATTCTTTGATTGTCATAGCTTCTTCACTAACTTGAGTTAAAGATGTAGTCCCTATCTTTCTCTTTATCAGTAGCACACATTCAACTGATTTTTTTTTATTGGGGATGATGGGTATATTGATGAACAAGTAATATAGTTTGTCAAAGTTTTAGTTTCATCTCTAGTTTTGCTCCGCTACCAGTAGGCTTGGACAATACCCTGCCGGAGTCACTTCCACAACAAAATAATGCATCTCTTCTGCCAATGAGCTTGGATAGTACCCCAGTGGAGTTACTTGCTTCACCTTTCTGCGATGGAATCCTTTCTCTTCTTTCACCTTTATTTTATTTTTTTCATTTCATTTTTATTTTGAATCAAAGAACTATGCATAGCCACTTATTTATTTCATGAGACAAAAGAGAGATCCTGACTTATTGAGAGCAGAAGAAGTTTTTCCCTTCAGAGAAGGAAGTTTATGTATATGTTTAACACACTTGTTACAGTTTTCCCACTCAACTTGCTCTACTTGACTAAGTTCACAAGGGTTAACCAAATATAGAAAACCGATTAGAGTAAGTTGTACTAGTTAAAGTGAAAGCATTGTGATTTCACCAAGCCTCACTCTAAAATGAATGTATTTTCCATCAAGGTATCACTGACTAGAAGAAAAGAAAGATCTTCAGAAAGATAGGGAATAGATAGATAACAAAGTGTTGGTAGTTGTACAAATCCTCATGTATTTCACCTTGCCTACCTTAGAAACCAAACACAGTTTCACGTGGGACTAATCCTACAGGCGCTTAAAGGAAATAAGTAAGACAAAGCAAAATAGAGTAATAAAACTGAAATAGAAAAGAAAACACTACTCCTACTCCCAAGCTAAGCAGAGCATGGTCCAACTCAAGTGAACTGATATATTCAATGCAGCCACTGGTGCATTGGTTGACCCATGTAGGTGATGGCATCGTTGACAAGAAAGATATTCAAGAAAATTGATAAAAAATAAAGATAAAGCAATGCAAATGAAAACGTTCGAATTTTGAATGCACCCACAAAAAAGAACAAAATAAAAGCACATTAAAGGCACTTTGAAAACATATCATGGTGTTGTGTCACATTGCATGTGGAAAAAAACCATGTAGAAACCTTTGAACTTGACAAACAAGAAGACATGAAGAAAGCAGATCATTTTCATTTCGCCGCAGTGCTTGCTAGTATGACTCCTCCAATGCATGAGCGATAAGATCGTGTGATTCTGGTGGAGGATGTGAAAAGTGTAAACTAGATTGATTTTCAATGTGAATAAAAGAGTGATGAGGATGCCGAGGAGATTCAACAGGCTTCTAATCAGAAGTGTAACTAACCTCAAGGCTACGAGAACTTGACATAACCATCATCTCAAGCTGAAGTGCCTCGACATCTTGAGGAGTTCCCACTTCATCATAAGATGGATCATCAAAGACTGGTGGCTTAGAAATATCAATAGTAGGTGAATCATAATTGTGATCAGACGAACGAGTAAAAATATAACAACAACCATGATCGAAAAATTCTAGATGGACATCAACATCCTCATGATCTAACGAATCATACAGAGGGGGTAATGAAAAACAAAAAATTTCACCTTATGAATTTCCAGAAATGAAAGATGATAGATTGAGTGAACTTGGGAAGAAATATTTGTCCTCTCCATAATCAAATGATAGGCTGAACATCCTATGCATTTTGTGAATGATCGAAAGTGGAAATATCTAGATATGAATTTCCAGAAGAGGGCAGAGAAATGGAAGAATCGCAGAAGATGTCAAGATAAACCAGACGAGGTGCAGACAGAAGGAGGTTATCCTTCACCGCAAATTCTTATTCAGATTCCCACATATACTCATAAAAAATGATAACACAAGTTGGTTTCCCAATACCAACTCCATCCACAATTTGATCCTTGTGAACATCACATGTAAAGTCCAGAACGGATGAACAAAACACACAGAAATACGGAGCATTGACAAAACCAAAGGACGGAGGTTGAGGGGATGAGACCACGTGACAACTATCATGCTTACATTCCAAATCTACGCAGAAATCCAGGGGTAGGAGGAGATGGTGACAGTTCAACATGTAGGTTCTCAACTTCCCCCTCCACATCCTATGAAGCTAGAGCCGTTTGATGAGAAGGGGAAGGGGGGTCACTTGGGACAACAACATTTCTCGTCTCAGATTTAGAAGCTCTAACACCAAGGTATGATGGGAGGGGTTCGAAAGATTCTAAATCATGTGGATTCTTAGATATGTGAACAAGATAATGAAATCTTTCATTAAGGAATTTCCAATCAACTTCATCTTCCATAAATTCAAAACAAAAATGACAGAAACAATCATAAAAGTGTGCAATAGATTCTTCACGTGTTTTTTGCAATCTTAGAATTTTGTGATTAATATCTTTACGGTAATAAAAGAAGAAACCATGGCCTAACTCTCTGATACTGTGGTTGAAAGAGTGTATAGAGGCCGCGAGCAATGTGTAACACCATTGCTTAACGTGCCCTTCGAGTGTGTAAGCGAACAACCCACAGGCAATGTCATCCGAGGGGACTTCATTCTTGTCACAGAAACCTAGAAAGGAAAGTTCATGAATTAACAAGCATTATTCACTTTCATCATCATATTTGAGTTGTGACAAGTCATCTATAACATCCATCAATGCATCAAAATCAGAAGCGTGATTAAAATGTGTCGAGGTTGAGATTGTGATGTAAGTCATGAATGATGTGCAAAGATTCAAAATATACTTAAAGGACTCAGCTTGTCATTTGGCCCTCCTTCTAGTGCCAGAAATTTCAACCATGTTGAACCCTCCAATATTCAAGGGATCTCCCTAGTAAGACATCCCACCTAGACCTCGGACTGTTTGGAGTAGGAGTCCCAACAGTCGGTGGTAATGTAGTGCCTTGACCATGGTAGTGCAGAGATAAATATGATGACTTTGGTCAAAAGCAAGTGTGTGACCTTGCAGTGGGTCAAGTGAGATGCATGGAGTGGAAAATGAAGTATGCCCCTTAGAAGCATGTGATAGTATGCAGCCTGAAAGGAACACACGAGAAGAATGACATCACAAATAGAAATTTGAAATAGTCCACAAAACAAAGTGACAGGTTAACCCAACAACATGCATTTAACAAGATTCATACAATTGCATTAAAAAATGCATAAATTATGAAACATACATTGCTAAAGAAACCATAATAGTCCAATTACAATAAAAACATATGCATGAAATCATGTTGGATCAATTATTATTATTATAAGTGAAAGTTCCATCCATACATACACCACTGACAATGACTAGCCCCAATAGTGGAACATTACAGTCAAGAATACTTGTTCCTCCAAAGAAGTATTCTCACTCTACGGTGTGGAGGATTCAAGGCTCATCAAAATACTCCCAAGCCTTCTCTAGGCCTAAGCCTAGCCACAATCTTGGCTCCCAAAACCTTTTTATATGAGTTATGAGGTTATATTTATAATAAAGGGTGGGGTGACCCTTGACATTCCCCTTTGTCAATCTTTGACTATCCTCATGATTCTTCTACTTCTTTACAAATAACTCATTATATTGTATAATGATTTTTCATATTCCACTAATGACACTTGGAATTTCACTTACAACATATTTACAAATAATATACATTTTCCACATGTACCCATGTGAGGAAAAATAGGCTAGAGACAGCCTAGCAAGACAAAACACTATGACTAAGAATTTTGGGGAAGGACCAACTCGGAAACCTCAAGTTGATGCTTCTCAGTGATGCACTGATACCAAGCTTGGTATTGTGCTATGACATCCCCAAACTACTTGATGGTGTCCTTCTGATAGCAGACTCTTGCCTCCATAGGTTTTACGTATATGGTTTTGGAATCTTTTTCCAACTCATCGTAAAGCATGTGGAGCATGGTCTTGACCATGATAGGACCATCAATGTTCTTTTCCATGTTTTGTGTGCTCAACTCCAAGTCATTGTTGGTGGCCTCTCGCCTTAGATGCTCCATGTACTTGTTGATCTCTATTCAACCTTGGTTCTTGTGCTTAGCTTTGGTGAGGGAACTAATTGATGGTATCCTATGTTTTCTCACCATGAAATCCAAACTCTTATACAACCATGCATATGAATCCTATATGTTTTTTATGAACAAGGAAAGTTGGTCATAGTTCTGGATAAACATTTGGATCCTTTCTTTGTCTAGCTCTCCCTGTAGCTTCATCATCTTCAGCAAGTGAAGTAGGGCTACCTTGTATCTCATTGTCCATTCTTGCACATGGGCAATAGCAGCATGTATTTCCTTGATATTTTAGAAAATCCTTCTACTCCATTGCTGAAAGCCATAAAGATGGAAAATGGCTTTATGCATAATGACAAATCTGCCATAGAGTTTCTTCATGGTGACCTAAAGAGTTTATACTTCAGCAAGTATCACTTTCCTCATCTCTACCATTGTGAAACCTACAGATTATTCTGCCTATCCACCTACAGTTCTTTGTTATTTATTCATTCTCTGCTAATAGGAAGTTGACATTTGAGCTTGTGGCTCCTACATAAGCCAAGGTGGTATTGGCCATGGCGACTAGCTGCTTTTTGACATTTGACCCTAACACACTTTCCTTCATAAATGAAGGTGATGTGTGATCATCCGGGAAATGCTTTCTCCATTCCTATACAATATTATTCTACAACTCATTGAATGATAGATTGTACACATCCATCACTGGAGTGTCATCAAGGAGAACGGCCTCTCCTTGCTCGCTCGAGGCTGGTTCTAATATTGGAGGTGGTGGAAACTAAGAGGTGACCTTGGGTACTCTCGGCATGAGGTCAGTGTCTTGGTCCTATGGTTCCTATCGCAACTCCATGCCATCACTTTGATCAATTTCTCAATCTACTAAGTACGTTCTTGATCCTACATCTGCTCACCCTCTTCTTCAATTGTTGTTTGTTCTCACTCCTCAACTTGTATGGGCGCAGTTTTCTCTGTCATCACACCTTTCTTGCATCCTCTTCCTATTTCTGCTTCTCTTCCCTCTCTCTCCTTTTTATCTCCCACTCTTCCTTCAACTTCTTCTCAGTTTCCTACAACTTCCTTTTTGCTTCCTCTAACCTTTGATTTTGTTTCTTCCTTCACTCTACCCTCTTTATGTGTTGTTTCCTCTTTTCCTCTACTACCAAAGATGCTTTCTCAATGAGAGAATCATCTTTGAACTTGTAGCTTTTCTTAGCCTATAGGTTCTAGACAATCTTCCTCTTAGCCTTGTCCTACATCAGTATACTACTTATTACTGTTTTTGTTGTTGCTTCCTATGGTGTCACTACTTGCAGAGTAGCCTTCCATGTTGTGGCTATACTGACTGGTTCAATGATCTTGGAGTAGTTGTAATAATAGCTCCAAGGATCCTCCTCCTCCCAATGACATGTCACGTGGATCCATGGATAGTACACTTCCGCACAGTGGTTCTTGCAAATACCATGGGGATCATAGGGATTGAAGTCTTTGGTGTCAAACTTGAACTTCTCTATCTTTTTATCTTCAACATCCACATCTTTCAATCTCTTAATTTCATGCAATCCAATATGCAAAGGAAGGGCAGGCCATGGTGCCTCCTCCTTCATGTGCAATCCTGCTAATAACCCTGTGGAGACGTGATATGCGACCTCTTGCATGACCAGATTTTCTATGGCATAACTTGGTAGAACATGTGGAGGATTCTCTCCACCAAATACTCTGATGAAGTTGCCATGGGGTGAGGCATACCAATCCTCAATGTTAATTATCACCTCCATCGCTTCTTGGGACATGCAAGGTGGATCCTAGTCAAAGATAAACTTGTACACTAGAATGATGAAATGGTATACTAGTGTTGCCATAAATCCTCGGTAGCTACATTTGAAAAGAAACTTTCAGTAAATGTTGACGGCATTCTATTATCATTTCCATGTCCAACCCATGCTAGGAAACTGATGTTGGGCACATATTGCATCAAATAAATACACATACATCTAGAATCTTACCTGCTCATCCTTGAGAAGATTCTAGGCATTAGTCACATGGAGTTTCAACTGAAGAGCTAATGGATCAAACCAGTTGAAATGCCTTCCATCATTCACCAATTGATCCACCACAACCCCCTAATTTTCTGGAAGGGTCTTTGTTCTCTCTTAACAGTATAATCAACATGTAAAGATGATCAAGAACTAATGAGCCTTCCTGAGTGACATTGTCTTGTAAACATGAGTGGGTGTTGCTCTAAACTTTGACGGATCTTTAACCCAATGCTTTACAATATATTTGGTGTTCACAAAGTTGTGGGTGGCATAGAAAAGTGAATCCATGTGGTTCACCGGCTGAGGTAAATGGTACATCTACTGATAGTTCTCTGCCCTGAAGTTGCAAGTTGTATCCCATTGCCACTTCTCAATGTCGTAGTCTCTCGATTTGTGTTTGAGACAATCTAGTGGATGATGTCTGCACATGGGAAGGCAGGATACCTGCACGAAACCTTATGTAAGCCTGATCAGTGGAAACTGATATAAACCTATCGACCCTCAAAGTATTCCTTGGAGTCCCCTACAAAGATATCTTTGATTTCTTGCCATGTTAAATTCATGCCCTTCTCAATTAACACTTGAGTGTTTACATAAACTAGAAAATTCACTGACACCTGCTCAATAACTTCCTTAGTGATACTCTCAAAAATATCCGTTGATGTAGCTCTCTTGGAAGCCATGTTACCTATAACTGCTAGAGACTTGCTCAACAACTATTGTACCTGGAGATAGAGAGGACACTCATGGCATGCAAATGTAAGCTTGAAACTGAAATCGCTACAAGAATAGACAAAGTAAAAAACTAGGCAACTACTGGGAAGGATTGTGCAATCTTGACTCTCTAAGGTGACTGACTGCCAGCTGGAAATGTGCATTGCACAATCCCAACTAGAATTATGTAATGTGCAGTTTAGTCTGGAAAATGACTAGAAGAGAATATGCATTGTGAATTCTCAGTGGCCAAGGATCGGGTCTAGCTCCTGGAGCTGCAAAATGCACAGTTGGAGATGGGCCTGGGCAAGCTCTACTTAATTCCATAGGCCAAGGTTGAGGACTTGAGCAAAGGAAATGTGCAATGCATGCTCAGGAAGACGAGATCTGGGCCAAGGAAGACTAGATTTGCCCAAGGGAAATGAGAAATTGAATAGACTTGAAGGATTGAATGATGTTGGGTGTAGATCT
This sequence comes from Pinus taeda, assembly GCA_000404065.3. Lineage (NCBI taxonomy): Eukaryota > Viridiplantae > Streptophyta > Pinopsida > Pinales > Pinaceae > Pinus > Pinus taeda. The sequence continues at coordinate 126,534 of APFE030515821.1, forward strand.
AAGTGAATGATAATGCATGTGAGTGAAACGAATGCAATAATTAATCAAATTGGAGGAAAATGAAGCATGTGGAGAGAGTCGACGCAATGGCGACCTATAGTGCAAAAACTAGGTAATGCATACAACACTTAGGAAAGGCAATGAAAAACTTAAAGCATCACTTCTACAATCTAAAATAAGTTGAAAATACTATGGTCATTCAACAAAATGATTGAAACAACACTCTCACAAGTTAAACAAACAAAGAAACAAAAAAAGCAGTAAAAGACGAGAAAAGCAAGACTTACCCGAAAAAGCAACGACAATCACACTGGAGAATCCTTGATCTCCTTGGGAATGCCAGAGCTTTTAGATCAAATTTGAAAATGAGATCTGGAAGTTTCCATTAAATAGATTTGGTTAATTTAGGGTTTATGATGTGAAGGCAAAAAATCAAGGGGAAAAGCGACACTTGGCGTCAGTTTCCAAAATAACTTGAGTGGCACCTTTGGACTGCTAAAAATAGATCCCTATTTTATATGGATTCTTTCTTGCTCTTTTGCTTTTTCTCTTTTTTCTTTTTTGAGAAAAATTTTCCATGCATTTCTTGGAGAGATTTCATAGTTCCGGGGAGAACTAAGCAACTCATTGGTTCATGCATACGACAACTGTTGAGGGAAAAGATCTTGCATAATTCTTAGGTTGAGTGGCCCTAGCTTCTTCTCATGCTCTGGGTAGTTTCCTAGCCGAAGATGGGTGATCGGTAGGTTCTCTGTAGTTATGGATTTGAAGGCTCAATTCCGGCTTGGGCTTCGTAATTCCCGAGAGCAAGGTTGGTTGCCCTCAAGTATTTTGCAGCTCACTAAGGCAAGCTTGGAATCAAGTTGAAACCAAGTCAAACGATATGATTGTGGGTTATGCGGTAAATAAAGTGAAATATCACAAGCCATAATGTGAAAGACAAATCTAAATCAAAAAAAAGTACACAGGTCAATGTGAGATGACTTTTTGTGATTTAGGAGGGAGGCTCCAAAACGAAGCATAGGAAAAATTTTGGAGGGTGGTTGTAGTCGATGCAACAGTGGCGACACACTGGTAGAACTCTAGCTCTCTGTATAGACCTTTTCTCATGTAAGGCGAGTCTAACTCTTCTAAAAGTATTTTTTTATCCTTTGATTGTCATAGCTTCTTCATTATCTTGAGTTAAATATGTATTCCCTACCTTTCTCTTTATTGGAAACACACATACCAGGCCAAGTCAAATGATTTGTTTCGATTAGGGATGAGGGGTATATTCATGCATAAGTAATATGTATTGTCAGATTTGTCATTTCATCATTGGTGTTGCTCCATTTGATCCGGATTTAAATAGGAACGCAATAGATTACAGAGATAACCATAAATACAGAGATGCGATAATCATAAATAAAGAGATGCAGCGGAAATAACACTTCATTTCATTAATGGAAAATACCGAAATATGCTTACAACCAGAATTGGAAATAAATCAGCTAGGACTATGGTAGCTTATCTCTGAGAAGAGATGTGCGGCTACATGTCTCTGAACTGTTCCGAACTTGTGTTACAATGAGGCTCGAAGGCCTATTTATTATTGAGAAACAATGGAAAACCCTTCACATTCCAAAACCGACCCTTAGAAGATGAAACGCCAAATTGTGGGCCCCGTTTTGGGTAAATTGGTACATCAATTTCCCGGGGTCGTAACTTTGGCATACGATCTCCGTTTGACGCGTATGATAGCTCGTCAGAAAGAACTATCCGAGAACTACCACTTTGGAAGGGCAACATTGGTCCATAGACCAATGTTGACCCCAGATTCCCCAAAAAACGTCGTTTAGGGCCTCACAACGGCTCCGGAAGTTTAGGACCCGAAAAACTGCTAAAAATAGTAAGTTGTGCTACAATTAAGGAAACTGAAAATGCTGAAAGAGACAATGATGGGGGTCCAGATGGACTTGGCAGGTGGCCACCAATATCCACCTGGATCAGTTATGGTCATGTTTCCCTCCCGGCAACCATTGTAGGCGTCAGCAGTAGCGAGCCATGGTCTCCCTATAATTAGCCGATGTCCATCTAGTCGGGTTTTTGGATTAATTATCAGGAAATCGGTCGGGTATTCTCAGGAGTCCACTGAAACCATAACATCATACAAGGTGCCTTCTGGTCTTATTACTGATCGGTCAGCTAGTTCTAACAAAGTGGAAGTAGGTTCTACCGATGTAATTCCGAGCTTCTGGCAAGTCGATATTGTCAGGATGTTAATTGTATCCCCTAGATCAACTAAGACGTTGGTCAAGGTCTGCCCACAGAGTTGAACAGTGATAATTGGGTTTCTAGGGTCCTCGTATTTAACTGGTGTTTCTCTCCCTGATAGGAGGTCAGATAAGGTGCCGACTACCTGGACTCTTGGGTTAGAGGTTACATTTCTTTTTGATTTTCTGCTACACAGGTCTTTTATGGTTTTTGCATATATGGGGATATCTTGTATAGCTTGAAGGAATGGAATTCTTATATACAAGTTTTGTAGTTCTCCCAGAATATCAAAATCTGGATATTGTGTTGGTCGTGGAATGGCCAATCGTTCTAGGAAAGGTGGAGGAGATGTAATTACTTGCTGATGAGCCTGGTCTTTACTTACCTCTTCCTGTTGTGACGGCTGTTCTATAGGTAACTAATCTTCAATGTGAGTTGTTCTATGTCCCTTGGTTTCTATTATTCGCCCAGATCTTAACTCAAGATCATTGCACTCCTGCAGATCAAATTCAATCTCTGAGGATTCTGTAATTTGAAGAGATTGAACTAGTCTATTATTTGGACTGGGGTTGGGTTGGGCTGGGAGCTGCGGTCTTAGGTTAGGCTGGGGATTTTGTTGTAAGGCTGGCATTGTTGGTTGAGGGAGCGGAATTGATCCTGCTGGCTGATATGTCGATCTTGGCCAGTTTGTCTACCAGGGTGAACCTTGCGAAGTAGAAGGGGTCCATTGCGGAGGATATGAATTATTATGCCAATATGGTGGGGGATAAGGGAAGTTTGGCCAACCAGATTGGTTCATCCAAGGATTCAGAGTAGGAAACATTTGAGGTGACCAATTCAAAAACGGGTGCTGAGACTGGTTTTTCCACATACTCTGTTGCTGAGCATTGAACTGCGGGGGTTGAAAAGAAGAGGAGGGGTCTGAAAACATACCAGATTGCCTTGGCTGCCATTGACGACACTGGTTAATAAAATATGCCGATTCTGGCTCCTCTTCTGCTTCTTTGTATACTGCCTTCAAACCAGGAACTGAGGGGCAACTTTCAGTCAGGTGGTCCTTGGTACAGATAGCACATGTTTGAACTGTATCGAGCGGGCATTCCTTGTGGCTATGTTTCTTCCTGCATCGAGGGCAGAAAATCGCTAGATTCTGTTTCGCCTCTGCTTGCTTCTGTTTAGCCTGCACAATATCAAGCTGTGTAGTTAATGTCCCCAGGATGTCAGTTTTAAAATTTTCTAGCAAATTTCCAAGTTCCACACGTGTTACTCCCTCTGTTGATGTTATGTTATCTCTGGTAAAGCGATCATATTCTGCTGGTTTTATCCTTGTGCTGCCTCTTGAGCTCCTGATACACAGATCAATGATGTCAGCAAAATTTTCCTGATAAATGTCTCCTTTCCCCATAATATTCAACGTTTCAATCCATTGTTCTTTCATACCTCTAATTAATGCGGTTTTCAACACGTTATCAGGTAGAGGTAATGATGCATAGGGAGATCTTTGCAAGTTATATTGGAAATGTTCTACATATTCTTCTAGAGTTTCGTTTGGTCTGGCTGACATTTGAAAGATTTCATCTTTTAGTTCTCTTGACCTACAGTAATCCTGATATTTCTTTAAAAAGGCT
>APFE030515821.1:132688-166042 GCA_000404065.3 Pinus taeda
ATCAAGTACGATCAATGAACTAGCCTCTCCTTTAGGGCCCCACCAAAGGCTTTGTATTAATGATGCATCATGCTAAATCTTAACGTTAATCCACCCTTTATTAAATTAAAACCTTAACAATTATTCTACATTTTTTTTCGAAATATATAATTTTTTTTTTCACAGTTTAAATCTTAGTGAAAAACAAGCTACAACAGGTAACTCACATTTTCTGTAGTTTATTTTCTTATTACTAGTTCTAGATTTTCTTTAAACAACACTATTATCCATAAGGTTTGCAGAGAAACAGGGTGTTTGAAGTTACATCATATTTACTTGAAGGGTTTTGAAGCTGTTTTCATCTAATACTTTCCAAAATATCTGTATATGACTCGCTCTATATTACAAATATTTCATAATTTTGTTTTGCGAAGAATCTTCAGAAACACGCTTTTTGGAATTTGTTGTACTCACATATCTTTAATAAAATCAACAATATTTTCTATCCTATTTTTGTGCATATTTCTTATGGAATTTTAACTTTTACATCTTAATTTTTTTCTCTTAATATAGATAGATTAATCACAACTTATGCTTTACAATGGTTTGAAGTCACAAGGCTTTAATTTGCTAATTAATTTGTTGATATTTTTTATTTTGTTGATATCACTCTTTATAACTTTTACCTATTTATTTCTGTGAATATTTATAGGACTTTTGTATTATTAGTTTTAGTTTTCATTTATATTTTCTTTCTATTGTAAATAAACTAATTTTCATTGTAAATACTTGTAAAATCCTAGGAACATAGGTTAGGGTGTAAAATAATGGGCATCCTATCTCATTATCTCACATTCACTGTGAGAATGAGATTTTGTTTGGAGGAAGTCTAACAACCTCTCCACCATCAACAATATCTAGAAAATCATCATAATGATTAGAACCATTATCAATAGTTAAATATGAGGAAGGAGGGGAAGAGGATCATACACTATTGTTCTCATCAAAATGAACATTTATTGGAACAAAACATCCTTAGAGGTGGTATCAAAGATCACAAAATCCTTGTTTATTGGGACTTGAACAAGAGGTATTCCTCACCCATATATTTGATAATTTCATCTACGTGACATCAAAAATCATGTTTCATAACCAAAGGTATTTGATGCACGAGCATCCTTATTCTTGGAAAATTTACATGACAAAAATCAAGTAAGTTTGATTTTGAAAATAACCTACTAGCTTAGGGTTGCCACTCATAAGCCATAGCATAAGTGTTCGTGGAATAGTAAAGAATATCTATAATCTCACTAGATATTGATAAAATCCTTCTAAAATTGTTCTTTCTAAAAACAATAACACCCATTTTTGATGTATATGACTAAATTTCATGAAACACCCATTTTTATAACCTCCTAAGCACTTATAAATCCACCATTCCTATATTCCCCCACCCATCCCTATTCCCTTAGCCCTTAAAGATACCCATAATATATTGGCTCTAACTTTTAGAATTTTAAAACCCCTTTATGAATGAACATGGAAAGATGTTCATAAAAAATGTGAAGCCCTTGTGCTTAAAGGTGGGTGTTTATGTAGACAAGCCTCGATTCATAACTATCAATCTATCAAGCCACTAGAGGGATCAAATCTCTCTCTACTCTAAAAGGGATTTGATCCATGTAGGTGGTTGGCAAATTCCTAGTTAAGATGGATCTAAGTTGGTTTATTTTTAACCCTTCATTTTTTAATAAATTTTATATTTAATTGTTTGTTCCCATTTGGTAGATAAAACAGTGATAATAATTTTTTGTTATAATAAAACTTAAAAACAATAATTGGGCCAAGATACAACCTAATGTAGGGGAGATGTGTAGGAATTAAATGTTGGATTTAAACATTTTTTAAATTTAATTTTTTTATGGTCAAGGGCGCAGGATGGCAATGGCCTCGCCTATAATTGAAGAAACGGCCCAAGCTTACCAAGCAAGCAACTCCAACTCGGTTAGGTAGTCAATTGTAGAATGGGAAGATGAAAATCATTAGACTGTGGAAGACTTTGATTTGGACATGGATGAGTGGAAAGCACTGGCCATACTCATGGAAGTGTGACCAAATACAATGATATAGTGTGCCTATTATGGATGATGAAGAGAATTCTAGTGAAACCTCTAGAACAATTTCCTTGTGACGTTCATGTAGAAATCAGATTACACCAAAGAATTACAAAAAATTCAGTTCCAACTGCAACAACACAGTGGTCAGCTGATACGAATTGAGGAGCACATCCCTTACATACCCCACATGTATCTACCAGGTTTCACTGTGAAGGATCTTGCTCAGATGAATTGAGATGATGATGAAGAGTGATATTGCACCCATGGCTTTACATTTTGAATGCTTTAGTCCTATAGTTTTAGACTTATTATGAGTTATGTTTATAGATATTTAAAGAATAGGAATTATAAAAACTCGAGGTTTATATAACATGGCTCGAGATACTTATTATTCTTTGCTTATGGATGACATATTTTACTATTAGGTGGCCAAGAGACCTAGTTTCCAACTCAGCAGGTTGAGACCACCTAACTCTAAGACATATGGATGTAACCTCCTTTATTTCTGTAAATTAAGCTTACAAAAAAAATTAGGGATCAAATATTTTGATATGCAAACCTCTTTTGGAGTGGAAAGAGATTTGATCCTCTAGCTTGGTAGATCCAAAGTTAAGAAAGACCTATGGTGGTTTAATTTCCACTTCAATTAGGCTATATTCCATATGAATACCATAGGTCAATACTATGGTTTCTCAATACCATAGGTCAATATCACAAGCCATTTTCATTTTTTTTAATTTTAATTTTATAGAGTTATTCTATTTTATTTTATTTTGATGGAGTTAAAATGTTAACAATAAGTTAATATTTTTACTTAATTTTATTTATTGTATTATTTATTTATTTTTTATTTATCTAATTTGACTCAGTCAAAATGTTAAACATTGCATCACAACACCTCTACCATTGCAATAAAAAAATCATAATATACATGTGAGATTGAAATATATATCATATAATTAGTAGTTATAAATTAGATTTAATTTACAATATAAAGGAAAATAATAATGATATTTAAATTTAATTAATAAGCACAAGAAAATGTAATACTTACAAGAAATGTAGAATGTAATAAAACTCTTAACCATTAATATTCAAAGGCACCTCACCATGGATATTATTAATTTCTAAATAGTTTCGTTACAATATCATGAGTTAGGCCCAAAACCATCATTCATTTCGAAATAAATAAAAAATTTATTTTTATTTCATTTTATAATTAAAAAAAAATTAGATGTAAAAGAAAAATCGCATTGTACAATGTTGTAATGTTCAATATAAAAATTTAAATGTTGTATCAAACAATAATAAACAACCTAGTGTAGTCTAACTTATAGAGAAAATGACTTTTTTTACAATTTTTTTTGGGATTAATTTTAACCAAAATCTATAAGATATTTTTTTAAAACTTAGCTTAAGTTGTTTAATTAGAAATTTAAAAGTTTTAACTATGCTGAATCCATTTATTCATTCAAAAATGCATTTTAAACAACAAAATATCACACTCATTACTTTACTTGATTGGGTTGAAAATGTCTATTTCCTAGTAAGCCATAATAAATAGTTAAAAGTAATAAAATAAAATTTGTTATGTTGTAATTTTATTTTTATTAATAAAATTACTAAGATTTTTTTTGAGAAAAGAAAATAGTAATGTACATATATAACATTAAAATATATAAGATATATAAATAGTAGGCAATAATATTTAATTTATTAACTTAAGAACTTTCTCGAAATTTTACAAAATAATTATGGTTACAAAGATATATTAACCTAATTTTACCATGAAATTATTGACATGTAAAATAGGCTTTGTTACAATACCATGTTACAATACCATGGGCCAATACTGCCATTTATCAATACCACATTCACAAAAACCATAACTCATTTCAAAATCAAAATATTTTATAAATATTTTGTTTTGATTTTATTTTATAGCACTTTTTAAATTATACTTAAAAAACAAAAAAAAGTATGGGAAGATTTAGTATGTTAATGATTCTAAACATTTAGATATAAATTCAATTAAAAAATAATAAAAGGTGAAAAGTAATTAAGTGGATAGGCTATGTGTAACCCTTAAAACCATTTAAACATTGAGTGAGTAAAAAAAATTAAAATTGAAATAAAATAAAATAAAATAATTAATCACCATAATTATCAATAAAGAATTTTTACTTGAACCAATTATATACACATAAAAATAAAATAATATAATACAATATAAAATTAATAATTATATTTATAATGATAATTAATATTAAAACCAAGTCACAATGATCTTAACTAATGGTCTACTAGAAGCCAAGTGGGATGGAATGTTTTGAAATGGAAACCTCTTTTGAAATGAAAAGATTTCGTCTCAAACACTTCGTAGATGGAGAGCCAAGATGATACTCTTAATAAATTGAGAATCAAGATGGATATAAGCCCTTCATATTTTTAAAAGTATAAAGTTAATATAAATATCTCTATTTAATCAAAAATGAATTCTCTAAAGAATGTGAAACAAAATTAATATATATAAACTTATAATTTTTTTAAAGTAAAACATAAAACATAACCTCTTTACCATAGTCATCCAAATTCCAACTTTAAGTTAATTTTTTTAGTTTTAATTTTATATCATATGGTAAGTAATAATAGTATTTATTGTAAGTTCATTGGATAATGCAACTATTGCATCTCCCTATGAGCCACATTATGGTTTTACAAGAAAAATTCCAATGTGTGGATTGGAAATTATCAAAATATTTGAGGTCATAAAAGCTTCCAATGTTACAAAAATGATATATTTATATTGTGAATTATGGAGTAGGATTTAAGTGTTAATTTTTGTTGGAACTTAGCCTATTTGATAAAAAGAAATTATGGTTAAATGAAAAAATTCTGGTTTAATGTTGATTTTTGTTTTTAAATTAGTTTTTTGTTATATATGATGATGATCATGATGGTGGTTAACTTAATGTTGATTTTTGTTTTTAAATTAGTTTTTTGTTATATATGATGATGATCATGATGGTGGTTAACTTAACACCAAACTTTGGTCTGTAGGACCTAAAGAAACTAATTATTTAGTTTGATTTAAGATTTTATTCCTATGCTCAAAAAGCTTGGAGAGAAGCCTCATAGTCAAAAAGGCTAGGAAGGTTACTATTGTAACAAAGATTATGAAACTAAGATCTAATGTGATTGTAAAGTGATTTTCATCCTAGATGTTCTTATTATCACATAGATGGGAGATCATTTCCATCCATGGTGTTTTAGGTACTGCCCAACTATGAGTTTCACTATGGAGCTCATGAGAGTTTGTTCTAATCTTGGCTATATTAATTTTCTTCTTTGACATAGTTAAAACATAGAGATATTTGATCTTCTAGGTGGGGTTGATGAATTCCTTATGGATTTAACACCAATTTTTTTTAGACATTTAAATTATCATTTTATTAACATTTGTAATTTATTTTTTTTGCCAAGGCAAGAGAAAATCCTTCTTATTCAATTAAAAAGAGAAATAGTGTACAATCAACAACCTTGGCAGTGATAACACCAAAAGGACAGACCCACCCCAATCCCTGGTTGCTAGACGACAAAATGAACCGAGGGACGTGGTCAAAACAAACCAGCAGTCCAAAACTGACAGTTGGATCTTAAACTAAAGATCTAGCAAATGAAAAACATATCGGGCGGATAACATGCTCACCTTTTAACCAACACATTGGACCCGATGCATCCTATAAACCATAATTTATAATCATATTGGGTCCATTTTTGGCATAAACACCTATCACTTTTAATGCCCAAAATCCACCATTTGCATGCGATTCTCATCAGGTCATGCAAACATCTCAAAACATAACCATTATATTGGTCCCACCAACATGCACGTTCAATCCTGGCCGTTGAATGCCCTCACTTGATCCAATGGTTCAGGATCATATCGCACAGACTAAAGCTCTGATGGTTAGCATGCGATGAGGGCGGTATATCCTCCCCACCCAAAGCCACGTGTCATGTGGTGAGTGGAATCGCTCCCAATTGTGAAAAATCGCTTCTATCCTAAAGAGCTTGGGATAAACCAGAAACCGCCCAGAGGGTAGTAAACCGATCACCGAAAACCAAATGGGGGTTTTGCACCTATAGAGAAAGGTTGGATTCCTCCACAGGGGCCAAAGCAAGATGAAGATCTCTCCTTTCAGCCATCCCTCTCAGACTGCTAGTTTTTTGTTACCTGGGTTAAGGAGATCAACATAGACCTGCATTCTGTAAAGGACCTCACATATGTCATAACATTTCATAATGAATCCAGATCAACGAGACCCCTTTTGTGTGGCTTTGCTTCGAAAATTTTGTCTCTTGATTTTTCCTGATGCTGCTGTCAGTTGCTGATGGCCCTAGATGAGCATCCCTCCTTCAACCCGTCATCTGTAATCTCCGCTCACCAGTAGCACAAGTCAATATGCTTGTTTCATACTCCCTCATTTGCAAGCTAGTCCACAACTTTGTTGGCTTCTCTGCGAACATGCACCAACCTATGAGTTCTTAGCCTTCGTAGGTGCACTTGGATTATTTGGTAGACTTGCATAAGCCACCAGTGTTCTGAGATTCTCTCAGGAGTAGCACCAGCATTTATCCTTTTTACTAAGTTGATGACTAGTTTCGAGTCAGCTTCAATGATGACATTGTGAATGTTGTGCTTGAGCAGTATTTCCAGGCATGATTCCATCGCCATGAGCTCGGCCATATTGTTGGTTGAGTCTCCTAGATAATTATGGAAGATGATTTTTATGTTTCCTTCTTCATCTCTCAAGACCCCTCTATAATCAGCTTCTCTTGAATTCGCTTTTGAAGCCCCATCTATGTTGAATTTTAAAAAGCCATGAGAAGGGGGTTGCCAAGAAGACTTATCTGTTGAGGTCTTCTTGTTAATATGCATAGAACCTCGAGGGGAATGAAAATTGAGCTCTAACTTCTCCAAAATTCTGGCCTCTCTTTGACCAATGGGTTTGCGAGCAGTTGCACCTCCCATGATATGAACAATCTCTTTAAACTATTTAAGGATTAGCTTTAGGATGCTACTCACTACACTCATTTTCTCCTTGAAAATCCTATTGTTGTGCTCCTTCTAGACATTCCAAATTATGAATCCTGGGGTCAGCATCTAGGCAGAGTCAATTATTTCATTGTCCAAAAAAAAATTCCTTCAATTTTTCAACGTAGTAGTGATATCATTAACATCTTTGTCTGTCTGCTCAAATACTTCTCCAACCCAATTCCAAAGTATTATGGTGAAAGTGCATCTATTTAGTAGATGATTTGTAGTTTCTTCTTGTTGTCTGCATAAATGACATCTTGAGGGGCCAACAAAGCCTCCTTTTCTTAGGTTATCCCATGTTAGAATCTTGCCTTGTTGAACGAGCCACTTGAACAATTTTACTTTCATCCAATGACGATTTTCCTAGATTTCTTTCCACATCTTATCAGTGTTTGGAAGCTTTAGCCCTGCATCTATTCTTTTGGCTTCCTTAAGGTTGAAGAGACCTGCCTTGTTCTTTCCCCATCTTAGTTGATCGTTCAAGTTTGAGTGCAAGATTTGTCTCTTGTCTAAAAGACTTTGAAGGGTTGTAGCTTGAGTATTCAACATGCCCATTCCAATATAATCTGGAAGTTTCCAAGTTCTCCATTTCTTATCATTCCTTGCTTGGTCCCAATGGTCACTTACCCACCTTAGTCCTTTGTTGATGGTATCGGTGTGAATGTCTATTAATTCTTCACTACAGAGATTGTCCTTCTGCTGCCAATTGTCCTCCCAGAACCAAGCCAGGTTCCCATTTCTGATCTCCCAGAAACTATGGTTTTGGACTAAGGCCCTATTCTCCCATGCCCTATTCCAAATATCAGAACCTTTTACCTGTCCTGTCATTTTGATTAGATTTTCCTCCTGCCATTCGCAAGCATATTTGTGCTTCCAGAGTTTTTCCCAAGGGGCCTAAATTTCTTTTAGCCATCTCCACCATATTTTGGCACCAAGAACTCTATTTACAATTCCTAGGTCATGAAGTCCCAAGCCTCCATGGGACTTAGGTTTGCATACTCTATCTCATGCCACCAGGGCCCATTTCTTCTTTTCTTCACCTATCCCCAGAGAAAGTCTCTCTCAATGTTTCTTATATTGGTCGTTACACCGGCTAGTGCTGGAATGGTAGATAGCATATAGATAGGGATACTTTGTAGGACAACCTTAGTGAGAACTAGTCTGCTTGCTAGATTTAGTGCTATGTTTGTCCATTTGCTGATCTTATCTTTTAGCTTATTAAGAACAGGGTCCCAGATATCCTTTTGAAGCGGTTTGTGAGTGAGAGGAACTCCGAGGTACTTCATAGACAGTGCCTCCCTTCGAAATCCCAAAATTCTGGAAAGATTTCTTTGAATTGAAATATCTGTATTGAAAAAGAAAATCTTTGATTTAGTGAGACTTACCTCAGTGTCTACTACCCTAGAAAACTCACTTAGAATTTATTTGAATGCTTTGGATTCCTTAACAGTGGGTGCGCCTTGAAGCATAGTGTCATCCACAAATTGCTGATGTGTCACCGTGTCCCCACCATGAGAGTCTCAAACCCTGAATTCTCCCTTCCTCCTTAGCAGCTCTGATAGCTCTTCCTAACCCTTCCATCATTAGAATGAAGAGAAAAGGAGAAAGAGGATCTCCTTGTGTGAGACCTCCAGAGGGCTTGAAGGTTTTGGAAGGATCACCATTAAGAAGAATTGAAGAGCTCGCTATGGTAACTAGCACCATAACCCATTTAATCCAATTGTGATCAAAGTCATAGGCTTTTAAAACTACTCTTATGTATGACTAGCTAAGCTTTTCATAATCCTTTGCTATGTCGAGTTGCATTATTATTCCTGCATCTTTGTTGGTAATGAGTGAATGAACCGTTTCATGTGCTTGAATTATATTATCTAAAATTTGTCTTCCTTCCACATAGCATGTTTGTTCCTCTCACACTAAGGTTGGGAGGAGAGGTTTGAGACGGTTGGAAATGACTTTGGATAAAATTTTGTAGATCACATTGCATAATGCTATAGGACGAAATCTATCTGAAGATGTGGCCTTCTCCTATTTGGGGATTAAGGCTATGAAAGATTCATTGAGTGCCTTTAATACTTTCTTAAATCTTCGAGAGTCTTCCACTACCTCTAGGATGTCCTATTTCACTATCCTCCAAACATCTTTTAAAAACTCCACATTAAAGCCATCTGGGCCTGGTGCTTTCCCATTTTGCATCTCTTTCATGGCTTCCTCAATTCGTTCCTCTCTTACTGGTGTATTGAGATTGAAATTATCTTCTCTGGTGACCAATTTAGGGATGTACTGAATGAATTTTTCCATAAAATGGTACCTATCTTCCAAGGTTTCCTCAACAATTTTCTGAAAACGTTGGAGTATAACCTTCACCATCTCTTCATGAGTGTTTCTCTCTATACCATTTTGATCTGTAAGTTTCACAATTTTATTGTTGTTTCGGTGAGCTATGGTGGCTCTGTGAAAGAATTTGGTGTTTCTCTCCCCTTCTTTAATCCATTGTACTCTAGATTCTATCTCCAGAGTACTTCCTCTTGAAGGCATCTGTTGTCCCACTCCTGCTCGAGTGACTCTACCATCTCCTTCCTTTCATCTATGTAGCCTTCTGTGAAAATAATCTGGTTTATTTCCTTAAGTTTCTTTTCCACTTCTCCTTTAGCTTTGAATATGTTACCAAATTCCTTTTTGTTCCACTCTTTGAGTATACCTTTAATGTGTTTGAGCTTGCAGTGAAGCAAGAACATCTTTGTACCTTGGAGGTGAAGATCTTCCTTCCACCATTGTTCAATATTTGTGAGGAAATCTGAATGTGTGAGCCAAGCATTCTCAAACCTGAAGAGGGTGTTCCTTGGTTTTCCAAAAAGGGAGGCTTCCAATTGGATAGGCTAGTAATCTAAACCCCCAAAAGGTAGTATGAGTGTCGTAATGATGCTTCCCCTGAGAAGAAGTTCCTCTAAAACCATAAATTTGTCCAATTTTGAGGCCACTTTGGTAGGACCTCCTCTTTTGTTATTCCAAGTGAAGATTCCATTACTTGTTTCCATATAACCCAATTTCATATTGGTGATGAAGTTCGAGAAGGCAATTGAGTCTCTCCCAAGTATTCTAGTTCCTGTTTTCTTCTCCACGAGTGATTTTGTTATGTTAAAATATCCTCCAAGAATCCATGGTAGAGCTGGGTATATCTTTTTCATATCCTCCAGTGTTGTGAGGAGTCAAAGTTTGTCCTCCATTGGTTGAGGACCATAGACATTGGTGATCATGTAACATTGCTTGTCACCCACTGGTTGAAAAATCAAAGAAAGGTGATCTTTGGATGCCTCCGCATCAATCACACCAATGTTTTCTGGATCCAAGAGAGTGAGAATACCACTAGAAGATTTATTTTCCTTAACTTCAACGCATTCATATCTATTTACCCATTTGCTATGTTTTTTGCGGATTCCCTCCACTAAGCATTTTGTTTCGTGTATGAATACTATGTCAAGTTTCTCCTCTCTAATCCTTTTACCGAGATTCCTCTGTTTTCTTCTACTCCCTAGTCCTCTAATGTTCTAGGTTGTGATTTTCATTGAGGTGGGGTTATAAAGGAGTAACTAGAAAGGTCTTTCATATTTCCTGAATCAATCATGAGCTTACCACACTCTAGTAGTAATTCTTTCTGTCTTTTTCTTCCCCTCCTTTTGCCTGGATTTTTTGTTAGTTTTCCTATTATTAATCCTATTGAGGAAGTCGCTTTGTTTTGCTGGTTGTCATATCCTCTTTTGACTCCTGTAGTTGCTTGATGTGCCTTGTTAAGGAATATATGTTGTACTTTTTCCATGTCCTCCTGAGGGATGGAGTTTATTTCCAGGTTGTCTCCTTGTTCTAGAAACTTTTCCATCTCTAGGTTCTCCCTTTCTAGGATCTCCTGTAAATATTGATCCTCTGTACCACTTTCACTTTGAGTCATTTCCTGGTTTTTTTCTACTTCCATTGTACTCAAAGGGTCCATTGTGTGTTAATTATGTTCGTGAATGTAGTCCATGTTGGTCTCATTTTCTTTCCCCCTTGGTGTTTGATTCTTTATACTCTCTTCATCCCCTTCCTCAGCTTATTTTTCTTTTAAGATCTCAAAACTATTGTAACTTTTTGTTTTATCATTTACACTAGGGTTCTTTTGTGTTTCCTTCCTCCTCCTTTTCCTTTTTCTCCTACTTTGGTGAAACCTATCTCATCTTTTCCTTTGTTGGTATTTAGGTTTTCCTCCCTTCGATTGAGAGGACAAAATATCGATGGATGCTTATGTTCATGACATTTGTGACATCTGAACGGAATATGTTCATAATAAGTTGCTTGAACCCATTCCTCATCATAGACTTCTAGAATTACCTCATCTGGAAGGGCTCGTGAATGGTCCATTTCCACACATATTCGGGCATAGGATGTGTATTCTCCCCTTAGAGTTGCCTCTGAAATTTTTAAGAAATTACCTAATTTATTGCCTATAGATTTTAAAGACTCTCGCATAGAGTAATCTAAAGGTAAGGAGTATATTCGAATCCATACGAGTGCTGAAATGAAGGTTTCTCGTTCTAGTACAAATTTCATCTTCCATGGCGCTGCAAAGAAGTATGGTCCTCCTTCAAAGATTCTATCTGTGTCTTCCATGTTCATAAACACGAAAGTGAAAAAACCTTTGGATCCAAAATGAATATTTAACTCCCCCTTTGTTTTCCATTTGTATTTTATCTAGGTGTACAACGCTTTCTGTGATGGCCATATTCCTATAAATTACATATGATGGCATAGTTAGCCATGTGATCCCTGTGAACTTGCAAAGCTGGATCATTCAGAATAACCCGCGGTTTAGTTGTGGTCTTGGGTTTACATGGCCCCATCTTAGCTCTCTTCTCTGACCATTGACCTCTATCTTCCTCTTTTTCCCTAACAGTGTTTTTGGTAGGTCCCTTGATCTACATTGGTTTTGCTACCTTCAGCATTCTCAATTTCTCTGTCTTTTGTCTTGATCTCCAAGGGGTGTGGACTTTTGTTCTTTTTCCCTCATCTTCCTATGTTTGCTACCATATAACTGTAGGAGGGAGTGGAGCTCCCTCGTGAGTGTTTCTCCATGGATGCTTGGTACTTTCTGCCCCTTGTTTCGTTAAACCCTAGAACTAGAGCTATAGCCGGGTCTCCTCTCTCACTCAACCATTCATTAAAATTTGTAATTTCATTACATTAAAAAAAACTAGAAAAATTGTCAAAAGAAATTTACTTGAAACTATTTTTCAAATTTTTTTTACTTGAAATCTTTTTTAAGAAGAAAATTTTAGTTGAAATTTTTTTCCAAAAAAAATTTACTTGAACAAATTTTTAATTCTCATCAAAATCATTTAAAAATATCATATTAGTTGACACTCGATATGCTAAGAAGATAAATAGTCCAAATGAAACTTGCCATTTTCTCAACTAACCACCATTGCCTTTACGAATCACCATAATAGTGTATCGAAATCATTCTTTAACCCATGAGCTTTTTCGACGACAAAATATAGACACCCTGAAAATCAATAGAAGTTTTAATTCGTTTTGCAATCTAATCACACAACAATTGAGCATTCACCATAGTCCAACGGGTGGGTTGTCATGCACAGTCGTGCATGCAAATAATTTTATGTACTAGAATCTGGCTAGAAAACTGAAAATGGACAATTCTAATTAATTGTTTGACCATGCCAACACACCCAATGCATGTGAAATGGAAAATAAACCATCAAGAATATTACAAATTTCCTTATTTCCGGGAAGAAATAATCTTAAACTCAATTTCAGTAAATAACTGAATGCATGGCTTTGCAGAAATACAGATCTATCATGATCTCTTTTATTCCATAGTGTTAGTTTTCCAATCTCAAATAAAACCTTCCTTGGATTATATGGATCCTATTGTGTTGATTATGGTGTGCCTCTTCCACTAAATGATTTGATTACACCGACTTTTTGGTTGCGCTCTCCATTCACTGACTTTGTTTTTACACGGTCGGTAGCGTGAAGATTTGAATAATGTTAAATACCGGCACACCTTAAAACATTTAAACAATCACCAGTCACTAATTCAAAAATTCCAATAAAAAATTCAAAACCATGCAGCTTTTCGATTATTTGATCGCACGGGCGCAGATCTTCTTTGCATTATTACAGAGTTTTTTAGCTGAGAAGTTCAACTAGAGTTACCAAGCGGGTTCCAGAAGAGTTTTATTTAAACAAATTTTCTTCCTTGGCCATTCCAGCTCGTTCCAAAGATATAGAGATTGGAATAATTATTCAAAGCTGAAGCAGCATTTAATCGCTGAGAAACTCATTTTTTGAGTACAAATTGTGATATGGTGAAGCAACTTTTATGGGTTATTTAATTTGTCATCATTGTTGAATATGAAATGAATTATTTTAACCAAATTAAGAAGCCAACAGTACTATGAAGAACAATACATAAAAAAACAATTAAAAAAACACAGTGAATGTGTGAGCTAGAAACTGCTTTAAATCTCATATATTGATTCAACTGTTAACTACATTATTAAATAGTAAAACTATTACTAAAATCAACTATGGAATAATTCTACTGCAATTACAACTAATTTCTAGCACTTTCGAGCAGCACTCACCACCCTAACAATCTGCTGCTTTATTTTTGCAGAGAACACAAAATATGCTCGCTACTTCTTCAGCATTTTACATAACTAATTAAGAATTAATTCTAACACCCCCATTAATGATTAATGAGGATTTACTATCTTATCTCTTATTGCCAAAAACTGATCTTTTGACACTGGTTTGGTGAAGATATCTAGTTGATGGTGAGTATTTATATGCTTTAATTCAACATCCTTCTTCTGCACCAAATCTCTATGAAGTGATATTTCAGGTCAAAATTTTTTGTCCTGCTGTGATGAACTGGATTCTTTGCTAACTTGATGGCACTTATGTTATCACAATAAATCATTGTAGGCTGAACTTGTTTTTCTCCAATTTCTTCCAAAAATTTTCTGAGCCAAAGAGCTTGTGTACCTGCTGAGGTAACAACAACATACTCTGCTTCTATGGATGAGAGGGCAACAATGCTTTGTTTTTTTGAGCTCCATGTAATCAAACCAGAACCAAAAGGGAAACAATTTACAGATGTGGACTTATGGTCATCAAGACTACCTCCCCAGATCTGAATACTTTTCAGAAGAGTAGTAATGAATACCAAAATTTAGAGTGCCTTTCACATACCTTAAAATCCTCTTGGCTGCCTTCATATGTATTTCAGATGGATTTGTCATATATCTTGAAACAAGTGAAACTAAATATGTAATATCAGGCCTTGTGTGGGTGAGAAATATCAAGCTCCCCACAATACTTCTGTAAGTTTTCTCATCAACTAAATCAGCACCATCATCTCTACATAAAACCTCTCCATAAGCACTTGGAGTAGGGGATGGATGACAATCAAGCATATGAAATTTATTTAACATATCCTGTGCATACTTTGTCTGACAAATGAAAATCTCATCCTTACTTTCATAAACCTCCATTCCTAAAAAATAGTTCATGATGCCTACATCTTTCATCTCAAATTCATTCATCATACCAGCTTTGAATTTATCATTCATCTTAGAACTACTACCCATATACAATAGATCATCAACATACAAACTTATGATTAAAATATCAATACCTTCTTGTTTGTAGTAAAGGGTAGGATCATTCTTACTTCTCTGGAAGCCTTTTTCCTGAAAGTATCCATCAATCCTTGCATACCACGCTCTTGGTGCTTGCTTGAGGCCATACAAAGCCTTCTTCAACTTGTAGACATTATTCTCCTTTCCTTCCACTTCAAAACCTTGTGGCTGCTCCACATATACTTCCTCTTCTAAGTACCCATTCAAGAAGGCACTTTTCACATCCATATGATGTATGCTCCACTTTTTATGAGCTGCTAATGAAATCAACATTCTAATGGTCTCCTGTCTAGCTACTGGTGCAAATGTCTCTTCATAATCAATCCCATACTTCTGTGTGAATCCTTTAGCAACTAATCTTGCTTTGTGTCTTTCAACACTCCCATCACTGTTAAATTTAGTCTTATAGACCCATTTGGTGCCAATCTTTTCTTGTCATGTGGAAGCTCTCTCAACTTCCAAGTGTCATTCCTTTGAATGGAATCCATCTCTTCTTGCATGGCTTGCATCCAAACATCATTAGTACATGCATCTTCAAAACATGATGGTTCAAATTCAGCCTTGGGTAATAAAGCAAAATTGACTATCTCACCTATTGGGATTTCTTCATGTGCTTGATTTGCACTCCTCTCATAGATATCACTCAATCTTCTTACCTTCCTTGTAGAACTTGGAGAAGAAGATGGACTTGAACTTGATGTTGAAGAAATTGATGAAGGGTTGCTTGGTGGAGTTAAGCCACTAGTTACAGAAACATTAGTTGGCTGCTCATGATCATTATCAACAATTATATCATCATTCAAAACAGATTTTGTCTTCTCAACATGGCCTTTTTGATGACCATAAACTCCCCCTTCATCAAAAATTACATCTCTTGAGACAATAAGCTTGTTAGTTAGAGGATTATACAATTTATAAGCCTTGCTTGTCTCACTATACCCAATAAAAACGCATAACTCACTCTTTGCATCTAACTTTTTTCTATTTTGATGAGGTACATGCACATAAGCCAAACAACCAAAAACTTTGAAATGATTAACATTAGGCTTTTTTTCATACCAAGCTTCATAAGGAGTCATATTTTCCAGTGCACTGGTGGGGCTACGGTTGAGGATGTATACTGCTGTAGAAACTGCATCTCCCCAATAAGAGTTGCTCAATCCCTTAGTTTGTAGCATGCATCTTGCCATTTCAACCACAGTACGATCTTTTCTTTCAGCTATGCCATTTTGTTGGGGTGTGTATGCTGTAGTATGCTGCCTCTTGATGCCATTCACATCAAAATAATTCTGGAAAGCTTTTGAGCAGAATTCTCCTCCACGGTTAGTCCGCAAACATTTGATCTTGCATCCTCTCTCATTTTCTACAAGGGCTTTTAACTTCTTGAATGTATCTAGGGCTTCACTTTTGGCCTTCAAAAAATATACCCAACAATTTCGTGAGTAATCATCAATAAAAATGATGAAATATGATGACTTACCCAAACTCTTAGTCTGCATAGGACCACATATGTCTGAATGAACAAGCTGAAGTGGGTGATGAGCTCTGCATGCACTACCCTTTGAAAACCTTTCCCTTGCATGCTTTCCTTTAGCACATCCTTCACAAACCTCCTTATGCTCTTCTACCTTAGGCAAACTAGAAACTAATGCATGTGAGGTTAGAAACTTCAAACTCTGAAAATTTAAATGCCCATACCTGAGATGCCATAACCAACTTGAATCCTCATAAGCCATATTAGCAAGATTGTTGTTATGTTCATCAAACCTCAAGGGAAACATCCTATTTCTTGTCATAGGCACAACAATGATCACCCTATTTCCCTTATTCTTATCATAGATAGTACATGTCTTATTTTCTAAGACTACTTTATAATTTTTCTCACAGAGTTGCCCAACACTCAACAAATTATGCTTCAATTGTGGAGTATAATAAATGTCATGAATACTCTTTATACCTTCTTTTTTTTGGACCTCCATAGCTCCTTTGGCAACAACCTCCAATGATTTATCATCACCAAGCTGGATCTTGGATTTGAAACTTCCATCCTTTGCTGAAAACAACTTCTTATTCCCTGTCATATGGTTAGAGCATCCAGAATCGAGGTACCAAACATCTTTACTAGTATTTTCACCTTTGGCATAAGATAAAAATAATTGATCTGGAGGATACTCACTACTTTCTTGAGCATAATTAGCATTTTTACCTTATCTTCATTCTCTTTCAAAGTGGCCATACCTGTTACAATGGTAACATTGAAGATTTCTCTTATCAAATCTACCTCTACCTCTTGCTCTGAAACTACCTCTTCCACTTGAGCCACCTCTTCCTCTACCTCTTGAATAATTTTGGTTTTGCCATTTACCTTGACCTTGATGGCTTTTGGTGCTACTGCTACTTACATCTTCATTCTTTGTAATTTGTAATTTAGAGGAAAAAACTTTCTCTACAACTTCAAAAGTTTCCTTCAATCTTTCTTCATGAGACATCAAAGATCCAACCAATTCATCAAACTGTAGTTTTGCTAAATCCATACTTTATTCCATGATTATTGCAACATGATTCCATCTATGTGTTAAAGATCTCAATACTTTTTTAATTAAAACTTCATTACTTACAGCTTCTCCAAGTGTAGCCATTTTATTGACCACATCTTTGACTCGCACACAATAGTCACTGATGCTTTCAGCTTCTTGCATCTTCAAATTCTCGAAATCTCGCTTCAATGTATGAAGCTTGACCACCTTAACTTGATCACTACCTTGGTAAGCTTCTTGTAGAGTCTCCGAGGCAGCTTTGGCAGTTTTTGCTCCTGATATTCTTGGAAATAAGCTCTTATCAAGAGCTATCTGAATGTGAAACAAAGCTTGAGCATTCTTCTTCCTTGCTTCCTTTCTTGTTGTTCTTTCATTGGCTGTAAGAGCATTCCAATCAGCTGGCTCCTCATATCCTGATTCAACAATCTCCCACAAATCTTTTCCAATTAAAAATGTTAGCATCTTAATGCACCAATAATCATAATCGTTCCCATCAAATTCTGGAACTAGCATCTGGTTAGAATTCGACATGATTAACTTTGGCGAAATTACAACAATACAACTTGAACCCAAAATAATTTTACCTTCTTTGATACCACTTGTTGAATATGAAATGAATTATTTCAAGCAAATTAAGAAGCCAACAGTACTATGAAGAACAATACATATAAAAAATATAGATAAAACAATTAAAAAAACACAGTGAATGTGTGAGCTAGAAAATGATGCAAATCTCATATATTGATTGTTAACTACATTATTAAATAGTAAAACTATTACTAAAATCAACTATAGAATAATTCTACTGCAATTACAACTAATTTCTAGCACTTTCCAGCAGCACTGACCACCCTAACAATCTGCTGCCTTATTTTTGCAGCATTTTACATAACTAATTAAGCATTAATTCTAACAACCATCATGTCACTTCTCAGTGTGCCATTCTTTCAACAGCCAATGCCCATTGGCCGTTTTAGGAACTTGATGACCATAATCAACACAATAGGATACATATAATCCAAGGAAGACAATAGGAAAGCCTTTCCCAATTCAATTTGTTCAGTTAATAAAAATAAAAATGACAAATTACAATATTAGTCTTTATGATAAACCACAACAAAAAAATTGGAAACTTTAGCTAAAAAAATATTAGATGTGATTTTTCAGAAAAATTATCTTCTAAACCTATGGATCACGGAAGTTGTCTAAACTCGGAATGATACCATCTTTTTACTACTTCATAAGAATTTACGATAAGAAAATCCCTTATTTGTTAAATGGTGAAACAATAAATAAAGCTCGGAAGATTCGTTAAGTTCAAACTCCACAGATCCATACTACTAATTTCATGCACTGAGAGAATACAATTGGCTTGTGTCGTTGATTGATCTACGAGAAACACTTTAGATTGGAACCTGTTATCTCAGCAACCTGTTATCTCGATAGGCTGTGATCATTGGTATTCTTGGCATTTTCACTTGGCTTGTGCCCAACTATTTTATTTGGAAAATTCTTGATAGGAATCTGATTCTTTCTAAGAGATTATATCAGAGAAGAGAATACCAAAATTAAAAGAAACTTGTGAAACAATAGATTAGATCTGACTACTTGATAACAATAGGATATGAATGAGTAAAGCTTTTCAAGTAATTCTGCGGGATCATATTAAAAAAATAAAACAGAGATTGAAACACTAAATGAGTAATGCTTTTCAAATAATTCTTATTAGGTGGTGGAGATTTCTCAAAATAATCAATTTGTTACTAGCAGATACAAATATCCTTCACTGGCTTTCCCTAACCCTGGATTTTTAAGAAACTTCATGGTTGAGGTTTTCAGATTCTTCACAGCTAGAATGTTGAGATACTTGTAACATCCTCTTCTTCAGAATCAGAGGATTGTGATTATGGGGAGTCTATACTGTGAGCATATTGATTATTGCCATTTCCAAAACCAAATCCAATGTGGAATCCAGAATCAATATAGAATCCACTAGACCATACGCAACAAACACCCTGATTATTTGTCGTGAAAATGTTTTGCGTCCTCTCATAATATGCAAATCCTTTATTTTGAGACCCGAGTACCTCCTTTCTGATTTCCGAACAATTTGACACATTCTTGCTGAGCTTTGCCCGGCATTGTCCTATCACAATACTGCTTGTTGAAATGGTAATTTCAACTACGGGTACAGTTGAACAGCGACAACATTTATTTCCAGCAAAACCACCCGACCTTATCACGTCACTTTTCATTGAAAGATGGTTTTCCTCCTAAGCACAACAATACAGTATGTTGTTTCACAAGTGTCCACAGGGAGTTTTCAAAACAACCATTTTCCCGGAACGTAATGTTCATTTGTTTTGTTCAAGCGATAGCCATTCGATTAAGATGATGGTTTTCCACGGTTGATTGAAACTAAAATTTGCATAGAGGCTTGCACCATGGACATAAAGTGAAGTTTTCATTTTGACCGCGAGTAAAACAATAAATGAAATTAATTGTATTTGATTGAAACTAAAAGTTGCATAAGGCCTGCACCATGGACATAACGTGAAGTTTTTATTTTGACAGCCAGTAAAACAATAAATGAAATTAATTGTGTTTGGTAGAAAGTAGGTGAAGTATTTTAATTTTAATGTTTTTTTTATTTTAAGGAAGTATGGGCATAGGTAAAAGTATTGTTATGTTTGTTTTTTGGTCGTATTATTGTATATGCAATGAACTTGTAATGTGAAGGTAGCAGCAGAGGGAAAGGAGTTTTGTTGTTGAACGAGTAATGGAGCACTCAGAAGTGTGAGTGAGAGTATTTTTGTTTGTTGAAACAAAAGGCGATACGCACAACAATGCGAATGTTTTTTTGTAAGTATATATATATATATGAAATGCAAAATACACAGTAGTAAAAAAAGTAATTTCTCTCTTTGTAATGCACAGCAGTGTAGAAATAGTTTTGGGTGTTGAATATGAAATGTAATATGCCACACTGAATGAAAATCTTTTTACACACAGCAGTGTGAAATGTGCAAGCAGAGACCAAGCCTTTTATGAACAGGAGTGTGTTTATTTTCAAAAGAAACATAGTATTTGTTTTGTTGCACAGACACAGTAAATTTTAAAAAGAGACAGTGAAAGTTTTGGAACTGCACTTGAAGTAGTCTCTCGTTGTAATCCGAAGGATTTTTTTTTTGTAACGAAAACAGTTATTGTAATGAATACAAGTGTTCTCTGTGCATGCGTAAATCTCTGTCTTCAGAAAACAATTTTTTTCTGGTTTCTTAGGTTAAAACAGAGTATCATTCTCTTTTTAGTTTTTGTTTGAAATTACCAGAAATTTCCAACAGTGGTATGAGAGCTTGTCCATGCTCTTTGAAGGTGTGAAAGAAGCTGAAGGCAAGATTTCTTGCTTAAGAATCTCAAGAGAGTGAAGACTCAATTAAGACAAAGCCAAGGTATTTCTGATATTAGATTTTTTTTGTGTTACTCTTGAAGACAGTGACTTGTTTTAAATACACAGACAAGTATTTTGAAGCATAGTGTAGAGAGCAAGAATGGCTAGCACCAGCACTAGCATGGGTATCTGTAATACCCAGGTCCCACAATTTAATGGGAAAAACTATGAATATTGGGCAATAACCATGAGAGCCCTGTTTGCCTCACAAAACTTATGGGAATTTGTTGAGGATGGATTTGAAGAACCAGCAGATGAAAATGAGTTTAACAATTTAACTCAGGGAGAGAAAGAACGGTTGAAGAGATATAAGAAGAAGGATTCTAAAGCCCTCCTCTTCTTATATCAAGCAGTACATGAGAGTGTGTTTCCAAGGATAACAGCACCTAAGACATCCAAAAAAGCATGGAAAAATCTCAAGGCAGCCTATCAAGGCATGGAGAAAGTGAAGACAACAAAACTACAGTTGCTGAGAAGAGATTTTGAGAATCTATGCATGAAGGAGTCTGATAATACTGACTCATTCTTCACACGATTAATTGGTCTAATGACACAAATAAGGTCTCATGGAGAGATTCTTTAAGAAAGGAGGATTCTGGAGAAACTATTGACGGTCCTATCCTCAAAGTTTGATGTGATTGTCACCACCATAGAAGAGACAAAGAATCTCACAAACTTCTCAGTTGATGAACTACATGCATCATTGATAACACATGAGTAGAGATTGAGTAGAAATGAAAAATCATCTCTAGAGTAAGCCTTCAAGACCGAGATGTCCTTTTGAAGAGGAAGAGGTAAAGGCAAAGGAAACAAGAGAGGAAGAGGGAGAAGCCAAAATAGAGGTTGAAGAAACGGTCCAGCAAATGCTCAAGGAAGAGGCAGCAATCCAAATCAGAACCAAGGCCAAGGCAGCAGCCAAAAAAGTGGACAACATCATTCTCAAGGACAAAGGTATGAAAAATCCAATGTCAAATGTTATTATTGTAAAAAATATGGGCATTATGAAAATGAATGCAGGAAGAAGCATCATGATATGAATAATAGATCTAGTGCCAATTTCACTAGAGAAAATATCAGCCAAGATAATCTTTTGTTAGCCTATAATATAGTTGAAACAAAGAGTGATGATATATGGTTTCTACACTACGGTTGCAGTAACCATATGACAGGAAACATAGCCCTGTTTTCTGAGTTAGATCAGAGTGTGAAGTCACAAGTCATGCTTGGGACTGATAGCAAAGTTTGTGTTATGGGAAAAGGTGAGGTAAATATCTTAACAAAGAAAGGTGAAAAGAAAACCATGGCAGATGTCTATTATGTTCCTAGAATGAAATGTAACCTCCTGAGTATTGGACAACTTGTTCAAAAGGGGTACAATGTTTTCTTTGAGAATGATGTATGCACCATCATGGATAGAAAACCAGCAAATGATGTATTGCTAAAGTGAATATGACAAGGAACAGGATGTTCCCTCTCAGGATAAAAGTAGATTTAAAAGATGGAGTTGAAATTGCAGCAATGACACAAGAGGCTTTCTAAAGCGAACCAAAGGATGAAAATTGGTTGTGGCACTTGAGATTTGGACATCTCAACTTTGGAGTTTGTTACACAGTAATTTGTCACCGTTTGTCACCGTCCCTGTTACCCCTCTCCTGCATCTTGGAGGACCCATTCCAGGACTTGTGAGAAGTGACAAGACTTGAAACCACTTTCCTTATTCACCTCTAAACATGAGCTTCTTATGCCCTTAAGACATCTCCTGCTCATTGCCCTTAAAAACAACCCTTTTTGCATTAGCGTTGGTACCCTGTGTTATGCCCACGCCAATGGGGAAAATCCTAATTAAAAGGAGCGCCATTAGCACTCTGCCCCAGAGTCGCAATCGCGCCAACCATTTTGGGCAAATATTTCAACTACTCAAACCTCCGAAGGTTCTGCCCACCTCATTCACCAAACTGATTCCAATTTGAGTGAGGATGGTTTGGCTTCGAATCTCCTTGGATGGAAAGTAGTTTGCCACCATTCCATGGAAGTTTCCAAGTGATGAAGCCAAATCCATGATTGTGGGGGATTGACCTTATCTCTTCCTTTTCCTCTATAAAAGCTTGTCTCCATGGCTTGAGCAAGCTAGTTCTAGTTCTGATAGTTCTGACTCTGGTGGTAATACTTGTGCTGAAAGGAAGATATCAAAAGATTGGAGTTGCAAGAAGCCTTCTTTGCATCCATAAGGCTTTATCTAAGTAAGGAGACCTTGTCACTAAAGAGAGAGACAGTTTGTCCCTCATCCCTTCAAGCTTTTGCAAGACTTGTGTAGCTGAGCACACAGCCAAAGGAGGACTTGACGTCAGGACGCTGGTTGTATTCTCCTTTGTTGAATTATTAATAATAGATGACTATCATTATGGTTCCATTCTCGTTGTACTTGTAATGGTTGATGTTGAATTATATCCTTCCTGACTGATATATAATTGCATATATTAGATTTCACACTTGTGTTTGTGTTGTTTTCTTTGTGTCCAGGTGTCCATTCACGTGGATAGTGGAGGATCGTGACCAGCCAAGGAAAAGGAACGTGGGCGACGTCTCTTCTACAAACTAAAGTGTTGGATCTCAAGTAGGTCTTCATCACCTACCTTTTATTTGCAATTAGGAACTTGCGTGATAGCATTGTTTGATTGTTGCTAGACCCATTCTGGGCTAGTAGGGATCGCCTCTATCCGTAGAGGGGAATTACCTCTCCAACAATTTGGCGACTCCACTGGGGAGTTTAGCTTGTTGTTTTGATTTGTAAACTTAGACGGAGTCTGAAACACGGCCAGATAGCCTTAGAAACACTATTGCTTTGCAGTAGTGAAGTAGATCAAAGCCACTTTAGTCGATCTCCGGTTCGGTTTACGGACTAAACAATTTGGAGTTTGTCTTGCCTCTTTGGTTTTCTTGTGTTTGCTTGCTCAGATAAGCCTTTGGAATTGAGTTTCTTGCTGCCCCTGTGCTTTTTGACTCGCCTTAAGCCTGTGACCCAAGCCCTGGACTGCATATTTTTCTTTTGAAATTAGCAAAATTTGTTAGCGCGCTTTTTGCCTTCACAGTCGCGCTAGTGGCCCTTGTTGCCAATTGACAACACGCGCCAATCTCTGTTTAGCACGAGTTGCAGCCTGACAGTCACGCCAGGCCGTGTAGTTTTTGGTCCACTTGTTTTGCTTGTTGTCTGAGCTTGGATTTGTATTTTTCCACCTCTTTTTCAGTTGCTGGAGTGTGCTTAAGCCCTGTTTGACTGGTTTGCAACCTTTGTCCTCCGGGTGTTTGCCTCCTTCCATTGAGTTCATGCTTCAACCCTAAGGCATCTAGTGGTCGTGTGTGTCGAGCCTCCCGTGGGAGTTTTGGGTTCTTCGATCATCCCGTTAACCTTGTGATTGCTTTTCACATTTTCTTTAGTGATTGATTGAAGTGTTTTGGAGTGATTTCCGAATAACTTGCTTTTGTTTGCTTGGATTTCATTCTAGCTTTGTTTGAGCTTAGATCACATAGCTCGCGTGAAGCCTTGTTTTCCTTTTGATTTGGAGAACTATTTTAGTGTTTTGGGATTTCATTGTTCCTTCATTGAGTAAATTTTCTTCTTTGCTCAGTGTTGTTATCTTTCAAAATTCATGCTAGTGCATTGTGCTTGTAGAAAGAAATGAAATAATCTCTTTTGCATTTAATAGTGAATGGAATAGAACTTTTCATTATTTGCATTATTGAAAAGAAAAAGTTTTGTTTATTTTCCATTAGCTGCATTAGGTTGTTTGGTTGATTGAGTTCGTTTTGTTTGATTGAAACTCTTAACCTTCTTGTAATTAGTATTCATCGAACGAAATGGCTTTCTTTCGCATCTAGCTTGCATCTAGGAAATTGTGAAAGATCACATACGGTAGGGCCTTAAATTGAAACTTAACTAAAGATCAACCATAAAATAAACCGAATTAACTTAAAAATGCATTGGAACATAACGCAAATATTCTAGAGGTCTAGGCTAGAGACGTGCTCCGACATCGTTAAACCTAGTCACCTTTGTTCTCACATTAAGGTTGAGTGATTCCTCCTGGTGTGGTTCGATTGTGGTCTAGTACGGACTTGGTCTCCCACGTACTGTCGCGTATATATGGGGAGACTCCACTAGGTTTGCATCCTTGATCCATAGGAATCCATTTCTGCCACCTTACAAGTCGTAACGCACCGAACACAACATTCGAGAAGATTGACTGCAGTACAAAAAGTCCTTGGTTTTCATACGATTTCCAAGGTGTATAAGCAGTTTTACGGATTGTCGGGTAAACCCCTTGCCTAGTTTCTCGAGAGCAGTCACTTTTTGATCCTTTTCGGACTCTGTAAAAGAAAAGGCTCTATAGATCATTTGTCACTTCGGGATCTTAAAACATTCGAAGGCGACTAGAGTCACCTTTTTTCCTTTTCTCGACTCTTAAAACATGAAAAGGTCAGTTGTGTCCTAATGTCATAAAAATTTATTCGGCAACGATAACATTTACCTTGGTAGATCTTGTTTGCGTTTAGTTTTGAGTAGGGTCTCTTATCGTTAGTTTGCTTAGGGTCTTTGTTTGATCATCCTGGCGGATCCATCGACTCCGTCTCCTATCCCAAGTGACCAAGGGTCTCCATCATCTGTTTCCCCTGAGACACCGGTTTGTGACGCTCTTCCTATTGTTCTGAGCATCCAACAGTTGAACTCTCGAGCTCCAGAGGACGAGCTGTACGACTTGTTTTGGAACCCTGTTTGGGGACCCTCTGAAGAGGAATTTCCCACCACTCCTGTTGGTGTTCCATCTCCGATGACTTCTTCCGATATGGAGGACACATCTCCTGTGTCGAGTGGGACGCCCGTTATGTAGAGTATTGATACTCCCATTTCGGCTACATCCCCAATCATTTCTACGCCCTACACCGTTACACCTCTCGGTGTCACGGTGTCGGTGCGCTATAGATCTTTGAGGGATGCCATGAACTCCGCGGCTTCCTCTTCTCTGTGGGATCAAAACATCGTCCCTACCATAGGACCGTTTGTTTCCCAAGTTCACCATACTGCTGTTACAGTAGTCCCAACCAATCTGACCGTTTGTGTCGCGTCGTCAACTCCAGTTGTTAGTGTCGTTACAGCATCATCTGCTGCCACTTCTGCTGCAGGCCCATCTCGAGGTCCAGCAAAAAGTGGTCAATCGACACATACTGCGAGAGTTGTGCACCCCGCAAGTGGTGCCCCTCCTTCTTCCGATCATATGACGGCAGAGGAGGCATATTCTCAATACTTGCATAATGTCCAGAACCCAGGTGGGCAAGGCCCCTATTATGATCCTGAGAATCATTATTTGTATACCTCCTTGCCTGAAGAGCCTTATGTGGAGGCTTCTGTTCCATTGAGTGTGGCTTGGGGTGCTACCAGATATGGTGGCGGCCAGTACCATCAGGGTCAAGGACAGCCATCCCAAGGACCACCCTACTAGGGTCAACAACCTTACTCGCAGCCTAATCATGGGCAGCAGTATTATGGCCAGAATTAAACAGGTCAACAAGGAGGCCCACAAGGACAACCCTATCAGGGACAACCTTTGGCCTCTAGTGGTTCATCTTTCACATATCTTGGGCAACCTTCTGGAAACCCGGGACAACCCAATGCTCAACAAGGACAACTCGGGACCCAACAGGGCTACCCTTCGAGGCAACCTCACGGGAACCAGGGAGAACCTTACGGTCAGCAAGGTCGACCCGGAAGCCAGCAAGGCAACCCTTCTGGGCAAGGGGGCCAGCCTTACGCACAACAAGGCCAACCTACCGCTTAGCAACCATCTGGTCAACAAGGACAATCCTCGGTTGCGCAAGGGTAGCCCCTCGCTCAGCAAGCTCGACCTTCTGGACGAACGGGGCCGTCTCAGATCCGACCAGGACAACCTTCTGGCTAGATGGCCCAGCATGCAGGTGGGTACCAATCCCGGCCTCCTCATTCAAGTGGGTACCAATCCCAGCATCCGTATTCAGGTGGGTATAAATCCCAGCCTCCTTATTCAGGCGGGTATCAATCCCGGCCTCCTTATTCAGATGGGTATCAATCCCAGCCTCCTTATTCAGGTGGGTATCAATCCCAACCTCCCTATTCAAGTGGGTACCAATCCCAGCCTCCTTATTTAGGTGGGTATCAATCCCAACCTCCTTATTCAGGTGGGTACCAATCCCAGCCTCCTTATTCGGGTGGGTACCAATCCCAACCCCTGTATTCAGGTGGGTATCAATCCCAATCTGGTCATCAAATTCCGCTTGGTTCCCAGGCTTAGTACAGATTCCAACAACTCCAGGGGAAAAATCAATATACCCCGTATCAAAATTACCAGCAGCCGCAGGGTAACCCTTTTTGAAATTATCAACAACCCGCTGGCCAGTATGGTAACCAATGGGGCACTGGGGGCCAGAACCAGTATCAGCAACCTGGTTCTGGAAACAAACCTTACGGACAAAATCCTTCTGGACAAGGCCCTTTTGGACCTGGTCCATTGGGACAAAGCCAGTGGGGGCAATCAAGAACTGGATGGAATTCTGGCTCTACCTCGTATCCGGGAAAAATGTCCTTTAACCTACAGCTACCATTTCTCGCGACATTGGAACTGCCCGATGTGTCAAAGTTAACAAATGATCCCATTTTACATAATCCACAATGGCCACCAGTTCCAACTAAGATACCTAGTGATTGTCCCAAATTCGACGGAAAAGCCTGAGAGGACCCTCAAGCTCATGTGATGACGTATCACTTATGGTGCTCGTCCAATTCATGGCTCGATGACTCGATTCGGCTTCGCCTCTTTCAGAGGACTCTCACTGGTTTGGCCGCTAAATGGTATATTGAATTGACCCGCGTGTCATTTCAAGATTTCAATTCGTTGGCCATGGCATTCCTTACTCACTTTCAGTTACCCATTCGGTACGAGACAGGGACTCACCTCCTTACTTCTCTTAAGCAGGATACGGCTACGCATATCTCCAATCATATACATGAATGGAGAAGGTGTCGCAGGTTGATCAAGTTCTAGATTCCTGATCAACTCCTCACCGACTGGTTCACGACTTCCTTTGTCCCTAAGATTGCACGAGACATTGCTATGGGAGCCTGTGTAATTGAAGAGCAAGCAATCGCGGGCGCTCAGTACCTGGACTTAATTTACTCTCAGTATGGTACCTTGTATGAGTATTTTCCGGACGCCCCAAGGCCCTGTACATCCAAGGCTCCGCCCAAGCCATCTGTCGATGGAGTCATTGGCTCTGTGAACCCAGCCTCTAAAAAATCATCGTCGAACCCTGGGAAGCAAAAGTCAAGTGCATCCAACGAAAACACTTCTCAAGGTGGTTTAAATTCTGGTAACACTTCCGAGGTCAACGCCGTCCAGTCCACCACGGCAGGCAAGGCCTCGAAAGGAAAGAAAAAGGAAAATGGGAAAGGGAAAAATAAATCCGAGCAACCTAAACAAGAATCCTCTAAATCTCCAGCCGGGGAAGGAGCGAAACGCAAACCCAAGTATCCTTGCCTCATTTGTGAGGAGGATCACTATACTAAGGACTACCCCAGGCGATCCGAAGTTAGTCTTTTGTTGAAGGGTGCTCCTGGGATCCCTGCGGTTCTTAAAGAACCCTTTCCCTCTCAGCAAACTCAAATGGTGGCTGATCCCTCTTCTTCTCCCTTCGGTTCCCAGGTCTTCATGGCTGGAACTATTCCCATTCATGTAACGAATCGAGCAAAGGAGTATCTATTGTCTGCCGCGAAGGAGCCAGAGGTTCCCTCAAGTGCTCCTTCGTCCAGCTCTGGTCCCCTCCATATCGAGAGACCAAGTACTGAGACGACAATCCAACCCCCTCCCAAAGGGGTACTCAGAAGATCTTCTTATAATCTGAATGCTCGTGCTGCACAACACTATAGCATCGTAGAGGACTTAGCGCAGGCTCCGTCGGCTATGTCCGCCTTAGAAGTCCTTCAGAGCTGCCCCCCCCAGAGGAAGTCCCTACTATCGGCCATCGGTGGCATTGACCCTGCGGACTCGAATCTGATCACCTTCAACCTCGAGAGCCATGTTCCTCGACTGCCTCATCAGATTGCTTTTCTCATTCAAGTCGTCATCAATTCCAAAATGATCCATCGTACAGTTATTGATGAAGGCACATCAACCTACATTATGTCTATTGCGTGTTGGAAAGCGATCGGTTCCCCGACTCTCAGTCAGTCCCAAACGGCCTTGGAAGCATTCCATGGGAGAGAATCCCGTCCTTATGGTATTCTTCAATGTTTACCAATCACCTTAGAAGGGAAGACCGCGGAAGTAGAAGTTGAGGTTGTTGACGAAAATCTCACATGAAACCTCCTTCTCAATCGGAGTTGGACGTATGCCATGCGTGTCGTGGCTTCATCCCTCTTCCGTGTCATTCGTTTCCCTCATCAGGGGAAAATTGTCACAGTTGACCAGCTTTCTTTCTTCGCTTCCTCTTCTGAGCGGAATGTACCATTCATTGAGCATACCTTCGTTCCGTTTGAGAGTGTGGGAGCTGGGCTCTTCAAATAACCCGCCCTTATGGGTGTTTTCTCCCTCCCACCTCCCAACCTCACCTCGATCTCCATGATCTCGGTTCGTTCTGATCCTTGGATTCTCCCCTCCGTCGACCAGATAGAATCTTGGGGTGAGGAGATGCTGTTGAGTCCAACCGAGCTCAACTACATCGAAATTGTTTCTGCATCGGCCCCTCATGATCAACCCACCGCCATGAGTGGGGCTCTTGAATCAAATGATTTGCCCCCCTGGTTTGGAGAATACACCTCCTCGGATCCATTAAAGGAAATATTTCCTTCCGATGAGGCTATCATAGAGACTATGTCTCTGGAAGAACATCCGTGGTCCCCTATTCACCACCATTCCTCCTTTCTCCCTACCGTCAGGGAAACACTGCTTTGTCTCGAGCGGTTTACTCCATGTCTCCATTCTCAGCCTC
Organism: Pinus taeda; assembly: GCA_000404065.3. Classification (NCBI taxonomy): domain Eukaryota; kingdom Viridiplantae; phylum Streptophyta; class Pinopsida; order Pinales; family Pinaceae; genus Pinus; species Pinus taeda. The sequence continues at coordinate 162,586 of APFE030515821.1, forward strand.
TTTAGACGCCCATCCAAATTTATCATACATTGTCTGAAGGGAATTTAGGGAACATCACGCAGACGTAACCCATCGACATCTCTGTTAAGCCATGGATTGTCGAGAACATTTATATAGGAGTCACTTGCACTCCTGAGGAGATTCAGATATACATCGCACTCTTCCGCGAATTTCGTGATGTTTTTGCATGGTCATATGAATAAATGCCCGGTATTGATACATCAATCATAGTGCATGAGATACCGACGTATCCCAGGGCCAAACCTGTTCATCAACGTTTGCGTCCCGTGCACCCCCGTAAGGCGGCAGCTATCAAAGCAGAAGTTGAAAAACTTCTTAAAGATGGATTCATTTATCCCATCCCACTGATAGATTGGGTCTCAAATATTGTCCCTGTAGATAAAAAATAGGGTACCATTCGCGTCTGTGTCGATTACCGCGACATTAATCCAGCTTGCTCAAAAGACAACTACCCCACACCATTCATTGACCAACTCATTGACGAGTGTGCGGGCAACGAAATATATTCTTTCATGGACGGCTTCTCTGGTTACAACCAGATTAATATCGCCCCTGCTGATCAACACAAGACGGCCTTCATCTCTCTGTGGGGCACTTTTGCTTACAAAAAACTGCCCTTCGGTCTTAAAAATGCCAGTGCTACCTTTCAGCGTGCGATGTCTTATGCCTTCCATGATATCAGGCACATCGCACAGCCTTATCTGGATGACCTTCCTGCTCATTCAGCTAAGCGCGCGGACCACCCATCGCATCTTCGTGAGATTTTTCTTCGTTGTCGACACTATAATATCCGATTAAATCCGCACAAATGTGTCTTCTGCATCAAATCTGGTCGACTTCTTGGGTTTATCGTCTCCCGAGAGGGCATCCGTTTGGATCCTCTTAAAGTCGAGGTAATTGTGAATCTTCCTCCCCTTGCTACTTTGCGGAAATTGCAGAGCTTGCAGGGAAAAGCTAATTTTCTAAGACGGTTCATCCCAAACTATGCCGAAGTGGCAAAGGGTTTTACCCAGTTACTTAAGCGTGACACCCCATTTCGATGGGATGCCATAGCCGAGGAGTCTTTCGCTCATCTTAAAACTCTCCTAGTTTCCACCCCTTTGTTGCGGCCTCCAAATTATCATCGTGACTATACACTATATTTGGCCGCTTCCGATACCACCATCAGTATGGTTTTGGTCCAAGACGACGATGATGGCATAGAACATGTCATTTATTATCTTAGTCGCAACTTACTAGATATGGAGACTCGATATGCATATGTCGAGAAGTTGGCCCTTGCTGCTGTCTGCACTGTCCAACGATTCCGTCACTACATTTTGTTGCACACTACGACGGTGATTTCGGATTGCAACCCCATGACTTACATTCTCTCACGACAATTGCTGGGGGGAAAATACTCAAAGTGGATCGTCATCCTCCAAGAGTTTGACTTGGAATTTACTGCTGCCAAGTCCAAGAAATCACTCGTCTTCGCTGAACTTTTGTGTTCCTTGCCATCTGCCGCTACTTCCTCTCAGATAGAGGAGTCTATTCCATATGAAACTCTTTTCCTTATCAACACCCTCGATCCTTGGTACGGGGACATCATTGTCTACTTGCAGACGTCCTCCTTCCGTCCCGAGACCTTGAAAGATGCTCGTCGATGGATTCGTCACCAAGCCCAACCATATCGCATCGTTGGGGACACCTTGTACCGTCTTGGTGTTGATTCGGTTCTTTGTTGATGCTTAACCTTCGAAGAAGCTGAAAGAGTTCTAAATGACTACCACTCCGGTGCTTGTGGCGGTCACATGTCTGGATATGCCACCGCACAAAAAATCCTCCGTGTCGGCTACTTCTGGCCTTCCATTTTCAAGGAATGCATTCTTACCGTCCGTTCTTGTCACGAATGTCAGATTTACCAACGGAAGATGCGTGCGCCCCCTACCCCGTTGCACCCCGTTGTGACTCTCGTCCCCTTTTCCAAATGGGGCATTGATTATGTGACATGTAACCCTCTCTCGGCCGGGGGGCATGGTTACATCATCGTTGTTGTAGATTACTTTACAAAATGGGTAGAGGCGATGCCTACATTGTCAGAAGACGGTCACACCGCGGTGCAATTTCTATTTAACCATGTTATTTCGCGGTTCAGAGTTCCACAAGCCATTATCACTGATCACGGAAAACATTTCCATAATCATATGATGGCTGAGTTGACAACCCAACTAGGTCTTAGGCATGATAGTTCGACTCCGTACTATCCTCACGCAAACGGTCAAGTGGAAGTCGTGAACAAGGTCTTGGTCATGATGCTTCAAAGAACTGTTGGCATGCACAAGTCTAGTTGACATTTGATGTTGTTCTCCGCTTTGTGGGCCTACCAGACCTCCGTGAAGGACGCCACCAGTTTCACCCCTTTTTAGTTAGTATATGGACTAGAGGCGACCCTTCCCATTGAGTGTGAGATTCCTTCACTCAAATTAGCCGTCGAGCTACTCCCCGATACTACTCCTATAGAAGAGCGGCTTCTTTACTTGGAACGATTGGATGAGACATGTCGTCTAGCCTCCCTAGCTATCGAAGCTCAAAAGAAGCGAGTGAAAACTCACTTCGATAAAACCGTTAATCCTCGCTCTTTCATCGAGGGAGATTTAGTACTGCTCTATGATCAAGCTAACGATAAGCTGGGGGAAAGAAAACTCGAGCCAATGTGGCATGGGCCCTATATTGTGAAAATATTTTTACAAAAGGGTGCCGATGAGCTGATAGATTATGAAGGTAATCCCCTGGACAGGCCCTGAAATGGGTTGTATCTTAAGAAATATTATGCCTGAGTCCAGGCACTCTCTCTTTTATTTTGTGCATGCATATGATTTTTAAGAGTGTGTTGTGTCTGTGCGTGTTTATTTAATTTCCATCTCATTGTGTCGGCGTGATTGCCGCTTATTGTGTCTTTTGCTTCTTGAACAGTTGTCTGGATCACCTTACGTTGGTTTCGCTGATGGTGCTTCCCACAGTACTCGCAATCTGTCATCTGCGGCATGGGTGATCTACGATCCTCATGGTGAGTCTGTAGATATTCAAGGAGTGTGTCTGGGTTGTACAACGAACAATGTGGCTGAATATAGTGCTGTAATTGAATTATTAGCCGAGGAAATTAACCTTGGAATCTGCTCATTGGTTGTAAACTTAGATTCGCAACTTGTAGTCCACCAACTCAACGGACGATATTCCGTTAGAGATCATCACATTTTAAGGTTGTATTTATGTGTTAAGTTAATGGAAAGAGATTTTGATTACATTACTTATCATCACATTCCAAGAAGACTTAATGCAGTAACCGATGCATTAGCTAACTATGTATTGGAAAGATATTTGCATAATATGTAAATCAACATGATACAGGAAGCATAAGATACAATAAAAACACCATGTATATATATATATATAT
>APFE030515823.1:0-10399 GCA_000404065.3 Pinus taeda
AAAGTGTCTTGGTAGGATAAATCTATATCAAAAATCAAATCCTTTTTCCTAAATTTTTAAAAATAACTTTGCACGTTTTGACCCTTATCTTGCCTAAATTTTTTCCAATCCATCATATATTTTTCCATGTATTCTAATGGATGAAATTTTCTTCTTATTTCTACAAAAAAATCATTCCAAGAAGATAAAACCTCATGTTTCTTCATGTCCTCTGAGTTTTGGTCTCCCACCTAATAATTGCTGCACTTTCCAATCTAAGAGAAGCAAACTGAATTTGGCTCATTATCATGCTTGATTCTTTGTATCACACAATACGCTTCAATTTGATGAATCCAATTATCTAACTTCTTAGCATTTACCTCTCCATTGTACATAGGCAATTCAAGTTTCTTGTGAAGCGTTGACAAAGGGGTTTTACCATGTCCCTTTGGAGAATTTGGAGGTGTTGTGAAAGTGTAGAAGAAGTAAAATATGAGGATGAACATGAGGATGGGAGTGGAGGTGAAGATGGTGGCTTGTCCTGATTTCCTCCATTCACATTTGTAGGCTTGTCTCCTTTTCCTCTATCTCTCTTTGGAGGTTTTGAGCTTTCTCCTTGCAACCTTGAATTCCTCTCTTTATAAATAACTTTTGCCATTTCAAACATTTCAAAGAAGGACTTTTTCAAAGTTCTTTCATTTTCAAAAATCCCTCCAGGGCCTTCATCATGTGCCATGACTAGTGAAGCTTGAGGTATGTGTGTTCTCCCTGAAACAATGTGAGGCCTTGGCTCCACAAGTTCTCCTTCTCCTATTTTAAGCTTCAACCTTGTAATAATTAGAAAACACTTGCAAAAAAAATCAAACCTTCAAAATAACCTTAGGCTCCGATGCCAAACTAATCTATTATGCAAACTTGAAGGCGATGGAAAAATTGCAAGTAGAATTTTATATATTTTAGGGAATGGATTAATGTACAAAACACATACAGTAATGGTTTTTAAACTTAGTTAACAGTATAAAATAGATACAATATACCATATCAAAAACACATAACAACAAAAATGATAAAGGAGTTCACCCCTCTCCTAGTCTACATCTCTTGGTCCAACTTCTAATGTTGGGACTTTTTATTAAGTTCTCCAATTTTTATTTACATGGATTCATAGTGATCAAAATATAATTATTGTGTCTCCAATGGCTTCAAAAGTATAAAAATCCCCCATCTTGGCTCTTGGTGGGCTCAATTTGGCCAAAAATTGAACAGGTTATGCTCTCCCAAAGTTTTCCCTATTAACTGATGTACAAATTGCATTGGACTACTAACCATCCTATGAATTTCATCTTCTATGATGCATCGAGTGACAATTCCACCCGACGCTATCGATATTCGTGCTGAATTAAGTGCATTTTGTCACTTAGTTTAAATTTCCGTTAAGGCCTTGTGGCTAAAAACAAGGGTCACATGGGGCCATGCGTCCTAGGGTTGGGGCTAACTACCTACCCCCATTTGCAAAGCCCCCTGGATCTTTGGTGGTTGGCTCTATCCATCCCATGAAATCGAGGTCGTTCCAAAAATTTTCACTCCTGTATACTAATCTCCTCTAAGATTTGGCATGTGGTTCCATGGTGGTACGGTTATCATGAGCTGGTCCTATGTTTCTGCCATGCAACTGTTAAACACCCACTCTGTCTAGTATATGGTCAAGTGGTTGTTAACATATGGTGCCAAAACTGTGTGTCAAGGCTAATCTAGAGCCCTCATCTCCCCTACCTATAGTCCCCGTCCCGCAATACAAATCTGGTTATATGTTAAATAAAAGCATGCAACATTGCATGTTAAGAAACACCTAGTGGGATGGTGGTAGGGCTACTTGCTACTATACCATAGGGCCTACATTTGATTCTCCGTGATGCCTATTCGGGGATACAAAAAAATTAATGCATTATTGGTAGGCCACATGGCTTCAATCCATTGGCCTATGTTTGCTACATTCATTAAACCACATAAACACCACTTCGACCAATCAAAATACAGCAACATTGAAGCAATACATAGTGGCCTCTTTGAAGCCTACCATTGGACCAATGAACATAGTCAACTTTCCCAGTCACCATGCCCAATCAGCGTATAGACTACCCAGTTAACAACCCTGCATCCAACCTAAAATTGTTTTCACCAGTTTGGGAAAATGATCAGAACGCGGTATCAATGGCATACGATATCGATTTTGAGTGATTCAAGTTGTGTTGGATTTAGGTCATTGATATCTATGCTCTGGTTCAGATTTTAAGCACTTTTGAATAGATTGAATTATGGCAACTTGACTAATCCCTTTGATCAATCAGGTTATGGAGAAGGGTGAAATTTCTTATTGCGAGTTATTCTATCCAATAATTTTAAGAAATAAATTGAAAAAATCATCAATTCTCCCATAGAGTTTGTACCTAAGTTCTTCATGTCAACATTTTTGTTGTATGATGTTTATGCTAGGACACCATATAATTGATGTATTGCGGTTAGAAACCTAATTTTCAACCAATCCATTTATACTATTCCAATCTATAGGAAATTAATGTTTCTATGAAATTTGTAAAAAATTAATGAATCCTCTACACCAAGTATTATTTTGTATTCCACACCGAGTGCTCGTAAAGAATATATGGAATTCATTTTCCCTACTAGAGGTTGGTTTATAAATGAAACCTTCTCATACATAAGAATTTATGGCTGTGAAGAGCCCCTCACATCTTTCCATAATATGTCCCAAAAAAACACTCCTAGACAAATAACCTATCAAATCATTTCCATAGGTATTACTAAGGCATTACATGACAAATTAAAGAAGCTTTGGCCATTTTTTCCTATAATTTGGGGATTTACTCTCAGAAAATGTAAAGCATGGAAGTAAAGTGACAGTAACCTTAGAATTACTTAATCTAACATGTATTGCATTAAAGAAACATGACCCCTTGAAAATTGTTTAGGATCATTGTAAAAATCAAAATGGTTTTACAATTTATACTGATGAGGGATCACCCCTTGATAAAGTGCTTTATAGGTTCCAATTCTATGAAAAAGTATTCAAAAGAATTAAATGCTTGTTAGAATACCACAAAAAAGATGATTTCTTAGCTTTTTAGAGGCAATGAATTTAGGATATAGGTAAATATTTTTGTGTTAGAGAACAATCTCAGTTCAACTAGCTTGAAGACATGGAGATTCATCAACCTTCTATGGTTCAACCAAAAGGTGAATAATCAATCCAATAGGAATCTATGCAATTTGAAATACTTTTTTTGGAGACCTCCTTTCTGGCCCCTTGAGAAAGTGTTTTAGAGGGCTAGACATTATTAAAAAGTAATGAAAAGAATTAAAGAATTTATAGAACACATAAACAAAGATGATTTCTTAGCTTTTCATAGGTAATGAGTGTATGATATAGGTAAAGAATTTAGTGGTAGAGAACAGTTTCAGTTCAAACAACCTGAATCCATGTAGATTGACCAACCTTCAATGGTTCATACACAAGATGAATAATGAATCTAGGAGGAATCCATGTAATTTGAACAAAGCTTTTTAGAGGCTTCCATACTTGAATTTATTCAATAAAAGATAGTACAATCACAAGAAGTAAAATTAGAGGAAATTCAAGTCACAAGAATGCCAATTGAAAATATTGAAATAAATACTCCTACAAAAGTGTTAGAGCTTGAATAAATTTAGGCGACACAACTATAGTCGATTATAGAACTGCAACCACATGTAGAACCTAGTTTTTAATTTCAAACTCCTCCTTTTAAGGATAAATCTATAGAAGATGCAGGTAGTATCACAACAACAATTGTCAACAAATTTCCTATAAATGTTTACCCAGTTATTTTTTTTCCATGATTTTTCAAGTGGAATATATTAAACCTATTAAAGAAGAAAAAATACCTTTTACTAAATACTTCTTGAGTAGTGTCAAGAAAGTAATTGTGAAAGGGAAGAGAAAAAAGAGGGAGGTAAGGGAGATGCAAACATCTCCTACTAGACAAGAGTTGGGCTGCCAAATTTACATACACTTTCACTCCATTTTCACCTTTATCCTCATTTTGTCACCTCATTTAATCAAATTAACATTACATAACCCTATATTTCCATTACCATATGGGTTCATATTTTCATTTTCCAAAGTTATTTATTTTATGTATTTAAAGTGAATTTATGATTAATAGTTAGCAAAATAACATATATTCACTTATACCTAAAAGTCGCTTGAGTTTGGTGACATGTGTAGGTGATTTGGAAGGTTCCAAGACACTCTTATGTGGCATCCAAGACTCAAATTCGAATTCTCTTGAAGATTTGAAAGAGATTTGGGATAGGGATCAAGCATATCTCATGGATAAGGAATATGTGTCTCATATTGGTTGTAACCATATGAAGGATTTGTGGATCTAAGAGGGATTAGTGGATCTCCATTAATGAGTTAGTTGCTTATGTTTTTGTATAAATAGAAGTACCTCCTCCATTCCAAAGGGAGGACTTTTGGAGCCTGTATCCTAACATATGATGGAATAGAATAATTTTTATTTCTACAATTTTAGATATAAATTGTATTAATGTAGTATATGAATTTATGAAATAGTTTGTCACTTTGTTCTTAAGTGAATTGAGCTCACTCTAAAAGGATCAAAGAAACATTTTATTTCATTATAGATTTTATTTTCATTTAATTACATAGATGTTTGAAGATTTTTTTCATTATTAATGAATGAATTTTAGTTTAAATCTTATCAGCATGTGAAAGGAAAAACAAGGGTCTAAGTTAGGCTCTCTTCCTATTTGATAGGAATAATAAGTGAAATTCATTTTCTTTTCCTAGTTTCAAGTTATTTCTAAATTCTTGATTTTTGATTCTCATGAATGAATTTCAGTTGAGTTATAATCAGCATATTAGGGAAAAACCAAGAGTCTACTTTAGGTTGTCCTTCTACTTGGTCTAGACAATAATTAAACTTCATTTCCTTTTCTTTATTTCAAGTTATTTTTGAGTTTATGCAATGGTAATGTTGTCGGAATAGAACTATGAGGAAGGACAACCATGACTTGCTAAGTGAGGAGCCTCTTCTGTTGCTTTCTATACATCACATACTGCTGCTCTTTAGTTTATCTTCCTCTGAATAGTATTCTGGGGAAGCAGAAATAGAACCTCCGAAATTGGGAGCCTCTTCCTTTGCTTGCAACATCTTGAACTAAAAACTTTTTAGTTTCAAAAGTTATTTGTAATGTGCATTTCCATTGTAAACAAACCTCCTACAACAGTCTCATTTGAGGTCCCATATATTTTGGTTTGTTTCTAATTTTATGAAACCCCGGGGTTGACAAATTAAATGACACAGATTTAATAGACAATTAAATCACCCAACATTTTTTGCGCCATTGCCAGGGACGCAACCTTAGATGTAACTAATATAGGAGGATTGTTTAGGAAAAATTTTCTCTTAAGGTCATTTTCATTTGGGGTTAGATGCATTTAGGAATTTTTCATTTAAGATTATTTGCATTTTCATATGGAAAACATAGAACATTAAAATAAAGAACCCACAGTCTCAGATCATGAAACTATTTTTCTTTTTCATTGTGGAATCGTTCAGTTAAATATCTTTCCACCAGAGAGTGGCTTTCCCTTGCAGTTGAAAAATAGCCAAGAGAGCCTTTAACTTATGATCATACTCATACAACTTAAAGTACTAATTCATATTAATAAGCAAGGCTTCAACTACCTCTTCCTGCTCACCATTGAAGATGGGAAGTTTTATTTCCTAAAATTCTGCTTGTAGTTCTCTTCTTTTTTTTTCTTCTGTGTTTTGTGTTCTAAAGCATTATCAAAATTTTCTTCTTGATTTTATTCCCCTCCTTCTATTTCTAGGTATTGTGACATTGGTAAGTTCCCTCTGCGGAAGGAGTCAACCCCTCTAGACCTAGAGTGGGTATAGTCACTACACAGACAATACCAAGACAAATTTCCTTAGAAGGTTGGTGTTATGAAGACCTACGTTCAATCTGACATTCAATGAAGTTCTCATCATGTTACTCCAGCTCTTTGTTCTTCTAGTCATTCATACCTCAAAACCACATGTAGAGATACACCATAAAAGAAAATAGAGAATGACCAAACAATCTTCTTGAAGAGTCGAGGAACCTCAAGCTATTGACATACAATTTAATGCATGATATAGGAAACAAGCTATTGATTTGTGTTAATATAAATCAAAGTAAAACTTACAACCGAGCCTTGATGTCGTAAGCCTCCTTGAAGGGTCTTGTCGGCATGTCTCTATAAGAATTTACTTGTGAACCATCTTCCAAGGGAACATAAGACTCTCTCTTCCATCCAAAAGGGTTGATACTAGAAAGCTCTCAAGCCGACTCTACTCATCCATCTCTGAAATCAAAATGAAAATGAGTCTACTTACACAATCCAATAACACTCTCTACCTATACCCCTCTCTTAGAAACTGGAAACTATCAAATTACATCAAGCTATCATCCATTTGCATCCAAGCTAGCTAGTGTTATTCATGGAGGAGATATTTATAGGAGGGGGAGGTCCCATAAGAGAAATAAGGAATATCTTATATTTTAGGGAGGTTGCACAAAAGGTGGAACAACTATCCCAGAGGAGAAAGGCGAGCTCAACTGACCCAAAAACTAGCCCTAGTACTGTCCATGAAGAAATTTCATCTTGAATTTTCGATGAGTTGTTGAAAAACTTTCCAAATCTAGCTCATCATGAGTGCAAAATAGGGATAGAGTTAAGACTTCACTAGGGTTAGTGTTAACTTGTCCATATTCGCAAGGGGGATAACTTTTGACTTGCGATGACCAAAAAAATTAGGTAAAAAGGGTCTTGTTTAGGGATAATGAAATGAGACACTCTTCGTGAGATTGTAAGGAAGGTGATGAAACATAATTAGCAACATGACACAACAAAGATGTGAGTAACATGGATTGGCAGTATTTGAGATCAGGGAATGCAGAGTTGGTGACAGATTATTGTGTAACAGAGGCCCCCTAAAGCATGAAAGCCAAGAGAGTTGGAGGGGTGAAATGCTTTAAAAATCCAGAACTGAAACAAAACATCCTTGTGGAGAACCTACAGATGCAAGTACAACTAATATCTCTGATACATGAGTACATAGTGAAACGAAATAGATGTGCATAAGGCATGGGCGCAACCATCTAGAAGATAAACATAAATGGTCTATGGTATGGGCACAACCATCCAATCAAAAAGACCATAAAAACAACTCAGGTATCGTCGCAACAATCCAATCAAAAGAGTCATGCATAAATCAATCCACGCAACCTAGACTGGTTTAATCTGAGCCCAGGGTCTTGAATCCCAACCTGACCACTGTACAATTTCTAATATGCGATAGATGTGTTGAAGTTGAGAACACTAGAAAATCACTTGATTATTGGCCAATGATGTGAACTATTAACAAGCGCGAGAGAGACCACCAGTAATGTCAATGGTTCTCAAGGTACTGCTAGTACAATCCATGAAGTGTGAAAAAATGATCTGGAGTCGAACACTTGTGAAATCACCCAATCAAAGACCAATGATGTAAGCATGTCATCGAGTGCGAAGAACTTTCCATTGAGGCATGTAAGCTCCAAGGTACCAGAAAGGAGTCTCTAGGTCAACTTCCTAAGTAATGCATTGAAGTTGACAGGAAGCGACCAGTCAAAGGATGGCCATATTGTTTGCCACATCATTGATGTGAGACAAAGGAACAAGATGATTGTGAATGAGACAGAAAATCTAAGGAATGTGTGTAAGGCTAAAAACTGCAGAAGGATTAAGCTCTTGGACATATCGGTGACATGACTCTGGAATTTGGCAGCATTTTGGTAACAAGGGATCAAAGGTCATGAAGATGCAGCAGGGATCAGATGGAATGATGCAAAATGAATAACCCAAAACTTAGAATGCTGATGATAAAATGAGGATATCCAAACCCGACACTAAGCAAGAAGAGTGTTGAAGTCCAAGAGCGACAAGCTGCTGTAATAACTAATGTAATCAACACAATGCTTCCAAATTTCCCCCCACCATTTTTTCCAAGTACACCATTAATTTTGAAACACAAGCTTGAAGGGGATAACATATGCTTGTAATGTAAGTTTATCCTTTGGATGAATTTGACCTAGTGAGTTTTAACGAGCCCTAGGAAGGAGAAGCTTGATCTCGTCATGGTGACAAGTCCAATGTCGTCTGGGTTTAATGAGTCCGACATAGGTAAAATTTAGAGTCTTTTTCATATTTAGAGAGTTTGAAAAAGACACAGAAAAGAAAACTCCAAAGGTCCCTTTTTGTAAATTTGTCCCTTGAACCCGAAAGGGTAGAAAATAATATCCAAGGGAACCTATTGAACATGAAAGATCAACATATACCTTTTTCGTACATAATCTATCTCAACCTAAAAAAAGGGTAAACCAGGGTTTACGAAACCTGTTGCTACACACAAACAAGCGTAAGATCCATCTTTGATATAAGAATACACGAAATAGTCAAAAAAACTAATTTAAAAACCTTAATTTTACCAAAAAGGCTTATAAAAGATTCGTTTGGTAAAAAACAAATTACTTTTCACCATTTTACCTTAGAGCGAAAATTTTACCCTCTTGCATTTGAAATTTCAATGGTCGACTACAGAAAGATCAAAAACCTATCAGAAAATTCGTCCAATCCAGGTAAGCTCTAATCGTTTTCCTGCATTTTTTCATAGATAATACCTTTTTTTTTATGGTTTGAGGTGCCTCCAAGGAAGGTTTTAGGGCCAGCATATGCACTGTGGTCGTCACGAGTCACCTGCTCGGGATCGCGATGACCCAAAATCTTCCACAGGGAGAAAATAGGGTCTTCGCGACTATATATGGAAAAGTCGCGAAGATCTCAATTTTTCCCAATGGATGGTTTTGGTTCGGTGCACCTGTTTGAAAAATAGGTGCGCTGAGCGCCGATTCTTAACATTTCTCAAAATTGAAGCCATTTCTTTGGATTTGAAATGCAAGCAAAGTATTTATAATCCTTGATGTGTGCATGTAGGAAGAAAAATGGTGATTGAGTGGAAAGAACGAGAGCATACTGGCGATGATAAACTGATCATGGGAGACCAAGACTATCTGGATGTGCTCTGGAACTGTGGTCTGCTAAATTTTGCATGGTGCCTAGTCTGAGGGAATAACTGAACTTACTCGAATATTTTATTGGAGTGTTGGATCTGAAGAAGGCTAAGTTCATTATCTGAGGGTAAGAGCTGGAGATTGAGGTAGCAGACATCTATTTCTTGATAGGTTTATCACGGTGGGGGGAAAGGCCCGACATAAATGGGACTTGGATCACTAGAGAAAATATGGACATGATGATGTGATGAATGTGTCTAGAGGAAGAGAAGTTAGACAAGAGTGGAAATCTCAAGATCACTACTGGCAGAGACTTGTCTCTTCGTGTCCTTCTCTCAGCCATTGGTAGAGTAGCTGGCTCATAGGCCCCTCATGAGGCCACTAAAACCTAACTTTTGCTGGCCAACGACTACATGGATTCCACTGTCTTCAAATGGACTGAGGTTGTGGATGATAACATGAGAAAACAATTAACAAAATGTCAGTGAGGGGATGTAAAACAATTTGGGTATGGGTTCATCCTGGTATCATTCATCCTTGAGTAGTTCCCTATCTTTCAGAGACAGGAAGCAGTTGTAGCATGGTTGACTTTGTGAGAACCACGGATGACTCGGTGGGCACTGCTGATGCCCAGAGGAGGTAGGGGTCAACATATGTCCTTGAGACTTGAGTTGTTCCGATGGTTAGACTGCTAGCTGGTCATTGTCGAGTACTGGGCATATGCTAGGATAGATTTGAAGGGTGATCGGGAGTTAGTACTTCCCCTTGGGGAACACTGGGACCACAGAGGTAACAAATTTTAATTTTTTAAAATATTTTGTATTTTTTTATTAATTTTATATATATGCTTTGATCACTGCATTTCAATTTGGTAGATGTTGGGGCCAAAAAGGCCTAGAGGTTTGTCTCTAATTGCTCAGAGAGTTGAGTGGGAGTTTGAGATTCCTCCTCCTAGTGGAGACATAGACGGCGAGATCACTCGAGACTTGGAGGGATTAACAGAAGGAACCCCTGGCTATGTGAGATTCGAGGATGTCCCTCAATAGTACCAATGACAGACAATAGGGGTGTCAGGTAGGATTCACCGACTTCTTAGACGTGTGGTCCGGATAGTCATGTGCTACAGAGAGAAGCACAAAGATTAGACTCCTAGGTTTAATTTTTGCCATTTTTGAAAGACATGTCGTCTTGTGATGTAGCCGAACACATATTCTTTTAGCACTGTGATGTGCAACACTGA
>APFE030515823.1:10766-32458 GCA_000404065.3 Pinus taeda
ATATATATATGTAGATATACCTATGTTTTTTGCTATATGACTTATTATGTCTTTAATGATATACTTTCATATATGTCGCAAATGTCTATCTAATACATCATTTTCCAATGCATCAACTAATGTATTTAGTCTTCTAGGAATGTGTTGATATGTAATATAATCAAAATTTCTTTCCAGTAAATGAACATGTAAGTAAAACCTTAAAATTTGAGGATTTCTCACAAAATAGTGCCTATTGAGTTGCAAAATAACAAGCCGGGAGTCTAGATTCATAATCAATGCATGAATATTAAGGACAACAACCTCAACTAGTAATTCAATGACAACATTATATTTAACAACATTGTTTGTGGTACATCCTAGACAAACACCTTGAAGATCTACCAACTCACCATGAGGATCGTAGATAACCCATGTGCAAAGGAAATATTCCAGGTACTACGATAGGCACCATCACCAAAACCAACATAAGGTGTGAGAGAAATCTACATAAGAAGCAAAAAGGACACAATAAGAGGAAAACGCTTACACACCAAGACAAACACGTAGAAAATGAAAAACACACTTATGTACATAGTGATGCACAAAAGACTCATGCATAGTATTTATTAAGATAAAGCCCATTCTGGGGCTTATCTAAATGGTTTCTTTCATAATCAATTAGCTCATAAGCCCCTTTTTGCAACACACGTTTGACGAGATAGGGCCCATGCCACATGGGTTCGAATTTGCCTGCCCCCAACTTGTCATTAGCTTGATCATATAGCAGGACTAAATCTCCTTCCATGAAGGAACCTGGGTTGACTGTCTGATTGAAGTGAGTTTGGAGTCTCTTCTTTTGTGCTTCAATGATTAAAGAAGAGAATCAACAAATCTCATCAAGAAATTCTAGATAAAGAAGGTGTTCTTCCATCGGTGTAGTATTCAGGAGCAATTCAACAGCTAATTTGAGAGAAGGGATTTTGCATTCAATCGAGAGGGTAGCTTCCAAACCATAAACAAGTTGAAATGGTACGAATCTGGTCACATCCTTAACCAACGTACGGTAGGCCCATAGGGCAGAAAACAACATCAAATGCTAGTTGGACTTCTTCATTCCAATGGTACGATGAAACATGGTAACCAATAATTTGTTTATTGGTTCAACTTGGCCATTGGCTTAAGGGTAATAAGGCGTAGAACTATCGTGATGCAAGCCTAACTGGGCTGTCAACTCAGTCATCATATAACCATGAAAATGTGAATAATGATCAATGACTATAGGCTGAGGGACTTCGAACTGGGTAATCACATGATTTAATAGGAATTGCGTAGCCATCTTACCGTTGTTAGACAATGTAGGCATAGCTTCAGCCCATTTTGTAAAATAATAAATGACAACGATGATATACCCATGCTCTCCGACCAAGCAAAGGTTACAAGTCATAAAATAAATGCCCCATTTAGCAAAAGGGCCAACGATAATGACAGGATGAAAAAGGGACGGGGACGCATGCATCTTCCATTGGTAAATTTGACACGCATGACAAGAACAGACAGCTAGAATGCAATCCTTGAAAATGGAGGGCTAGAAGTAACTAGAACGAAGAATATTTTGCGTAGTAGCATAGCCAGACATATGACAGCCACAGGCACTAGAGTAGCAGTCATTTAATACCTTTTCAGCTTCCTCAAAAGTTAGACAACGACGGAGTACTGAATCAACGTCGAGAGGGTACAAAGTGTCTCCAACAATATGATAGGGCTGAGAATGGTGGTGAATGCATTGCCAAGCATCCTTAGACAAATCAGGGTTCAAGGAAGACATCTATAGGTAAAACAAAATGTCACGGTACCAAGGATTGAGGTTACTGATCATGAAAAGTGTGTCATCTGGAATGTCTTCCTCTATCCGAGAGGGAGCGGAAGAAGATGGTAATGAGAAAATCAACTCAGCGAAGATCAACGACTACTTAGACTTGGCAGTGGTAAACTCCAAATCAAACTCTTGAAGAATAATAATCCATTTCGAGGATTTCTTGACACAGGTAAGTTCCCTCTACGGATAGAGGTAACCCCTCTAGCCCTAGAGTGGGTCTAGTCACTACAAAAACAATACCAAAGAAAATTTCCTTAAAAAGTTGGTGTTATGAAGACCTACCTTCAATTTGTATTAATATAAATCAAAGTAGAACTTACAATCGAGCCTTGATGTCGTAATCCTCCTTGAAGGGTCCTGTCATTATGTCTCTATAAGTATTTACTTGTGGACCATCTCCCAAGGGAGCATATGACTCTCTCTTTTGTCCAAAAGGGTTGATACTAGAATGCTCTCAAGCCAACTCTACTCAAGCATATCTCAAATAAAAATACAAATGAGGCTACTTCCACACTCCTATAACACTCTCTACCTCTACTCCTCTCTTAGAAACTTGGAACTATCAATTTACATCTAGCTATCATCCAGTTGCATCCAAGCTAGCTGATGTTATTCATGGAGGAGATATTTATAGGAGGGAGAGGTCCCATAAGAGAAGGAAGGAAGAGCGTATCTCTTAAGGAGGTTACATAAAATGTGGAACAACTATCCTAGAGGAGAAAGGAGAGATAAACTAACCTAATAACCAGCCCTAGGAACGCCCATGAAGAAATTTCATCTTGAAGTTTCGATGAGTTGTTGAGAAACTTGCCAAATCTGGCTCGTCATTGGTGAAACATAGGGATAGAGTGAATACTTCACTAGGCTAGTGTTAACTTGTCCATATTCACGAGGGGCTATGTTCGAACTCACGATGACACAGAAACTTAGGTAAAAAGGATCATCTTCAGGGATAATGAAATGAGACACTCTTCCTGAGATTGCAAGGAAGGTAATGACACATAATTCGAAACATGACACAGCACAGATCTTAGTAACACAGACTGGCAGTATCCGGGATCAAGGAATGCAGAGTCGATGACAAACTACTATGTAACAGGTATTCCATCTAATACTCTTGTTCTCTGGTCATATGTCCGTCTTCTAGGCTAGGAATTGGGCGACGATGGTTTTGTCTATCTGACAGACTCTTCATACTTTTCTCCTGTTCCTGCACAAGCCTTTCATTGTTTGACCTTAACTAGGCCATCTCACTTTTCAACTTTGCATGGTTTCCAGAATGGTGGTAATGGTGTTGCATGGTTCCTCATCCAGTTGCACCCATACCTCAGGGTTAGTTTCTAGAAAAGTTGTAGGTCCTGATCCTATCATGGGTCTGTACGGTGTTGTTATAGACATATTTGGGCACTGCAACCCCAATCACATATGTTGATAGACCAAGGGATTTTAAACCCATAAAAGTGTTTTTTCGAACCCTAAAGGATCATGGTCAACTGATTACATCATTTCCCAAAATTTCTCTCTGAAAAACCACTCAGAAATGGTCAAAACTATACCGTACAGACTGCTCCTTGGTCAAAATGTGATGCATCTCACCTACTACACACAAGAGGTGTGATGAATACTGAAAAGGCCTTCTGTAGGGTGTGATGAGCGAGAGTAGACAAATGGCATAGACAATTTGCTAAGTGGAAACCCAAAGAATCTTCTAGAAACTTCTCATATGACACTTACCTCTCTGAATTCACCCAAGGATGAGTAAGAGATCATGAAATCTCCAAGTGGAACCAAGAACTATCAGTGAAATGACACTAATAAAAAACCCAAAAGCCGACTCGCACCGTTACAAACATCTATATATAGATCCCATATCTGAGAGATCTAGAGGCGAGAATTTTGTACTTTGTAAGGAAGTGTTGTTGGTTTCTCTTTGAAAAGAAACATTGTATTGTTGGGTGATCTTGCTTTTCATGAGGTGAAGAGGGCTTTCATGCTGGGAGGATGATGCTAGATCAGACAATTGGGTTGTAATCCTCTCTTCTACTTCTACTATCAATAAATTTGTTTGAGTTTTCCTCCATATACTTGTGTACTCATTGATCTTGTATTTGTGAATGCAATTGTATGGTTAATGTACTTCAGATTATGCATTGTTTATGATATTATACATCTCTATGCTTTGATGGTGTTTTGTTGCTTTGTCTCTACAAGTGTTCTATAAATCTCGACAAGTGAGAAAGGAGTGGCAAGCTCTATTAAAGGAGAGAGAAAACAAGCAAGGATCCAAGAGAAAGATTAAGGTTGGTGCTCTCTGCTTCTCTCTTATCTATCATACATAAAGGAAAACACAAGTTACTTTGAATTGTTTGTTTCTAAGATAGCTACCCATCTTAGTGGGACTAGCACGTCGAATAGACACTAGTTTTCCTAGAAACAAAATGGTGACTCCACTAGGGATCAAATAGTTTTCTTATTTTTTACTATTGATTTCTTTAGAAACTACAGATGGAGCCTGAAGTTAAGCCAGCTAGCCTTCGAACTGCACTTGCTATGCGAGTGCAAAGTAGATCAACACTGCTTCAGTCAATCTCCTAGTTGGTTTATGAATTGAACATCTGACTTGCAAACATCCTAAGTGCCTTGGTGGTAGCCCATTAACCTCATAATATCATACCCCTATACTTTGTTGTTACTAACTATCATAGCTCAGATTAAATCACTGAACTTAGCTGCAAATTTTGAGCAAAAACCGAGCTTAGTTTCATTCCCTGGTCCATCGCACCGTCTGTAACTGGCAGTCTGGATGCATCGCACCTCTCGTGTGTTGTAGGTGGGATGCATCCCTGTCTCCCTTAAGGACAGGTATGATGATTGAATGACATTGTTTCCTTCTCTGGATTTTGGTTTTTTCGTCATTGTTTTAAGCTCTATTTAGTAGTTTTGCTGCCTATGATCAGTATATCATTGTTGAAGCCTTCTTCCTTTACATTATTCAACCTTCATTGATTAGGAATTGTGAATGTTTTTTATGTATTTTTTTTATCATTTACAGTGCTCCTTTGCAAATAGTAGCTTAATTGAAATGTCGTCTTTTGATTCAGACGTGTCGTAACTATCATTTTGAGTCTTAAAGTCTCGTAAAGTCTTCCTCTTCTAGATAGTCGATTGTACTTTTACCATTGTATTTGATTTGAATTATTAGTATCTAGAGTGTTGATAGCAGTTTTCCATTCGAAATTGAAAGTGTCATCTTAGTCTTCCCTTCATTTTGAAAAAGAATTTGTTAAAGTGTTTCTTTGAAGAAAAAGTTCAGATTTGTACTTAGTTTTCTTTTTGGCATTCTCACATTAAAGAAAAGGAAAAACAAATACATGCATGTGCATTTGCATTTAGACTACGTGCAGAAATTGTTTTAGGAAAAATGCATTTAGTGTGTGCTCTCTACTCTCTGTTGAAAGAATCGTACTCTTCTTTCCTTAGTAGCTAGGATTTTCATTGCTAAAAGAAAACAAATGACTGTTTATCATTTCAGATTGCATATTTAGGAATTTTACATCTACATCACGTGATCAACCTTGAAAGGAAAACTTCTTAAAAAATATCAACTATAAAATAAACCTCAATGAGCATAAAAACACTTTGGAACCTAACGCACAACATCTAGAAGTCTAGGCTAGAGATGTAGTCCAGCGTCGTAAAACCTGGTAACTATTTTTTTCGTCGAAGGTTAGGTGATTCCTCGTCTTTGATACGACAAGTGCCAGTATGGACTTGTGCTCCCATTATCATCGAGTATATATTGGGAGACCACAATAGGCTGATAGCCTTTATCCTTAGGAAGCCATGTCTGTCGTCCTATTGATCGCAATGCACTAAACACAACATTCGGGAAGATTGACTACCATACATAAAGTCCTTGGTAATTTCTCTTTCATTTACCACCAAGGTGTATATTGCATTTTTATGATTGGTTTGGTAATTCCTCTGTCTAGATTTCTAGAGTAGTCACTTTTGTTCCTTTTTGACTCCTTAAAAGAAAAGGTCCATCTGAGCACTTGTCACTTCAGGCTCATTAAAAATCGAAGGCGACTACAGTTAGCTTTAGCTTTTTCTTGACTCTTAAAAATTGAAAAAGCAAGTTGTCTCAAGGCATCATAAAATTCATTTAATATGTAATAACATTTTCCCGTTTTTAATTTTGAGTTGATCAAGTAATCCACAATCGTGGAAGAAAGTCAATCAAAACCCCATTGTTCACGGAGGCTAGTGAGTCAATTGTCTTTGACTACAGAATCAAAACCATTCTGAGAAAAACAGTCTCATTTAACTAAGTCCACCTCTATTGGATTATCTGAAACTTGTGTTTCAACATCATCAGAGACTACAATTACTCTGATTATTTCTAGTACATCTACCTTTATAGAAGAAGTTCCACAGTTATAAGAGGACATTAGAACTAATCCTAGTGTAATGATAGAGGCCTCAATACCTGAAATAGCTCCATCTATAGTTGATCTAGAAACTGAAGTTCACTCACCTGAACATCTAGGAGTTGAGTTCCATATTTCACAAGGTGTCACCCCTCCAGTATTTGTCACAGCAGAAACTATACCTTCTTCAGCCCCATAAATATTTTACAAACTTGATGGTCTACCTCTTCCACTCGGACTGATTGCTATAGGATAAGTTGTAGAGGATCTTCCATCCAGTACTCCATTGCATTTTGGAGCTGGGATCCACTTATATTGTTCTATTCCTGAAGTAAGTTCCTTCAATCATCCTTCATCGCAAGTTCCTATCGAATCGCTAGGAAATATTTTCGATAGACTGAATATGTCTGAACAACAGTCAACATCTAGGACTGTGTTGTCTCATACAGCCATAGCAAAACCTCCTGCTACCACTCCTACGATGTTTGCTGGTATTCCATATGTCACAACTAGTTGTCAATAGCTAGATGGAGTCCACCCAGAGACTGTTTCAACGACATGGTTTGTTCCCATTGGTTCCTCCGGGATCCAGTTTCAATTTGGGCAGCCTAGTATTCAAAGAACCATCTATCCTTTGAGCACTATATTGCCACCATACGGGGGGCAGTATGTTGTTTCATTGTTCCCTCCTGGAGAACAACTGTGTGAGAGCTCACAACAAAATTTAGGAAGAATTGGAATTACATCTAGTGGTTGGATACCAATACTGCATCAAAAACCAAGGGTTGTATATTCAATACAACCAACCCAACCTATGTCGAATATTACCACTCTGCCTACTATTGTGATTGTGTCGCAAGTACAAGCACAACCTGTTGTATGTCAACCTCAAATTTCACAGGTTGCAGTACAACAACCTCTTGTCTCTATAGCTCCATCACAATCTTAGATAAGTTCTTCCCTAACTAGAACGACTCAGGCTCAAATAGGTGTTATCACTCTTCATCTTGGTTAATCATCCAGTATTGGGAAATAACAAATGGTTCAACAACCATGGTTGGTGCAATATCAACAACCCCAATTCCAACAAGTTTACCGAGGACCTAGGCAACAAGGCACTTTAGGTTGGGCGACCACATTTTCAAAACAATTATCAACAACCATTCTATACTCGTGATGTCCATCAAACTTATCAAAGTTACCATCATCCGATACATTATGCTAGTATGCAAAGACCCACTGCTCAGGCAATCCCATCTTATCTTGGGTATGCTTTGCCAAACGTGAATCAATAGTTGCCGTTTGTAGCAACTCTGGAATTACCATATTTGAATTGATTAACAAATGATCCAATTGCTTCCGCCCCTTGGTGGTTAACGATTCCTCATAAAATTCCCTCAAATATTCCTAAATTCAATGGAAATCTGGGTGAAGATCCATCGAATCATGTAATGACCTTTCATTTGTGGTGTTCATCCAACACCCTCAATGATGATTCGATTAGGCTTTGCCTTTTTCATTGAACACTAACTCGCCTGGCATTGAAATGGTACATCGAATTTCCTAAAGCTTCATTCAACAACTTTAGCACACTTGCCACTACCTTCTTAACCCACTTTCAGTTACCCATAATGTACGAAACTCGGACAAAACTCCTTACCAACTTTAAACAGACAACAACCACTCACATATCTAATCATATTCATGAGTGGTGACATCGTCGTTGAATGGTAAAGACATATGTTCCTAATCAGCTTCTAGCTGAGTGGTTTTTTAAGTCATTATTACCTTCTATTACAGAATATATGGCGAAAGGAGGAGTTGTCATTGAAGAGCAAGTTATTGCTCATGTGCAATATTTAGTTTTGATCTATACTCAGTCTGGCACGCTCTATGACAAAATTCTTGATGCTCCTAGACCGGAATTTTCCATTCCTCCACCTCCTAAACCAAAGAGGGACTCTCATGCTGGCGATGGCATGATTGGTACCTCGAGTACGCAAACTGCAAAGGCTCAATTTGGTAAAGTCCTTACAGTTTCTAGGAAGAAAGAAAATGACAAACTTCCTGCCTTGGATGTTAATTCCGGGTAATCCGACAAAGGTAAAGAACCGAAGCAACTGGGTGATAAGAAGAAAGGGAAAAATAAAAAGAAGAAACAAGAAGATTCACCTCCTGAAAAATATTTTGAAAATCCTATTGGGCAAAAGAAACTAGGTCAACCATGTTTCATATGTAAGGAAGAACAATGGACGGAAGATTGTCTGCACCAAGCTAAGGTCAGGAAATTTTTAAAAACATCAAACACCTCAACAGTATTGACTAATCCATTTCCAAACCCAAAAACTAATCTGGTTGCTATCGATCATGCTTCTCCATCCCAAGTGCTTATGTTATCCATGTCAAAGTAGCAAATTGATGCTTTGATATCGACAAGGAACAAAGATTATGGGAATCCATAGATGTAAAACAATAAGGCTATAGATCAACACAGTAGTTCAACAACGACTTCATTAGAAGTTGTGCCACCCATCATTCCTGAACTAAAAATAAAGCCACCAAAGGGAGTAGTACATAAATCGACATTTAATCCTCATGCTTGAGCAGCACAAAATTATAATATCGTAGAGGATCTAGCTCAATCGCCATCCGCTATGTCGACACTTGAAGTACTGCAGAATTGCCCCTCCTAAAAGAAAGCTTTATTATCAACAATATATGGGATTGACCCAATAGATTCCAATCATGTGGCCTTTAACCACAAAGGATATCAACCTCAGTTACCGGCCCAACTCACTTTCCTTATACAGGTAAAAGCCCTCAACAAAACTATCCATCGAACAATCATTGACGAGGGCGCATCTACCTGTATAATGTCAATGAGCTGCAGGAGAACTTTAGGCTCGCCACCCTTGTCACGATCATCAACAACATTAAAAGGATTTGATGGAAGAACATACACGCCATATGGGATATTAAGTAACTTACAAGTTGAACTGGGGGGCAACACAGTGGAAATTGAATATCCTCTTGGGAAGGCCCTGGATTTATGCTATGGTTGCTGTTGTGTCAACATATTTTAGAAAGATTGCATTTCCCTTTCAATGTAGAATTACAATTGTTGACCAACTAACCTTTTTCCCCAACAGTTCACAAGCTACAGGAAGCATTCCAATGATCCATGGAAGCTCTCAATCGCTTCAAAATGTCGGAGTAGGCCTCCTAAAAGACCCTGCCTTAATGGGTACTCTTGCCCTCCTTCCTCTGAGTAATATGGCAGAAGTGGCCACGGTGGAAACCTATAATATGGTATCTTTTACATCAACAAAGATTAAGAAGATTTATGATCATTTTTTTAGCATGGATCATCGCTAGGTATTGCATCCAAGCCCCATAGAAATTTTGTAGCAATCAATTTTCTTGCCCTGGGTGGACAACCCAAATCAACACTCATCAAGTGTTTGGATAGATAGGTCTCTAGACTATGGCACCTCTTCAGATCCTTGGTCACGTATACATTCTACAGACAAAGGAATCATTCAGTCAATGATGATAGGAGAGACACCATGGGAATATTACCACCATCGTTCCCATCTTTAAGATAACGACGAAGATTATTCCAGCGAACTTAATCATCCTTCAGTTTTTTATTTTCTATTAAATACTGTAAATATGGTGGATTCCAAGTGAAACCTGTCCAATATTGAAGAAATTATTGCCATAAATATCTCAACCAAATCTAGTGTTGTAGAGAATATTCATGTGGGAAAATCTTTCTCTTCTTCAAAACTGGAAATATACTCCGCTCTCTTTCGTGAATTCAGAGATGTCTTTGCATGGTGATATGAAGAAATTCTAGGCATTGACACGAGCATCGTTGAACATGAAATCAACATGTATCCAAATGTCAAACCAGTATGACAGTGGCTTTGACAGGTTCACCCGAAGAAAGCCATTGCCATCAAGGTAGAAGTTGAAAAAAATTTACATGATGGTTTCATTTACCCTGTTCCTCTAACTAATTGGGTATCAAATATTGTTCCTGTGATGAAAAAGCAAGGAACGATTAGAGTGTGTGTCGATTACAGGGATGTAAATCAATCTTGTCCAAAGGACAACTAACCTACACCCTTCATCGACCAAATAATTGATGAATGTGCCGAACGTGAAATCTTTTCATTCATGGATGGATTTTCCTAATACAATCAAATAAACTACCGCCCACAGGACCAGTCGAAGAATGAATTTATAGTCCGTGGGGCATATTTGTGTACCGCAAACTACCTTTCGGTTTAAAAATGTAGGGGAAAATTTTCAGACGGAAATGAACTACACTTTCCATGACATCAAACACATTGTTCAACCATATCTTGATGATCTACCAACTCATTCACGAAAGTGGACTAATCATCCACAATATTTGAGAGCTATATTTCTACATTGCTCACACTACAAGGTACGACTCAATTCACACAAGTGTGCGTTTTGTGTTGGTTCTGGTCTTTTACATGGTTTCGTAGTTTCCAAGGATGGGATTCCACTGAACCCATTTAAGGTTCAGGTAATCATCGACATGCCTCCACCTTCAAATTTGCTTCAGATTGAAAAACTCCAAAGGAAAGCAAACTTTCTAAGGAGCTTCATTCGAAATTACGTCGAACTTGCTAAAGGTTATATGCATCTTTTGAAAAAAGAAGTGCCCTTCAACTGGGATCAGGTTGTGCAAGCTTCCTTTGATGCTTTAAAGGATTCCATAATAAAAGCATCATTAATGTACGCTCTCGACTATCAAAAGGACTTTCACCTGTGTCTTGCTGCGACAGATACAACCATTGCAATGGTTTTAGTACAAGAAGATAATGAAATTGAACATCCTGTCTATTATTTAAGCTGAAAATTCAATGATATAGAAAGAAAGTACTCCTATGTTGAAAAGTTGGCTCTAGCAGCTATTCAAGCAGTATAGAGATTTCGACACTATATCCTTTTTCCCAAAACTACCATTCTGTCAGATTGCAACCCTATGACCTACATTTCGTCACGTCAATTACTAGGGGGCAAATATTCAAAATGGATAGCCATATTGCAAGAGTTTGATCTAGAATTCACAAAATCCAAATCAAAGAAATCTCTATTTTTCGCGGAGTTACTACACCACCTCCCATCGTCGTCCAATGATTCAACATCTAAAGCATCAATTGTGGATGAATCTTTGTTTTTGATATCGTTAAGTGATCCGTGGTATGGAGATATATTGATTCATCTCCAAACCCAAACCTTTAGGCCTAATACCTCTTGCTCCAAACAACGATGTACTTGATACCAAGCCAAACACCACATGATCATCGGTGATACCCTTTACCATCATGGTGTCAATATAGTTCTATGAAGGTGCCTCATGCATGAGGAGGCCGAAAAGTCTTGAATGATTGTCATTTAGGTGTGTGGGGGGGGCATCAATCTGGTTACGCTATGACACAAAAGATCTTACAAGCAGGTTACTTCTAGCCTACTATATTCAAAGATTGTATAATCGCGATCGAAATTTTCCATGCTTGTCAGATCTTCGACCGCAAAACCAGACTACCACCCACACCACTGCAACCAGTAGTTGCTGTTGGGCCATTCGCCAAATCACGAATAGATTTCATGACATGTAACCACACCTCGGCCGAGGGTCATGGGTATATCATAGTCACAGTCGAATATTTTACAAAATGGGTTGAGGCGATGACTACATTAAACAACAACGATGAAACGACTGCTCTTTTCTTTTTCTATCATGTGGTCTCTAGATTTGGTGTTCCACAAGCTATAGTTACAAATCATGGATTGCATTTTTGCAATCACATGATGGTTGAATTGGCTGCCAAATTAGGACTGTCCCATGATATTTCTACTCCGTGTTATCCGCAAGCTAACGGACAAGTTGAGGCCATCAACAAAGTCATGAACCACATGCTACGAAGGGTGATTGGAGTCCACAAATGAAATTATCACTTATTCCTGTATTGTGGGCATATAGGATGTCAGTGAGAAATGTAACTGGGTTTACACCCTTTTAGTTGGTGTATGGCCTAGAAGCGATCTTATCGATTCAGTGTGAAATTTCATCTCTCAAGCTCGCAATCAATTTACTTCCTGAAACTTCAGAGGAAGAGGCCCGTTTCTTGGAACTAATCCAATTGGATGAAACCCATTGTGATGCTACTCTAGCTAACAAATATCATAAGAAATAAGTCAAGGCACAATTTGACAAAAATGTTAAACCCCGAGTCTTCTTAGAAGGTGACTTGGTCTTGCTATACGATTAGGAATCCGATAAATTGGGAGCAAGTAAGTTCCAACATTTGTGGATGGGCCCCTTCATTGTTAAATGAGTATTATAAAAAGGAGCCTACGAGCTAGTAGATTACGATGGGATTCCACTATCACAACCCTGAAATGGGTTGTATCTTAAGCATTACTATGCTTGATCAAGTGTAGTAATCTCTTTATATGCTTTTGTTACGTTTTTTTTTCGTGAAGAGTGATCATTTTGGTTAGTTAATCCACTTTGAATTTATTGTAGATATTATACTTATTGGAATCACTCGTTAGATAGGCCGATGGAGCTAGTCGTAATATGAGGAATCTATCTTCTGCAGCCTGGGCCATTTTTGATCCAAGCAACAAGTTAGTGAGCTTCAGAGGGATATGTATTGGCCGATAAACGAACAACATCGCTGAATATAGCGTGTTGATGGAGCTTCTCTCTGATTCCATCGCACATGGCATACGTCGACTTGTTGTCAGGCTAGATTCACAACTCGTCATCCTACAACTTACTGGCATCTATTCTGTTTGGAATCTAGCTATCTATCATATGTTCCTAAGGGTCACGATTTTGGAAAGGTAGTTTGATTATATTCAATATAACCACATTTCTAGAAGCTTAAACACATTAACTGATTCATTAACAAATTATGTGTTAGATAGACATTTGCATCTTATATAAAGGAAAAAGAATTTCAATTAACGTTTGCATTAGGATCACATAACTTAACTGAAATAAAACTCTGAGAATCAAAAATATATATATAGTTGTTTATAGTTTTTACAAAATGTTCTGTGTCTAGGACAAAATTAGTCATGCGACCCAAAAACTTGAAAATGTAGAAAATCACCCTAGACTAATGGTTATGGTGATAGCAAGTCACCGCCTGTGCGATCATATGTAAGAGCCTAGTCCATTGACTCAGCACGCCAGTGCTATGGCGCTATAATCTCAGAGGTAACTTGTTGGTCCTCACATTCTGAATACCAATGGTGAGACCCTCGATCTGATCCTACAACACTACAAGGGTCTCTCCTATGTCCAGATCATGAAGGAAAACCCTCCCTATAGCCTCTCCTGCTGGAATAGAAGCTGCTACCCTCGGGCGCGCTTCTGGTTGCACTGGTCAAATATCTGCACACATATATGAGTTTAACTAGTCTTCATAACCTTTAAAAAACACAAGAACATTATAAAAACAATAAATAGAGATACAGTTAGATCTTTTTACCTATAACACCCCACTGCTCGCCAGCTGGTAGCACCAAATCTGGGTCACCTCAGAAATCCATCCTGACGTATGGATACTCGGCAAAGACCATCTCCTGATGGTCGAACCACTCAAAGAAGGCATCAGAGAATGAAATCAGTGACTGATTAGCATGTCTGGCCATGAGGTCAACCCATCTCTACATCTGTGGTTCCCTCGGAGTTGGCAATCCTAGTGAAATGTATTGTGGCTACATCAATGGGATCCTCTCCAAGGTGAAAGCAGTCAGAATGGAACCATAACCAAAGTTCTTGGATCATCCATTCTTCACCTTGGAAAGGTGTTCTTTTATAACCGGAAGTACTGCCTCACACAAGTTGAATACCTTTAGTTCAAGGCATTCCAAAGCATACTGCATATAAGATTTGTTGGCCAAATGAAGAGCCACGCTACCAACCAATCTAGTAAAAGTGAAAAATATGGTCCTCAAGTACTGATCAATGATATCTTGGATACTAATCTTCTGTCCTTGCTCGGCTATGATCCATGTCTACAACACTGATGAATATAATTCCTCACAGTTTCACCCCCAGGGCGGATCCTGATAGTGACAGAGGGGCACCATGCCTCGATAGATCAGTCAAAAGGTAGATATCCTCAGTTGTCAAAGGGATGGATTTGCCTCTAATCTGGAACACTTGGTTGGTCGGATCCCATGCATCGAGAAGATATTGCAACAAATTGATTTGTTGCCTCATGCTCGATATGCAGAAGAATTTTAACAAGCCACAATTTCGTAATGTAGTAACCATACCTGGATCATGTAAGGCAATCATGTCCTCTTCTTCATGCTCATGTTCGCACCATGTAACAACCATCTTGATCCGATGAATCTCTGAAACAAAAACTAGAGATGAATTAGAATCCTAATTTGGGCAAAAACAGACAAAAAATTCATGAGAAAGCACTGCATAAACTTTCCCTCTTGCACCCATCGTACCTTGGTTGTGTACAGGGTGAGATGCATATTGACTAAGCAATGGCCAGCTCAGTATGCATTGCATTTTCAAGCATACTAGCTGCGATGGGGAGAGAATGAATTGTTAAAACCCTTGCGACCGAGAAGAATAAGGAACGTTGCTTAGAATCAGAAAAGGAAAGAATGCAATTGAAGAGCTCAAGGTTAGCTCCTACCTGTTCCTGACGGTGCAAAGAATATTCCATTGGATCTCTAAAAATCAGCTGATGAAATTTGAGGGGGAAAATTCCTCTAGAGCTCCAATAATCCCAAATTTGAATGAAATGGTAAAATGAGAGGTAAAACTGCTTTTATGTTACTATTCACGTAATTCAAGTGAAATGTTAGATTTTAACCCATTTTTCAAGTATGTATTTACATTTATAATCAACTTGATGGAGTAATGGAACAGGTTGTACAAATGTCAAAATAATATAGTGTTAATGGTAAATTGGGCACCTCTAACTATTATCACGAGAAATGTTACCGCAGGGTTCAAGCTCGTTAAAAAATAAACCCGCCACTAAGCATAGTTTCTAAAAGTTTCAAGCTCATTAAAAAATGAATCCACCCTGGGTAAATAACCTTTGTGATTGCATTTCTATCAACCTTTTGAGCCTTGGTCATGTTCTTACTATTACCTCCACTCTTTTAGCCGATCATATGCCTTCACTTGATTGTTTACCCTTTTGAGGAATAGTTGTGACGAGTGATCTATTATCCACCCTCATTACACTATCATGTTTGAGAAGTTCCAAATTTACCTGGAACTAGTTTCTACCCAGATACATCACTCGTTCCTCAAAAATGAGTCTCTTTTAAGCTATTTTTAGACTCATAAAATATGAAAAGATTGTCGAGCTACTGGCCTTTCTAGCTCGTTAAAGTAAGGATAAGTGTCATCTCTTCTCTACATTTTAATATTTTTGGACCTAAGAGATCATTTCACAAAAGGATCGAGCGCTTGTCTTTTTTGACTCGCTAAAACTATCGAAAGGTCATCCCTTTCGTATTATTTTATACTTTTTCGGACTTAAGGGATTATGACACGAAAAAGGACTACTGGAGTTTCCTTTCCACCTCTTTTCAGACACTCTAAACATGAAAGGGACCGAGTTATCTTTGTCATTAAACTCATTAAAACAATAGCGATAAACTTGTCCATTCGGATGAGAGTGAGTTTCACTGTAGCTAGTCTCGCTAAAACATAGCGACACGTTTGCTCGAAGGGAAAATTATAGAACAAGCATATGTTATCCTCCTCAAGCTTGACAAAAATAAAGAGGTACTAGTCAGTAATGACTAGGGAAAAAGGGAAGAAAACTTGAAGAAGTTCATTGGTAGTAGGTCGCTCTTGAACATGACACTTTCACTCCATCACCATGATTAAGTTGGGTTGGGCTATTCCATTCACCATCACCATTGGTCCTCCGTACCATCCATGGGACTAATGCTACCAATCCATCTCCGTGTCGCTGATATGTTTAAGAGAAGTCATTCAGAGAATTCACCAACCCAGCTAACACCTCATCTACTGTAATACCTTCACTCTCCATTTCTCATGACCGCCATTCCTGAACCTTGTATCATCAGATCGTTTTCACCTCCAGAAAACCATTTTCTTCATTTCATGTCGTAAATGTAGAAATTAGCTCATTATCCAAGAAATTGATTTAGGAACAACCCTTTCAGTACTTTGAAGCTTGCATGCCTCAATGGCAAGGTTCTCACTTCCGACGACAGGTTTACATCAATGGCCTTTGACCGAAATATTTTGTGTGGTGTTCAACATCAAATCCTATATTAACACCACGTGGATTATACTATAGTACCTTGAGGGTCATTATCATTATCGGTGATTCCTCTCACGCTTGTTAACTGCTTACATCATTGGCTGGTAATCAGGTAATGTCTTTCCATGTTCGACGTCAAAACATCTTTTCACATGGATCGACTTGTACATCGGGTGAAAATTGAATGAGTTTTAAAGAACCTGGATCTAATTTCATCCATCTGGGCTGCGATATATTTAGGAAAATAAAGACATCAAATGTACATAGTAGCTGCACAAATGATCATCCAAGCTAAAGGTTCACCAGTATGCAACAACTGACAATTATTTGTACTATATACATGAAAATGAATTTATAAAGCTAAGCATAGGAATGCCCACCTCAGCTAGATCATGAAAATAATATGAAGATAATGTATTGTATTGTATTTTGTATAAGCCATGTTCCAGTTAAAAAAACCTCGGATCCTCGTGATAAAGCATTTCACCCGACATCAGAAAATTTACAACCTCATGCTTTAGTGGGCAACTGTTATAGACATATTTGGGCACTGTAACGCCAATCACATATGTCAATAAACTAAGTGCTCTTAAACCCCTAAAACTGTTGTTTCAGACCCTAATATATCATGGTAAACTAATTACATCATTTCCCAAAAGTTCTCATTGAAAAACCACTCAGAACTGGTCAAAACTGGACCATACAGACTGCTCCTTGGTTAAAGTGCGATGCATCTCACCTACTACTCACAAGAGGTGCAATGCATACTGAAAAGGCCTTCTGTAGGGTACAATGAGCGAGAGTAGACAAATGGCAGAGATAGTTTGCTAAGTGGAAAGCCAAAGAGTCTTCTAGAAAATTCTCATATGACACTTGCCTCTCTAGATTCACCCAGGGATGAGTAAGAGATCATGAAATCTCCAAGTGGAACCAAGAACTTTCAGTGAAATGACACTAATCAAAAACCTAGAAGCTGACTCACCCCTCTACAAACATCTATATATGGATCCCTCATCTGAGAGATCTAGAGGAAGAAATTTTGTAATTTGTAAGGAAGTGGTGTTGGTTTCTCTTCGAGAGGAAACATTGTATTGTTGGGTGATCTTGCTTTTCATCAGGTGAAGAGGGCTTTAATGCTGGGAGGATGATGCTGGATCAGATAGCTGGGTTGTAATCCTCTCTTCTACTTATACTATCAATAAAGTTATTTGAGTTTTCCTCCATATACTTATGTACTCGTGAATCTTGTATTTGTGAATGCAATTGTATGGTTAATGTACTTTTGATTATGCATTGTTTATGGTATCATACATAAAGGAAAACACAAGTTACTTTGAATTGTTTGTTTCTAAGATATCTACCCGTCTTAGTGGGACTAGCGGATCAAATAGACACTAGTATTCCTGGAAACAGGTGTGTTGCCCATTATTCTCAAACCAACTACTCCTACTTCTTTCACTATATAAGTCACAATAATTTTAAATATTAGTCTCCTAGGGCCTCAGTTTTGTAACCTAGGCTTGCTTTGACACCACTTGTCATGTCTCTCTAATATACCAATAAAAAAATAAAAATTAAATATAATATCCATGGCATGCTTTATATAATTTCATTGCATATTTGACACCGAAAATACATTCATTACCTTTACATTTATTATATCAATGTGGATACATTATTGTATTAGTAATCTATTTGTACATGGGTTTTAGATTTTTAATGAATATTACAGTCACCACATATGAATGACTTAAGAGTTTTGTCCTCCTGAGTTTGGCGAGAACAGTCCTCAGGATCCTCTCCATTTACTCGTTAGTTTTCCTCCCTTCCTTGGCTACAGTGCCTCATCGGTGGTCACAAGTGTCTGTTCACATCTAATGATGTCTGAGTGATCTCATAACCCCGCATACTTCCTGATAAGGTTTGATTGTTGCTATCAATTGGATCTGCAGTTTGGCTCTCTAGTAATGAGCGCAATTTCTTTGGTATTGTTATCACTTAGAACCACAGTCCACGTATGTCCAAAGTTTCATATAAAAAAAAAAAAAAATTGTTTAAGTCAATAGGTTTCTATGTGTGTCACTTTGAAATTAGAATTTCAAAAGGTATTGATGTGAGTCCTTGTGAAAAACCATTAGATGCCCTCCATCATTATTGTTTAAGGCATGTCTTGTCTTGTTTGCGTCATTTGTATTTTGCGCAGTTTCGCAGCGCAATCTGATTGGCCAATTTAGCTGCGCAATCATTTTTCCACCTTTTCGCAGCGTATCATTTACCAGCCATTTCGTAGCGCATTCTGTCAATTCATAATTGTCTGTGCTACGAAATCGGGGATTCGGGGTTTTTGCAGTGCGTTTTCTTGAAATGTCAAGTCTGGGGAGATGAGTCATTAGGTCCGTCCACATTTTGTCAGTTGATGTCTTCTCCAGGTCATGATAGGTTATCATTCCGCCATCAGGTTTAGGATCACCCACATGACAATCATTTTAAGAGATTTTATGAAGTATGGTTGTGTCATAATGTGTATTCATGGTGCGTTAACATGCCTGTTGTATGACGAGATTTTTTTTGAAAAAACACAAAGAAGCCCAAGTTTTCATTTAAAGGGATCATTGCAAGCGAGCCTGCACTCCAAAGCCGAAGTTGTTTTTGAATTGTAGCTGCTGTTAGTTCTCTGTGTGAAGATATTCGAAGCAAGATGGAGAAAAGAGTACATCGATCCGGAAGGTGCCTAAGAACAGAGCCAGAGGGGCTTGATCTTACACTCAGAGATGAAGGTGTAGCAAGAGCCTTTAAAAATGCTGGTTGCTGGAGGTTTTGCGAAAAGTTGAAGGGAGGACATGCAGAGGTAACGAAAGCTTTTTCATTGAATTTTACTGGCTTGAATTCTAAGGTGTCAATGCTAGAATTTCCTGTGTCTCCACAAGCCATTTCTATTGTCACTGAAATTCCGAGAGGAGGACAAGAGTGGTTCAAAAATTTTTAATTTGACATGAGTCCCTGTAAGGAATTTTTGAAAGAACGGTATGTAAATGAGGACCTCACCAAAGCTGTGCCAAGGAGTTACATAAAAGACCACTTTGCTCTGCTCCTTACATGCATCCAGAAATACCTAACGTGTGAGGGGAGGTACAGCAAAGTTTATTCCTATCATTTCAAACTCTTGTTGCATTTCACACGTAAAGCATCAATAGACATCCCTTTCTACTTGTTCAGAAGCCTTAGTAAAATGTGTGATAAAATCCAATTAAGGAAAGATGATTGTGAAACATCCCTGTTTCACCATGGTTTAGTAAAGTTGCTGGTGTTAGATGGTTTGCAAAAAATTGGTAGAGATTGGGATTCTTTCATTTTTATGGCCGGCTTTCAAAGCAAGACAGGCCTCACTCCATTTCCGGATAGGGAAAGAGAAGGAAGAATTGAAGAACCTACTTTGGCTGAGCTCAGAAAAGAGGTGAAAGACCAAAAGAAGCCCAAAACCAAGTCGAGGAAATCAGAGAAGTCTGTGGTTATAAAGGAGACACCTAAATCATCGGCAAAGGAGACACTTAAGTCATCAAAGGAGAAAATCAAGCACCAGAAAGATGCACCAAGGCCAAGTGAAGTTGAACAGGTGTCAAGAGTCAGAACCAGAAGTCAGCTAGGTAGAGAAAAAGGCAAATCAATAGTTGTGGAAGAAAGCCCTATATCAAAAGCTAGTCTAAATGATTTGCTTGAGGCAATTGATTTTGAGCAAGCTAAATCAGTGCAGGTTGAGTCAATGCCTATTGACCTAACCCAGTCATCACCTGATAGCACCAAAAAATCAAAGGCCTAAAAAAGGTTAAGGTTTGAAGAATCTGGTAATGAATTTATGGTCAAACCACGAAGGCCAGTCACCAGGAGGCAAATCAAAGTAGTTGAGCAATTGCACATGGAAGAGGTAGTTGTGAAGGTACCTAAAACAAAAGAAATTAGACAACTGCCTAAAGTAGAGAAGGCAGAGGAAATGAAAAGAAAACCATACACAAGAAGACAGGCCAAAGAAATGGAGAAGCAGCTACCCAAAGTAGAAAAAGCAAAAGAAATCAAAAAGAAAGATATGGATAAAAAGGTCCCCATTGCTAAAGAAACCAAAACTTCATCTTCAAAGGAACAATGGGAGGCAGCTGAGCAAGAAATGGCTAATTTGGAGAAAACTGTAGCAGAAATTGCAGCCATGGAAAATGAGCTTGCAAAACTAAAAGCTTAGCTGGGTAAGTTAGCTGCCAAATAAAAATTGCAAATTTTTAAGGTCAGGTGCTACCCCAAGATTTTGTTTTATTTTTCTTAAGTTCATTGGTTTTGAGGCATGTAAGCACGGCATATAAAAGGAAGATAAATTAGGAGTTTTGAAGCCAGAAGCGAAGCTGTTGCAGTCACAAAGTATTTGATAAATTTATTGAAGACTGTATTTTTGAAAAGAACAGCAGTTTCATAGCGCGCTACGAAACTGTTGTAGGTGACTGTTTTGTAAAAAAACAATGAAATTGATCCTGAGGTCAGTAAATTTTGAAAAGGAATGCCTCGAGGGTAGGAAAGAAACCATACAAGGCTATCTAAGCATTCAAAGAATGACAGGTGTAAGTGTTGGAGCAAAAAGGTGAAATATTTTGGTTTTTTGCTAAAGTCTTCCTAAAGCTACTTTACGACCGAATTATTAGGGTTCTGGTAGGGTTACCAGAGTTTTGGGTTGAACACCTATCTAGTTCACAAAGTATCCAGATCATTAGGCATATGGTGTTATGCGTGGTCATCAAAGGTATTAAACAGCTTGAAGCATGTTCTTTTGGAAATAAATACTGATGGAAGGCAGGGACCGTGAAAACAGGGCACACATCTTCATCAAATAATGAGTCATCTGCACAGTTAGAATCCAAGGCAGCTCATTCAGTGAATGCCTCTCCAATGTATTTCAGCCACTACAGAAATAGTACAGGTGTCAAAGCTCAAGAAGGAATCATGCACACGAGGAGATAGAATTAGAGTTTCAATAGGAATAGGACTCTATGTATTTACAGCGCAATACCTTTGTATTTAATAAGTTAG
>APFE030515824.1:0-20393 GCA_000404065.3 Pinus taeda
AGGACGGTCCCAGGACAGAAACAAAAATAAGTCATCGAGTGGGAGATCTAAATCTAGAGGGAGATCTAAATCTCCAGGAAAACCTATAAAGGTGGTGTGCTGGAAATGCAGAAAGGAGGGCACTTCAAAAGGGAGTGTAAATCTAAAGCAAAGCTCCTGATAAAGGAAAGGGATCTGTTGATGCTCCTTCTGCAGAGGCGAAAACCACCTCAGATGAAGGTGGGGATGTGTACTTGGCTTCTTCAAGTACACATGTAGATCATGAGGCATGGTTGATTGACTCAGTGCATCCTTTCACTTCACTCCCCATAGAGAGTGGTTCTGCGAGTATGAGAAATACGATGGTGGTGATGTCTTCTTAGGAGATGATAGGAAGGCTAGAATCATTGGTCGTGGAAAAGTAAAGTTGAAGTGCAAGGTGGAAGGGTTAGAACCCTTTCGGGTGTTCTGCATATTCCTGCGTTGGCCAGAAGTCTGATTTCTGTAAGCAAGTTGGATGATGCAGGTGTAAAGACAGTGTTCAAGAAGGATACCTACAAGATGGTTCGAGGAGCACTAGTATTGAGGCGGGGAGTTCGGATTGGAACTCTGTACAAGCTGCAAGGTAGCACTGTTGGTGACGGGTGCAATAGTTCTATGGTTCCTGAAAATGGAGTAGAAAATCTAGTGGTCTCTGAGAGAAGACCATGTTGTGGCATCAAAGGCTTGGACATATTGGAGAGAAGGGCCTTCAAATACTTCATGGTAAAGGTATGGTAGAAGGTATGAGTAATAGCTCTCTGGATTTTGATTTCTGTGAAAATTGTGTATATGGGAAGCAGAATCGGGTGAGTTTCCCCTCTGGTGGTAAGAGGACGAAACAAATATTAGAGCTTGTGCACAGTGATGTGTTTGGACCTGTGAAAGTTCCATCACTGGGTAAGTCTGTGTACTATGTATCATTTATAGATGACTTCTCAAGGAATACATGGATATATTTCCTTAAGAAGAAATCTGAAGTCTTTGACAGGTTTAAAGAATTTAAGGCTCTGGTGGAAAATCAGACAGAGAAGAAGATAAAAGGTGCTGAGGACAGATAATGGTGGAGAATTCTGCAGCAAAGAATTTGAAGAATTCTATAAGAAGTGTGGTATAGCAGAGAAGACTACTCCATATACACCTCAGCAAAATGGAGTCGCAAAAGAATGAAACAAGACGTTGATGGAAAGGGCAAGAAGCCCTCAGTGGTGCCGGGTTAGGACAGGAATTCTGGGGCAGAGGCGGTGGATACTGCATGTTACTTGGTCAACAGGTCACCTTCATCAGAGTTGGAGGATAAGACTCCACAAGAAGTATGGATGGGTAAGAAACCCTCTCTTTCACATCTGAGGGTATTTGGATGTGATGCATATGTACATGTTCCAAAGGAGAAACGAACCAAGTTGGATAGTAAATTTGAAAAGTGCATCTTTATTGGGTATAAGGATGGTTTAAAGGGTTATAAGCTTTGGAACCCAGTCACACCGAAGGTTGTGTACAGTCGAGATGTGGTGTTCAGAGAGGTGAAAGATGTTATTAAACATGAAGTCCAACCAAAGGAACCTGTGAAGATAGAGTTTGAACTAAAGGAGGAAGAATCAGACTCTGTAGCAGAGGGGAATCAGAAGATGAAGAGCCACAAACTCCGGCTGTGAGAAGATCAGCTCGAGAAAGAAGGCTGCCGGAAAGGTATAGCCCATCTGCTTTCTGTTCAAACTTTGCTTTGTCCGTTACTGATGATGATCCCAGAACTGTGAAGGAAGCAGTGGATTCAGAGGATGGAAAACTCTGGAAAGAGGCCATGGTTGATGAAATGGCATCTTTGCACAAAAATGAGGCTTGAGATCTGATGGAGTTGTCGGCTGGAAGGAAACCCATTGGCAACAAATGGGTGTTTAAAAACAAGACAAATGCAGAAGGGAAGGTGGAGAAATACAAAGCTTGGTTGGTAGCAAAAGGTTATTCTCAAGTGCCGGGAATTGATTTTGGTGATATTTTTTCTCCTGTTGCCAGGGTAACTTCTATTAGATTACTTTTATCTGTTGCTGCTGCTTTTGATTTTGAGGTAGAACAGATGGATGTGAAGACAACATTTCTTCACGGGGATTTGGAAGAGGAAATCTACATGAAGCAACCTGAAGGCTTTGCGGTGAAGGGTAAGAAAGAACTAGTATGCAAGTTAAAGAAGTCTCTGTATGGGTTAAAACAGTCACCAAGGATGTGGTATCAGAAATTTGATACATTTATACGGGGACTTGGCTTCACCAGAAGCAAAGCAGATCACTGTGTGTATTTTAAATTAATTGGTGACCGTGTTATTTATCTGGTCTTGTATGTGGATGATATGTTGCTGGTTGGAAATGACAAAGAAATTATCCAGGATTTGAAGACCCAATTGTCCTCCAATTCGACATGAAAAATCTTGGTGCTGCAAACTATATTCTGGGCATGGAAATTAAAAGAGATGGGCCAAAGAGGAAGCTCTGGTTTAAACCAGAGGAAGTATGTCGAGACAAATACTGACTGCAGAGGTTTAATATGCCAAGGATAGTAAACCGGTGAAGGTTACTATTCTTGTATGTGTGAGGTTATCTTCTTAACAGTGTCCCAAGACACAAGAAGAGGAAGAGGACATGTGCCGTGTTCCATATGCAAGTGCAGTCGGTAGCTTGATGTATGCCATGGTCTGTACTAGACCAGACATTGCACATGCAGTGGGAGTATTGAGCAGGTTTATGTCAAAACCAGGGAAGGAGCACTGGACAGTAGTGAAGCGGTTTTTCAGGTATTTGCGTGCACTAGTGATTATGGTTTGTGCTACCAAGGAAGACTAGGATTGGACAGAGTGTTGGATATTTGTGGCTTTGTTGATGCAGACTGGGTGGAGATTTGGATCAGAGAAGATCTACAAGTGGGTATGTGTTTAACCTATTTGGAGGTGCAGTCAGTTGGATGAGTAAGAAACAATCTGTAGTGGCCCTATCAACTCCAGAGGTAGAATACATGGCAGCCACTCATGCAAGCAAGGAAGCAGTTTGGTTGCAGAGATTGTGTTCAAGTATGGGGTTAGTACAGGGAGCTATAAGGATAGATTGTGATAGCCAAAGTGCAATTTTCTTTGCAAAGAACCCTGTTTATCATTCAAAGACAAAGCACATTGATGTTCAGTATCACTTTGTGAGGGATATGATAGCAGACAAAAAGGTGTTGCTGGTAAATGTGGACACTTTGAAGAATACTGCAGATGCATTGACAAAATCTGTGAGCTCTGAGAAGTTCTCTTGGTGTAGAGAAACAATGGTCGTTTCAGGGCTGGAAAAATGACTAAGCTCTCCTGTGGCCCCCTGCGGAAAGAAAACAACATGTGGGAGATTGTTGGGTTGTGTTATATTCTTTCCACGACTAACCTACGTAGTGAACCGGGGCAGCGCCCCGGGAATTTTTTTTTTGGACCCTATATTAGGTTGGGCGAACCTACCTATGGTTTTCTGTCCATGGTTTTGGACGCAATGGTTTTTCGGTCCATGGTATTGGATGCTTCGACATGTATAAATATGTATTGTAACATTGAAAGGAACATAATGAAAAATCAAGTTGGTAGTCCCGGTTTTGGGATCCACGGGAAAATCTATGTGCATATGTGTTTTATGTGTTATTCTCTCGCATTGTTTATTTTCTTTGTTTTAGAATTCGTATGCAGGTAATTTCTGTACAGGGTTAAAACCTACAAAAAGTAGGAGCCATATGGTTATTCTTCCATTAGTGATTGGTTTATTCATTAAGTATCTAATGGCAGAATGGTTTGTATGGACAAAAGTTTCATAGCTAGTTATATAATGTTTGAACTTATTAATGGCATGAATCACAACTAAGAACTCCTTCTCGGTTTTAGTATAATTTAACTCTGCAGGGGTTAAATTTTTACTGGTATAATAATTGCATAAGGAGTGAGACCTTTTTGTCCCAAAACAGTTCCTAAGGCTGAATCTGAAGCATCTGTTGAGATATGGAAAGGTAATTTCCAGTTAGGTCCTTTTAAGATGGGTGCTTTAGAAATTCTCTTTTTCAATGTTTCAAAGGCAACTTGACATTCGATATCCCAACTGAATTCACAGTCTTTTGTAAGTAGTTTAAAAAATGGAGATGCAATCTTTGTGAAGTTTTCTATAAATCTTCTCTAATATCCAGTAAAACTGAGAAAACTTTTGACGTCCTTTTGACAACTTGGCACTGATAACTTGGAAATGACTTCTACCTTAATTCCATCTCTGGAAATATGGTGACCTAAAAACAATTCCTTCGTTAAACATCATGAAACATTTTTCATGGCTTAATGAGAGGTTTGTTTCTTGACATCTTATTAAAAATTTCTCCAGGTTCCCTAGTGCTTTGTTGAAAGAGTCCCCATAGACTGTGAAATCATCCATGTATACCTCCACACAATGAGGGATAAGGTCAGAGAAAATGCCAAGGACTTCCCTTTGGAATGTTGCAAGAGCATTACATAGCCCAAAGGGAAGTACTCGGTAAGCATAAGTTCCCCATGGACAAGTGAATGTGGTTTTATCTTGATCTTCAGGGGTCACCTGAATCTGGCTGTATCCACTAAACCCATCCAGGAAGAAAAAGTATATTTTGTTGCTAGAATATCTAAGACCTGATCTATGAAAGGTAGGGGAAAGTGGTCTTTTAATGTTGCTTTATTCAATTCCCTGTAATCGATGCATACTCTCCATTTCCCATTTTTTTAGGGACGATTAACAGGGGTGAAACCCACTAACTATCAGATATTGGATAAATGAAATTTACATTCAATAATTTTTGCAATTCTTCTTTAACAATTTATTTTAGATTTGGTTTCATTCTTCGCTGAGGTTATCTAAATGGTATTGCATTTTGTTCAATGTAGATATGATGTATGCAAGTTTTAGGATCAATCCCTCTCATGTCAGTATATTCCCATGCAAAAGCAGAAGAATGTTTCTGTAAAATTTCTATCAATTGTTTCTTTTGAATGTCTTCCAACTTTTCATTGATATTTAAGGTCTTTCCTGGAAAGATTTCTATCGAGGAATTCCCAAATTTCTCCATGGACAACAATGATACTTGTTTAGAGGAGAGATATTCATTTAGACTACGCTCATAATGTGAGGAAGATTCATTATTTTCTAACAAGTTTAAAAGTTTGTCTTCCTCTTTTACTTGTTCAGTGACAAGAATAGGTTGGATGTCTTCTCCATCTTCTATCCATTCTTCAGTTTCTGTATCTATTGTTGTTCTTGCAGAGAGGTATAATGTAAATTTATTTGTAGAATTTCCATATGAGATAAACATATCTTTTTGCTTATAGCTGATGAAAGCATCTACTGTGGCTAACCAAGGTATTCCTAGAATTAAGGGATGTCCTCCTAGATTGCTATTGGGTGTTAAGACCATGAAATCAACATGATATTCCCAAGAATCTAAGGATA
Source organism: Pinus taeda (assembly GCA_000404065.3). Lineage (NCBI taxonomy): Eukaryota > Viridiplantae > Streptophyta > Pinopsida > Pinales > Pinaceae > Pinus > Pinus taeda. The sequence goes on from APFE030515824.1 coordinate 5,490, forward strand.
CACAAACATCCTCTAACACACCATCTGGTTTCATAACAGATCTATTTGCTATTTGCAACAAAGTTGGTGTGTATTGAAGATTAGGAATCCTAAGTGTATCCATCACCTGTTTGCTCATTATGTTTATAGCCACTCCTAGGTCAATCAATGTGTTTGGTATTTCAGTTCCATTAATGTGAATTTTTACAATGGGGCTTCCTGGGTCTAGATACTTTTGGATTATCGTTTTTCCCATCATAATGTTTGCAATTTTTCTGACTAACTGGATTTTTTTTTATATCTTTTCTTTTTCTTCCTGATCGTTGTGAACTTAATTCCTTAATTGTTTTTGCAAAAGTTGTTATTTATTTCATGGCTTTCAATAAATGAATCTTAATACAGACATTTCTCAATTCTTCCATCATATTATAGTCAAGAAAGATAATTTGTTTCTCTACCTCTTCATCGATTTTTAATCTTTCTGGGAAAGGTGGCTTAACTAATATTAAAGTTTGTTCTATGATAGGATTATTTATTGGAATTTCTTCTCTTTGTCTAGTTTCTTTTTGTGGAAGAGAGGTCTCTCCTTCTTTTGACTGATTCTTATATTTTTGAAGATCCGATTTTGTTTTCTGGATGAAAATGGGAGGGTTTTTTGGTAATACCCTTCCAGACCTCAATTGAACATTGTTTAGGTCTAGTGGGGTTATTACATAAGTTTGAGGATTCTGACCCTCCATGTTGTATACTGGTTGTTGTGGTACTTTATTATTAGGATTTGGAAGTGGTTGAGCAGGTAGTTAATTTGATTTTTGTGGAAATCGTAGGGAAAGTTGCGGATTTTGATTCTGTACTAGGACTTGTGGTAATTGATTAGTTTGAGGAATTTGATTGGAGGAGGTTAAGAATTGCGGTGGAATATAGGAGGGTGAGTATTGCTAATATTGAGCATAGGCTCCATAAGGATTTTGCCATCATTGATTCCAAGGTTGTGATTGTGGCAGAGCCCAAGACTGCTAAGTTGGATTCCAATTACTTTGTGAAGATTGGGCAAATTGTTGTGGTCTAAATCCTTGTGGTTGATTTGGTTGGGGGTTTTACCATGGTCTTTTAGCTAAAAAGGAGAGAGGGTCTACTGGTTCTGAGATTCCTTCGTTATTGAATACATCCTTGAGACCTAGTAAGGATGGACATTCCTTTGTATCATGATTATCCACACATATGACACAGGTTTCTATGACTTTTGAGTCTAAGGGACATTCTCTCAGAGCATGTTTCTTCCGACATTTGGGACAGAAGATAGATAATGCAACATTTTCATAATTTTGCTTGTTCTGTATTTTAAGGGTGTCTATTTGTTCACTTAAGCTCCCTAAAATATCTGTCTTAAAGGTATCAAGTAGGTTCCCTATTTCTGCCCTACTAACTGTTCCAGCTGCAGAATTGTTTATTCTTGATAAGAGAGGGTCTCTAGGACTCTTTCAACTCTTGCTTTGCCCCTTGATATATGTACACACAAATCACAAATATCTGCAAATGGGAGTTGGGAGATATCTCCTTTCCCTGTTAGGTTAACTAGATCGATCCATTCATCTTTAACAACTCTGAGTAAAAGAGCTTTTAAGGTTTCTTCATCCAAATTATCCATTTTTTCTCTTTTAACATTGTAAACAAATCTTTCTACTAAGTCTTCAAGATTCTCATCTTCTTTCTGTGTCATCTTGAAGACTTCATCCTTAAGGTTGCTAGGCATACAATAGTCTCTATACTTGCCGAAGAAAGCCTCCTTCATCTATGCCCATGCTGCTATAGAATGCACTCCCAAACTCATAAACCATTTTAATGTTGAGTCTTTTAATGTGGCTGGGAATAATTTCAACTTTTGAGCATCATGCAGATAGTCATATGATCTGCACAATACTTCAAATTCAAAGAGAAATGTCTTCAGATCCTCATTTCTTTTCCCATGGAAATTAGGAAGAATTGAAGGTGATATATTTTTCATTGTGAGGGTTGTATCCTCATCAAGGATAGGGAATCCCGAAAGATCTTGATTCCCCCTACCTCTACCTCCTCCTCTACCTCTACCTCTTCCCTTTCCTCTACCTCCAATCCTATCCTCTTCACCGTGGACATTATGAACTTCTCCTTCTTCTTCAGCCATGATAGATTCTTCAGAACTAAGATAGTGTTCTTATAATCTTTCTAGTCCTCTATCAGTGGTTGTTTAGAATACGTTTCCAATCCCTCCTCTTCACTGGGAATTTCTAATTCTTCTCCCTTGATTTTTTCACCTGTGGAGGACAGAAAGATTACTCCTATGGTTGGGGATGTAGGATTTTCTTCAATTACAACCTCAGTAGAGGAAGTAGGCGAAGTTTTGGACTGAATTTCCGATCTTGAGACTTCAGGAAGTCTTTGTTGTCCCCTAAATGGAATTTGGGTTTAAGCAGGTGGTGTCGAATCTTGAAATTGTGGTGGAGTGAATGGATTTGTGGGAATGAAACTTCTTCCTCGTCCTACAAATCTACCTCTAGAGTCTCTATCTCTACGAATGTCATGTTTTTAAATTAATGATGATTTTGTTTGTTGTTTTTTTTAATGGCTTCTAATTATACTTCCCCGGCAACGACGCCAAAATGTTTGGTCAATTCAATGTCCTTGACTTGACAATCATAAATTGTCAACCATGGTGCGTAGACTGGCAAAGTATAGGTGCACAATATGTGCTTAGAAGCTATCTTAGTATGTCGTTATGTATTTATCAAAGTCTAGTCCGAGGGTGGAGGTGATGTTGTTAGTTGAACTAATGTTGTCATTCTTAAGGATAAGTTTCCGAGGGATCAATCATTGTTTAATTAGTTTGTGGATGATGTGAAGGTGGTTTTACTTATGTTAAGTTGTTTGGAGTTTGATTTTAAACCTTCTTGCTGCAGCTCCTAATCTTCTAAGTGTAAAATAGAATCTTACTCTAGCATCTATGAAGGAATTACTTTTGAACTCAATTGTTTTAGGAGAAGTCTTCTCACTTATTCAATTTTTGTTCAAGCACTGTAATCCAGGCAACATTTCTGAATTGAACACACTTAATTATGCTGGATAATAAGCAAAGAAAATAATTGTGCAGTACCAAGTATAAAGCAAAGTAAACAACAGTCTAATCTAGGTATAAAGCAAAGTAGAATTCTTATGCGGGTAACGTTTTGAAATCATTATACAACCTATTCACACAAAACAAAGTAATTGAATAATTGAAAGAAATCAGATTGCATTCGATCAGAACCTGACACTGATTGCAGGGGCCCTCCACATAGCAGTTTAGAGCTTTAAACCAATACAATACTTGCACACAAAAACCAAATTCATTCACATGAAAATCATAAATTGTTTAGAAAACATTTCATACGGTGCGCACCCAAATACCAGTGCGGCCATTGAATTTATAACATGTCTTTTGCATAACTGTATGAGAATTCTAAGCTTAATATCTCTTAACCCTATCTAATCTTATATTGTGAAACCGTCATTTTGCTATTTCGAAAGGAAAACGATAAGGTTTAAGCTTATCTCGACTCCGTGCTGCATTAATTTGACGGTTGACTCGGGGTTTGACCGCGATCTCCTGTGCCACCTTTGGAAAATGGTTTTGAGTGAATAGGGAGGTATTCATGAGGGAATCACCTCCTATCCATCCTCACCTTCATTACTGAACTGGAGCTCTGAAACCTTGCGAACAATGAAGGTAGCTACGAAACCCTGGACTAGCTGCGGAAACACGTCAATTCGGTAGCTAATTGCAACTTTAATTAAAACAATAGGGTCTTTAGCTAAATATGAACAAGAAAACATACTAATGCATACCTTCATCAAAACCTTGGAGATGTGGCTTTATTAAGTGGTGCATGTATATGAAAAAGAGAGGATTATTGGGCAAAAAGGATGTCATGGTAGGGAAATCTTCAAACTCTATAATGAGTAAATAGAGGAGAGTATTTTATCAGGGAATGCAGTGAGAGGAGATAAATAGGAGGGGATGTGCATTGAGTTGAGAGGGAAAGGCAAGCTCCGTAAGGGGGAAATGGGGGTGTGAGCCACCTAGGAACAAGAGAAATCCACCTAACTTCTCACAACGATGGGACCAACCCTTAGCACTTCATTGAGAAACTACCCAAGATATAGATCCATACCTATCCTTGCATGCTAAATGTGATGAGAGTAGAAGAGGGTAATGATACTTGTAGGAGATATGGATCCCTCCAGATGTTGACTCCTTCTAAAGGGTTTGGTGTATGATCCACCAGATCCTCATACCAATCCTACGCCATTTTAAGATATCAAGCAGATTCATGAAAGAAGGAAGCATAGGAGATTACTAGATTAGCTTGTGGATTTCCTGCCACTAGAAACTCTAACTGCAAGCTAAACGATAGCAAATCCATCATCCTCCTTATATATATATATAATTTCTCTTTTACTTTTAGAATGTATTCTATCTTGTACAATTACCTTACAATTAATATGCTTATAAAACATTTAATTGCATATGCTCAGTGGGAACTCTTGGAAATAATTATGTTGATAAGAAAGAACATAATTAAGTGAATGAACTTGGATTTGACTAAACTTCTCAATTCAATTATAAAAATAAAAAAACATATATAAATTGTAAAGAAATATTTTCAACTGTTTAATTATTTATATCATTGAAAAAAAATAGAATTTAAACACAAAACCCTCTAAAATATTTATAGACAATACACTTCTACCATTTATGAAAAACTAAAATATAATTTACCTAAACCCATTTTCTAAAATATATAGATAAAGACTTTCTCTACATAAATATAAGTCATATATCTTTTAACTTCTAAATGATCAAATAAACAATAAAAACATAAAAACACATTTTAAACTACACTTGCTAATTTGGATGAATATGAAGAACAAAGTATATATTAGAAAAGAGCGTAGTATATATGAACCTTTGGTAATGTTTACCAAGATGAAAATAATGCTAAATTATTTACCATTATAATTAATAATTAAAAAATTCATTTACCATATTAAGTAATGATTAAAAGATTAGATAAACACTTAAATAATGATTAAAAAACTTATTTAAGGAATAAAAATAGTGATTAAAAGATTTATTCACATTTACCAATGTATGTAATGATTAAAAGACTGATGAACCCTTTCTAAGTAATGATTAAAAGATTGGAGGAGGTGACAGGCTTTATACCTCACCACCTCTTACATGGTAAAAGCTGTACTTCAACCAAAAAGCACCCCACCCCTTCCTCGCATTGTCAGTGTTTCGACGAAAAGCACCTCACCACTTTCTCACGTCGGCTGAGAGTGTGTGAGGCAGGCTGGCTGGCTGCACAACAGAGGTCGGGCGGCTATCGTAACAGCCATCTGTGGATTTAGGAGCCTGCCATCCCAGCCCATCCAATCTTTGGATTTAGGAGCCTGCCATCCCAGCCCATCCAATCTTTGGATTTAGGAGCCTACTAAGTTTTATCATACAGTTGCCTGTCATTTCCCTGCCCTGCGAAGTCATTTCTCTGCTGCCTGTATTTATTACTGCTGCTCAGCCACAACATTCTCTGGATCCGTTCAAAATGTTCATGCTCTCAGTCTCAAATCAGGCATATTGGTCAGCTCGTTCTCAAGTCTAAAGTTTAAACTCGGACCCCACAAGATTTGCAGCTTCCAAAATGTGGGTCTACAAGCACCCAGAAAGAGGCTGTGTATAAATGGAAAGATGGGTTAGCTCCTCTGCCTTTCAGACAGGCCTTTGTAATTGCAAGAATCCTCTGGGCTTACAGGCTGTGTATATATGGAAAGATGGGTTAGCTCCTCTGCCTTCCAGACAGGCCTTTGTAATTGCAAGAATCCCCGGGGAAACCCATGGAGTTCTATTGTATATGGTGAAGTCTATCATGGATTTGGGTACCCTGATAACGTTGCGGCCAGTGGAAGCCATGGTTCCGTGTATAAGGACGTCTGAGACGGTGGCACAGCCGTTGCTGTCAAAAAAATACACTCCGCAGACAGGAGACTTCTAAAAGAAATGCAAGACGCTGGGGAGTGAGACATCTGGTGAGACTAATTGTAGTATGCTCAAGTTTCCATAAAAATTCTATGGTTATGGAGTTTATGTCGCAGGAAAGCCTTGATTATCATTTGCATTGCATTGAAAATAATTCCGAGTTGGGTTTGAAAAGCCGGCTGAGCATTCTCAAGGGCTTTGCCCATGGGTTGGCCTATCTTCACGATTACCGCCCTACGGCCATTGTTCATGGCGATCTGAAACCTTCCAAAGTTTTATTGGATGAGACGCTGACCGCCCATGTTGGAGATTTTGGTACTTAACGTCTGTTGATCTCTGCAGCAGAGCATGATGATTCAACGGCAGCCTCAAGAGACAACACAAGTCCTGTTATGGGATCTATCGGTTACACTGCACCAGGTAAATAGTAATACTAATAGATTGAGCGATATTGTTTACAGAATAGATATGACTGACTGATAAAGGTTTTACATATTGATTACAGAATTTCGTATTCTGGGGTGCCCGTCTCTGAAAGGGGACGTATACAGCTAAGGCATCTTGGTGTTGGAGACGATAACAGGAAAGAGACCCACAGATGCAATCAGTTTCGACGTTGCAGAGTTGGGTAGGCGATGCATTCTCGGACAAATTGACGATAATTTGGTGAAGGAGATTAGAAACGAAGAAGATGATGAAGTTGAAGTTGAACATTTAAATCGGAGGAGCATACAAAATCTTGACCATCTCGAGTCTAAATTTGTGCAGATCATAGAAGACAGACCAGAGGTAACGTTGGTGGTGAGAATGGTTTCCACTGTTGGCAATTATGATTATTCTGCGTCGTTCTTTTTCCTCTCTTCAACTTCTTTCTTTCTATTTTTAATGACGGAATTTCCTCTTCCTTTCTGCTTCTGCTTTCTTCCCGTGATCTTCTTCTTTCCTCCTGTTTTCTGTTTCTATCTCTGACCATCATTTAGTCTTTGTTGGATTTTAGTAGTGGAAACATTAAAGTCCTAACAGGTGATATGTTGGTTATGGGTTTGATATTTACTATTCATTTATGCACTGATTTGTGAAGGAAGGTGGAGGATCTTTATTGTTTTCTCTTCTTGACGCAGCGACGGTTTCTGAGTTGGGTTGGTCTGATTTTACCCGCTTGTCTTCAGAAAAAGAAGACAAGGCACCGTCGTAAATTACTTACCATGGCGACATCCGCAGAAGGTTCATCTCTTCACCTCTTGGCTTCGTAGAGGAGAGTTCACAAACATAGCCTCCTGTCCCGCCCCAGCTCATGGAAGGATTGCAAAGCAGCGCCATTCCTCTGTTTCTTACTAAGACATAGACACGGTGGAGTATCCTTGGATAGACCCAGTCTTCTCCTGAAGCAGCGCGGGCAACATTTTTTTTATTCGGGATCCCCACCGATTTCTCTCAAAATCTGCTGCCGCGTTGTTTCAAACACAACAACTTCTCTAACTTCGTTAGCCAGCTTAATACTTATGTGAGTTTTTCTGTTTCCTTCAATTTTCAGGGACATTGTATTGCTTCAACCATTTTGTTTTCAGGGACATTGTATTGCTTCAACCATTTTGTTTTGATATTGATTCTGTGGAGTATATTGCTTTTCTTTCTTCTGTATTAAGCTTTAATATAGTTGTTAGTTATTCGTCTTAGCTTCTGTGTCAAAATTCCTTTTACATTGGTTATTGAGGTTTGGTTATGAGGTCAGTCCAGGACGTCAAATAAGTCCTGTATACCATGAGGTGGCAGAGTAGAACATGTGCACTAAGATCTGCAAACTCGTCCATAGAAACTCCATTGGTGTCATCCTGTCAAGTTTCATGGAAAATGGTCCTCTGACGCACCATATTCTACCATATTCTAGATAACTCCTGGGGAATTAATATTCATCCATGTATGTATCAGGAACAACAATACGAGTTCTTGAATTAATGCTGTACCAATTTGAGGTCGAGCACCTCAGAAATGTAATCCCCTGGTTTAACCAATAGAAAACTGGCATATAGATAGCATGATCCCTCTGTTCATGTTGCAGTTACCAACCAATAGAAAACTGGCATATAGATAGCATGATCCCTCTGTTCATGTTGCAGTTACCAACCAATAGAAAACTGGCATATAGATAGCATGACCCCTCTGTTCTGTTCATGACAGCAATAACGGTGTTTCTCGTACCTAACGTGGTAGATGCAAGCATGAGTGACGAGCAGGCAAGATGCGCGTATTTCCTCCTTGATGTATGATTAGTCGCACGTATAACAGGTAGAGAGCTTTGGAAACAACTGAGAACTAAACTGGTGGTCGAATAGAACGAAAAACACGGAGAGGATAAAAGATTGGGTAACACCATGCAGAATATGGTGTAACAAGCTTCAAACCCTTAAAATAATTTGATTAGTCATGTTATTTGACCTTTTGAGATTCGAGATAACACAACAAATTAACTCAACGTCCATTTACAATGGCTTTTCGTGTCTATGATGATGACAGGGCTTTCCCTTCCATTTCGTCTTAAATTGATGTCATTGATGTCATTAATGTAATTCTCCTAAATTTAAAATCCTATTTAGTATTGATAATGAACATCTATCATTTTGACAGGTATTTCCCATATGGAATCAATAGGAAGCTTGATGGGGCTGCAACAATTTTCTTTGCATACATTGATTTTGATACAATTGCGAGTACAGCTGAAGAGGTATGCTTTGGGCTAATTATTTTATGTTACAATATAAAAGGATAATTCCATAGAAGAACAAAGGAAGAGATATGACCATAACACAGAAAACCTTAATTAGTTGCACTTACTGACACAAATACTTAATTGGCTGTTCTGGATTAGAAGCAAGTACTGCAGTTTTGTTGCATTTCCTTTCCTTTGATTTTCCTCTGCAATGGGGAGTCATCATGGAAATTTTATCATCCTCAAATAAATAGGATGTTCTATGGTTGAAAGAGGCTGAACTGTCTTTTTTCCTAGTATTATCCTTGGGCATGGGAGCTTCTTCTGCCATCCCACTCTTTTTATCCAAAACTTTGAACCAACTATATGGTGATGCAATTCTACACCATTCCACCAAGTGGGGTTGCATTTTCTCTGATATGTGCCAAATCTTCACTATTGTAATATCCCAAAGTCATCTAATTGTTAAGAGACTTCCTTATTGACTTTGTCCAGTGGTTTTCATTATGATAAAGAGTTAGGCGCCATCATATGAGAGAAGAGCCTTGGATCCCAAATGATAAAATATTCTAAAATTGTAGAGTCGCTTTCTTCAATAATGTTTCCCTACTTTTCCTTTATTTTATTTGAGTTCAATCCATTTCCCCTACATCAAGGACTTATCATGGAAAATTTTACTATCCTTGGAATGAATCGAATGTGTGCTATAGTTGAGAGATCTTGAAATTTTGTATTTTTACCTAGGATTATCCTTGAGTGGGACATCTTCCTACACCATTCCATTCTCGTTGTGTAAGGACTTTGAACCAACTATATGGTGATGCAATCTTGCACCATTGCAACAAGTGGGCTGCACTTCCTCTTATACAATTTGTTGGGTGCCCTTGAAGGACCAATGTGGTGTCCCAAGGGGATATTTCTTGCCTTAGGGTTGCAATCTCACAAGATAATCTATGCTGATTATAACAATATTCCAATCAGAGATGATATACAGTATATAATGGTGCTGATTATAATAATATTCCAAACAGAGATAATATACAGTATATAATGACGTAACCAGGTAGTAGTTTTCATAATACAATAATAGTTCACCTTTCTTTCAATTCTAACAGTTACCCTTAGGGCTATTGGACCAATAGTTCAGATTTCCTAACAGTCACGACAATGATATTATTGAAAGCACAACAAGTATAACATTCCACCAAGAGTTCATACAAAGGAACCAATTTACATATCCAATATATCCTGTAGCTTAAATTTCTTAATCTAATACTAATGTATCAATCAGCCCTTGTTGCCTTATTCTACTAACCTAACCTAGCAAATGGATGTATTCCCTTACTATATTTCCAAGAGTACTCTGTTGCCCTACTATGGCCTTGCTTTTGCAGAAGATAGGCACCCAAGTGAATTATTAACTGGACCACAGTCGGCCCTGACCCTGAGGCTGCCTTTTTCTTCCAGTAAAGGTACTGATCAAACAGATGAGGATTTTTGTGCCCTAATTATTATTGGCTGAATCTCATACAAACCCTTTGCTTATGGAGTAAGGGGTCTTGCTACCCTATGTAAGACCTTGGTATCTTAGAGGAGACCTCCTGCTGCCTTAATTTCCTTCAATCAATAGTTCAGAGGTCAGATGAACCACAAGAATCCACAAAGAAAGTCTTGCTGTTGCAGAATCAGACCTTTGGTGACCAAGCAAACCATAGAAAAGACCTTCGTTGTTCTAATGTTTGTTGACCAAGAAAAACCATAGGGAAATCTCTTCTTTGCTTGCCAAACCAGATAAGAAATGTCTCAAGATGTGGATTGCAATATAAATGAGAAAAGAGAGAAGATTAGCTAGGGTGGAATCTCTCACCACTGAAACTAATTAAAGAGAGAGGATTAACTAGGGCGGGATCACATTGTTAATTTTAGGTATGTTCTATGCTTGAGCAATTTATTTAAATTTTCACTGTTAGCAATTACATCAGCATTACGATAAACTGCAGATAGAACATAAATACAAAACGCAGAAGACAAGCCAAGACAAGAGGACACAAGATATGGCGCGAGCCAGGGACAAACCCCACAATGTGTGGGGAAACCCTTTGATCAAATCTTCTTTTATCTTCAAAGTTCAGCAGAGAAAGAGAGAGAGAGTACATTACAACAGAAGTCAATACTTTGACTTATCTAGATCTAGCATAGATCATTTCGTATCATGATGAGATCAATTGAAGACATTCTACTTCAACTGATTCTCAAGGTGACTCCTTCACCTATCATCGTTCTACATCTCGTCCATTTGCTGCCCCTGATTGTGTTGCACCATCATGCTGTCTCATGATCTCATAAATCACACTACCCATATGTCATTGTGTTGCCCATCATGTTGTTGCCCATGCTCCATGTATCGTTGCTCTGCCCATCCACAGTATCTCATACATCATGCTGCTGCCCATCCATAATACCTGATTCATGCCTTAGAACAACAATATTTAATATGCCGTTACAAGAATTTCCATGCTGCTCTTTTACGCTGAACTCAGCTTCCTTTGTAACATATAGAAGCTCCCTTAGATAGCTGTAGTTGTGACAGCAGATTAGAGCACCTTCAAGCCTGAGATGAGGGCCTCTTCTAGTCCTTCTTATTGCGGCTTGGGACAACATATAAGTAGCATATAGAAGGTCTGTCCTAGCTATGTATATACATCCTCCTTGACTGCGGCTAGATGATTTCTTCATGATTCCTTCAGGACAACGTTTAGGGCACTTAAGGACAGCATAAGAATAGGTCTCCCTTGACAGTGTTTAGACTTCCTTTCTTAGCGGAATTAAGTCTCTTCTAGAATGTGTATAAGTGCCTTCATGAACAGTGTATACAGTGACCTATAATCTCCAGCGTATACAGTGATCAGCGTATACAGTGATCTATGAACAGCATATATTATCCAGCATATACAGTGACCAACATATAAGGATAACGTACAATGTCTCCATGATTTACGTATAAGAAGTCTCCATGATCTGCGTATGGGTGCTTCATGAAGATCGTAGCTAGGTCCTGCGGTTGTGGTTATGACTGCGGTGACCACCGTAATGTTTCCACCTGCGTATATTATATGGCCAGCATAATGCTGTGCGTATGGCCAGCGTAATGCCATGCGAATATGTATGGAGTGTTTCCATGAACGGCATAGGGTTTCACTTCTTGAACAACGTATAGAGATTCATCATGAACAGCATATAGGTTTGCATATTGACTGTAATTTAGGGCATCATCTGCGTGTGAGCTAGGGCATCATCTATGCCAGCGTATTCTTTGTTCTCTCCTTCTCCAAAAACCCGAGACGTGGAGAGGAGATCAACTCAAGAATACTTGTCCAAATGACTTCAAGTCTTTGCCAATTTATACTAAGATGTAGAGGTTGAATGGACGTGACTATTGGGCTTCTGAGCCTACTCAAGTTGCTGGTCGGCTTGATAATAATTCCATAATCAGAATTAATTCATATCTCCATAAATACTTATCGGAACCGGATGATCTTTAGATCAATCCTACACCTCTCAATGAGAGGGATCCAATAAAAATATCAGTTGCCATAAATAAGCTGACCCACATGGAGTTTGGCCCTAGTTGCCAATTTAACATCAGTTGATTGCTATAGAGGTGACACCGGATTAGGAATTGATGGTGAGGACAACCCTGAATGCTGTCTCAGAAGACTGGGAAGTATTTGTCCAGAGTATACTAGGCAAAGGGACACTTCCACCTTGGGACGAGATGTGGGCAACTCTTTGCCAGGAAGAGAGCAGACGACAGTCGAAGACGGGTGGCAGCAACAAGGGGATCAAAGTCAAGTAGGAGGAGGAAGATGTGGCCCTAACATTTGAGGGAAAGCAGGAAAAGCAGAAGAAGAAAGATCTCTCCAAGATCAAGTACTTCCACTGTGGAGAGCTAGGTCATTATGCGACCCTGTGTCCAAACAAGAAGAGTGAGGTAGAGTCTTCCGAGACTAAGGCAGCGCTAGCAACGGCAGAGAAGGAAGTGGAGACAGACGATCACTGTGTCATGAGTGCACACACGCCACTTGAGTGGAAGTGGGGAGACATCGAGCTGTAGTTAGACGAACTACAGGCGATGAGGGGCAGGATCCTCGAGGTACCCAGCCTCTTGGATTAGACCATGCTATGAGAGCCCTGAAGAAGAGTAGCAGGACTGGCGGATGTGGTTAGAGACGGATGCGGATGAAGCAGCAGAGAGAGGTACAATGCAGAATTCCTAGGACAACGCGAGGCTAGCAGGCTGTAGCAGTGCGAGAGGCACGCGAGTGTTGCACCAGTGTAGGATGGCACAGAGAGGTGTGCGAAAGTGTGAGATGCAGGGAGTTGTTGCAACATCACAAAGGCCAGAGAGGGAGCACTTGTTAGTGGCAGAGGGAGCACTTGTCAGTAGCAGAGGGAGCTTCAACATCAAGAGGGTCTCTAGCCCAACAGAGAGGTCAGAATTGGGAGATCAGTTACTTACTTCTCAGTAATTGAGTTCTAGTGCAACAGTGGGCAACACGATGCAGCATGATGAGAGGAATTGCAGTACGGATGCAACAGTAAATGTTCCTAGGGATGTTTTGTTACTGAAATTCATCTTCACAAGCCATTTACCTTGCAAAACGAAGTATAAAGTCTTTGAAGCTACTTTTGCTATTGTCCTAATGCCAAGCAAAGTTGTCTTTGAGGCCTCCTTGACCTAGAAAATTCAAAAGTCCATAGTCATAATTCTACTTGAATCCAACCTCCCCAAAGGATTAGGTACTAGTCCACCCAAAGGTGATCACCTTAAACCTATTTTCCTTTTGCCCTTTCCTCTTCTCTAGGTCACCTACGACATCAATTTTTCTCACGATCTAGCCATCCAAATACTTCGATTTTTGGTCCACAACTGCGCTGGTGTGTCCTCAAGGAGCCCTCCAAATTTCATGAGATTTTGACAGTGGGATCTTGAGATATTGCAAACCCTAGCTCAAAGACCAATTCTTGCACTTGGTCTCCCTTGGGCTAGAAACCTCACTGTGATCCTTGCATTGCCTTTCATTGAAAATTCATTCCTTGATCCCTTTCCCCTTCCTAACTAGGTCAAGCATATCATTGGTTGCTAAATTCTATCCCCTTTATCGAACCTCGAGTCCACTTGGTCCTGTGTGGTCCCATGCGTTATCAAGGTCAATTCTTCAAAGATCACCTGGAACCCAAGTTTCCACAAGAATTCTAGGACTTAGAGGTCTCCTTTATAAGACACATACTCAAAACCTAACCCTCCCTAGAAATTTTCCCCAAACCCTTCCTAGAGAGCCTTCCATCTTGTCTTCTAAGGCAAGCAAGCCACATTTTTTAGCCTCTCTTAAGAATAGGCTTCCAGGATCACCCCTTGCCCTATCATTGGTCCATCCATTTCGTGATCCTTATAATAACGGGTCTCCTCCCATTGGTGAAAATTCGTACAGAGTAGGAAGGCTTAGCTGAGGTGATAGTGGGCTATCGCTCCATTGTTGCCCTTAGTGTAGTAGTAACCCTTCAAGGATCCCCTTTTAGGACCCCTGCTAGTTTGAGCGGTAACAATACACAAAAGGGTCTTACATGTATGACAATGACTTCATAATTCTATGACAAACCTAGAAGCACTTAGTGGGTGCTTGACCTACAAATAAATTTATCTTGAGCATGAAACCCATGCATCAAGAATGACAATAATAAATTTCTTTTTTCTTTAATATCAAATATATAAAATCATGATTACAATAGACATTATGAAGACTGAACCTAGTTACATATTTCAATAATAGATCCCAAAGAGGGTCGGTTAGAGGGGCACCCTTGTTTTACCTTGATGGTATTGTTGACGAAGTTAGAAAGGTTGTGTGCCATCCTAAGGCATCCCATGATAAAGTCAAAGGTTGTGTGCCATCCTAAGGCATCCCATGATAAAGTCAAATGGACTCAATATGTTGTATGTTACTAACTTGTGGACGTGGTTGATGAAGATTATAACTTCTAGATGATTGATGTTATATGGTTGATGGTTCAATGATCAATCTATGTTTTTTTATGTTTTTTATATCTAATTCATCATTCTACATGTTTTTGTTGACATATATGTATCAAAATATAAAAAATA
>APFE030515824.1:20738-49650 GCA_000404065.3 Pinus taeda
TAGATATAAAATCGCTTCGGGATTCGCTCCCAAACCGGGATCTTTTGAAAATGTCTCTCCTTCTCCCGTTTTCGCTCCTGCTCCTTGCTTTCGCTTCCGCTCCCAAGTAACACTGGGCAGACTCAACATAGATCGACTCGCATGGATATGACCCAAGGGTTTGCTCTGACAAGAATGCCAGGGAGTCTCCGTGGCAGCATAGCCCCCCCGCACTAGTTTACCCAACAACCACCTGTCCCAACTTAGAATTCCGACAGCCATAGGCCCGAGACTTCACTATACTACCCCAGAGCCCAACTAGGTCAACCTTGTACAGATACGGAGCCATGGGTTCTATTAGCGCGAGGAGACCAAACTTGATAGGCATAGGAGCATGCCCAGTTCAATTACCATAATTTAACCCTCAAAGTGACACATACATTATCAAGACAGGACGCAGGTCTTCTAATCCCAACAACTTCAGACCCGGACGACAAAAGTCTTTTATCCAGAAGACTCTCTGCATGGAGAAAAGGGAGAGGTAGCAAACTACAATTAATCCCCTTCGGGACAGCTAGATGTCGAACAAAACAGATGCATGCATAATCAAGACATGACCCAGACCCTCTAATCCCCACGACTTCAGACCAGGCCGACCCCCAATTCTTTTATCCAGAAGATGCTCTTCATGGAGAAAAGGGAGAGGGAAGGGACTACATACCAAAAAACCAGCACTAAGGACGGATGAGGGCACACCAGTGCCGGTCTTTCTCCGCTGCAGTTATCTGTTCATTGTATTGTTGATAGTTGCTAGATAACCTATTTCATTCCATAATTTAATGGTCTGCTTTCTTTTATTTGGCTTAACAATTTGTATGTTCGTTTGTAATTGCTAGAATCTAGATGGTTCATGCTCAAATGATTGATCATTAATGTACCATGGATGCCATTTCTAATTTCTATCTTCATTGATGTATAAATATGCATATTTTCATATAATCTACAACTAATTTTGCATTCTGGATGTTTTTTCTTGATATATATATATATATATATATATATAACATAGATACTCTGGGAACTCTCTGCTCCCAAGGATTTTTGGAAAATGACGCTCCCATTGCTCTTGCTCCACTCCCTCTCTCTTAAACCGTGTATGGAATAAAGCCTCCACCGGTACTGTGTGAAACTCTTTCTGAAAGTCTACAAAGCAACTGTAAACTTTCGAAGAGTAATTAAGGACCTCATCAATGGCTCGAATGTGAAGATGTGATCAATATTTCATTATAATCACTTATACCTCTGGATAAAAGCATTTGTATATCTCTTGTTTTGTCCTTGTGTGTAGAAAGCAGGTTCTTTGACTTTTTAGAAAGGAAAACTAATTTCGGAGTGATGAAAATGGACTAGAGAACGCTTCCTTCCTTATTTTTGTTTTCATTCTTAACAGACTATTTTGCAACTTTGCTTTGGATACTACCAATAAGTGGGACTTACATCTTACTGTCTTGAGTGATAAATACAGACAGATGGGACTTACATGCACAATTTGAATGGATTACTTCCAAAAGTCTGTGGGCTTGCTCGCGAGAATGGGGAACAGGATAGGCATCGTCATTTACGAGCTGCAAGTCTACAGGCCCTTTCTGCAATGGTAGTGACATTCTCTCTGTAGAGTCTGGTGCTATCATGTTTATAAAGCCGGTTTACATTAATTTAGTAGCTGTGAATTATCTGTATAGAGACTGCTTGTAGAGTGTTATTCTGAGACTTCCTGAGCATCATTAGGAGTTGTACCAAGTAAAATAAATAGTCTGACATGTTTCATGCTCACTGCAGGTTTGGTTCATGGGTGAATGCTCACATATTTCAGCTAATTTTGATGATGTAAGTATGCCATTGATTATAATGGTAATGGATATGCATTTTGGTTTGGTGATGCGTAGGTACTTTTGGTGGTGTTTCATGTCCTTAAGATATAAATTCAACTTTTAGCAATGTAGCGTTTCCTGCTCCCTTTGAAAGGAAATGTGGTCTGCTGCAACTTAAACATGGTTGTTTTTAACAAAGAAAGATGTAAGGACTGAATGCCTTAGAATGACAAAATGTGGTCAATATGATCATGCATACATACATATTGGAAAGGGAAGAAGAAAAAAATTATATTAGTGTTGTTTGTTGATCAGGCACATGTTGATGAGACTGCTAAATATATTGCATACAAGATCTCAAATGAATGACAAATTTATCTCCAGCCTAAATACAAAAAATAAAATCGATCTAAATGTAAGTATTGCTGTTATGAAAGTGGGTGTCATATAGTTGTAACTTGTACCCTTATTAATAGTTATTATCCTTGCCTAACACTATAAAGTGGCCTCTTCTTTTGGAATGATTTGTGGAACCAGGAGCCAAACAATGATATGGTTGGAGTGATCTTAACCAAACTTACAAGTTAAATCATTTGGACAAAATTGTTTATGAGGGCATTTTTTGTACGATTCTAGAAAGCTGTCTATTGAAAATTCAACATCATGGATCAGGTCCTTTTAATTGGGTTGGAGTATTGGGAAACCCTTTTACATTCATGTGGAGAAGTACATTTATAATCTGTTATGGCACATTCAACATTGCCCCTTGGTTGAACAAAATAAGGGGGCTGCAGGATCTTGAATTGTTGGTTGAGGAGGTGCTAGTGCTTTTGCATATTTCCGTCTTTTTTCAAGCACAAAATATGGGGTTGGCTGATATTTTATGAAGGGTTCACTTTTAAAACTAGTCTTCATAAACTTAGTGTTACATATACTGGTAGCCCCCTTTGTGGCTAGGATGAAATGATTTTTTTTTTTGGGAATGCAGGTCTTTCAGAACGTTTTGGTCATGATTTGAGGTTGAGTTTGACCTCTTATTTTGCAGCATACTTGGATGCACCTCCCTTGCCTGCCTGCTTTGGCACTCCATTAGAATATTTTTTCTTCATTCTAACTTGGATTTCCTAGTGATGCACAAATTTGGTCTTCTAACAGTAAGATAATATATTTCTCATGCTGTAATAATGTGGAATTAATTTTTCCATCCTTTTAGATCTTTACGGAAATAACAATGGAATTTATCAATGAAACAGGAATCGCCGAGTATGCTGATTACTCGCGATTCATACTCTGCTCGTTCACCAAAAGAGGCGACTCGAAACTCTGCGAGTCAAACTCGCGTTGACCGAGTTTGACTCGTGGTCAACGCGAGTTTGACTTGCAGAGTGCCCGAGTTAGCTGACTTTGCCGCGTTTGCCGAGTGTGCATTAAAAATCTCTGGGCGCGATTTTGATTTAGTTTTAAAGTTTTAACTTTTAGGTTAGTTTGTCTGTCCGCTGACAAACTAAGGCTAAGGCTAATGGCTCTCATATCCTCCGATTCAATTCATACCTCGATACGAGAAGCAGCTGCTACAGCGGTACCTTTTTGGATATCTTGGAATGTTTGAAATCACCCACAGGAAAATGATAAGTTCTTTGCTTCGCTTCTGGCTTTGGATTAAGCACAAGATAGTTGAAATCACTCACAGAGAAAAACTAATGAAAATATTTCTTCAATCTATTTACTATTGTAATTTAAAACTGGTATGAACTAAAAATTCAAGATTAAAGTTTAAAAACATTATTTAATTTTATTATTGTTAAATAGGTAAAAATATAATATTAAGTTTATATTGAATTTTACAGTTTTATTTAATAGTGGTTCAAGGATATTGGGTTGTAGTTATATTTATTGAAAATCTGAGCAGATCAATCTGTAGGAATCACAATTTTGGCTAGCTAAATTAGTAATCCTAATGAGGTAAAAAATAATTGACATTATAACTTCCTGTCAACAAAATCATAAAAAATTTACTAATTAAACTAACCCTTAAGATCATAAAAAATCAACTAATTAAATTAAACTAACCCTTAAAATCATAAAAAATCAACTAATTAAACTAACCCTTAGGCTTTAAACATAATATTACATTATATTAAATTTTAAAGTTATTAAAATAAAAAGACATCAGTTCCCTTTGCATTGTCCCCAAAGTCCATATAGATTTCATTGTCCGCATTGCCCCCAACGTCCACATAAATTCTCCTTTCTTCTTCTTTCGATATTCATTTACAATTCTCATTTATTTCCTAAGGTAGCCTGTAGCTAGATAATTTTCTCTTATTCTTCTGAAGTAAGTTCGTCCCTATTGATGTTTGGTCTGAGGCAATTCAGCGAACACATACCACAACTTTTTCTACCGCGTGTTAATATAAATTTTTTACTCTGTAGTCACTGGTTAGGAGTCAGGACTCAGTGCTTTGGATCATGTTTGGACTCATAACATATATGAGATACTTATTCATTCATGATATGTTGGACATCTATTGATAATAGATATTATGCATTGTTTGAACATGGCTTCAATGAATATCAATGAAAAATGTTTTTTTTTTTTTTTTTTTTTTTTTTTTATTATTTAATTCAATATATGTGTATATTTTGATTTATTGAATTCCCCGATTTTTTACCGAGCCGATTAAAACACTTTGCTCTTTTGCCTCGCTGATTTATTGCCGATTCCGAGTCTGGTAACATTGGAATTTATAGACATGCTTATGAGAAAGACACTGCTGCACATCACAACCAACTAGTTTATGCTATCAAGTTTCATTATTGTAATGTAATTCTAACATTCATACACAACTATCCATAAAGTTGCTCAACAGAGGCATATCCACATGCATGATTAACACAAGATTCTCATCCAATTAACTATTTCAATAGAGAATTTGCATATATTATCAACTCAACTCATGGAATCAAGACTCAAGTAACCTGCTACCTCCTGGTTCTGCAGACAAGATGAGTACAATCTTCTAGATACAAAACCAAGGACAACTCTTGAAATATCCGAATTTGTATCCACTGTCACCTCAGTAGAAACTCCTTTCACTCTAGGCCAGCTCTTCTTTGGCACTACGAGTTTCACCAAAATCAAATCATTAATCTGTCTACTAGCACATATCTAAAAACCAGATTGATCTGTGTTTTTATTGATCTTTAATTAAATGGTGAGAAGACAAGTAAGACTGAGTGCCTTGTCCTTTGGGAAAATGGAGTCTAAGCATTATTTGATGAAAAAAATTTTAATATGAAGGAAAATTCAACATGTTATGCTATACATGGACATTGTCAGTTAATTCAACCAGATGGATGCAAAGAATTATATGATAAATCCATTATGATGGTTTGTTGTTTACCAGCTCAAAATCAATGAGCATATGATGCAATCGATAAAGAAAAAGAGTTCAACAAGAGCCATCAAATAAGAGTGAACAAACAACCTTAATCTTCATTGAGAAATATGGATTACATTAGGGGACAAGGGGTGCATGAGTACCTCTTCAAAACATCCTGCTGTAACATCCAAACAATCCATAAGAAGTAACAGATATGAAGATACAGACATATACCAACAGAATTTGATATGGCAGCCCTCACGTCAATGTGATTTATACTCCAACAAAAGATAACATAATTCACCCCAACTTTTCTTCCCTTAACCAACTCCATACAAAGTGGATTTCATGCACATATATGCTCCTACAATGATGATCTCATAGAACAACATGCCAGAATAGGTGTTCCTCTTCAAAAAAATTCAAGGACAAGTGTAAGTATGTGCGAAATGTAACCTCCTCCCTTGGTGTGCTGTTTAATAAGCTCATCTTCTATTGATGCATGCTAAAATAACAATAAGGACCAAGTCAATGGCGTGCTCTTTAAGATTGGATTCCACCTTTCCCATATGATAGCAAAAAGATGCCAAGTGTCTTTAAATGATCTGTAAACTGCCATGGATATTCTACTGGACAGTTCATCACAACAGATCTAATAAAGTTATATTTAAAATCTGATTTTCTACATTATTACAGCTTCATTTCCTTTTAAATTTCTGGATTTGTAGGTTACCGTTAATAATGTAGCATGTGAATTAAAATTATGCAGAAAATAGAGAACAACAAAATAAAGGCCCACATACACATTTGACACAAGATTTGACTTGGAAAACCCTTTCGGAAGAAAAACCTGTTGAGAAATCAATAGGGCTACAATTGAAGTGATTTCTCTTAGACTTGATAACTGCTTGTGATGTTCTTTTACTTTTCTTGATTATTAGCTTCTTCTTCTCTTACTATTATGTTGTTCTTATCATCAAACCACTATCAAAACACAAAGATCAATAGTACACAAGGACACAAGATGTAGGCTACTAGCTAGGGCCAAAACCATTCCTAGTGAGAACATGTTTGGCTGCTGCCTAATGAGCCCTCTTCGGTTCCACCATGAATTGATTGAGGGTGTTGACAGTGTAACAAATGTCTGGTCTCTTGACCAGATACATCAAGAACCCTATGAGCTGCCTGTATAAGGTGGGATCAACATCTTTGTCTTCTGATGCATCAATTTTCTTCCAGTTGGTAATCATTGGAGTAGCCATCGGCCTACAATGCTGCATCCTGAATCTCTTCAGGATCTCCGTAGCATATCTCCCTTGCCCTAGGAAGATTTTATCCTTCTGCCGCCAAACTTCCAACCCCAAGAAATAATGCATCTGTCCCAAATCCTTCATGTCAAACTCTATGGCTAAATTCTTCTTGCAATCTTCGATGAGCCTGGATGATCCTGTCAGGAAGAGATCTTCCACATATAATACTAGTACTAGAGGCTCATTCTCTACAACCAGATAGTAGAGATTGGGATCTGCATCACTATTGACGAACCCCATCTTTTGCAAGTAGCCATCAATCCATCCATACCATGCTCTAGGTTCTTGTTTGAGCCCATACAAGGCTTTTTTCAATCCGCATACATGAGACTTCTTCTAATGTGTCTCAAAGCCTTTTGGCTGTTCAATGTATACTTCTTCTTCTATCACCCCGTTCAAGAATGCCGTCTTGACATCCGTCTGATGAATCTCCCATCCCATCTGTGCTGCAAGAGATATCGCAGTTCTAATAGATGTATACCTGGTTACTAGGGCAAAGGTCTCTTCATAGCCTATTCCTTCCTTCTGAGCATACCCCTTAGCCACAAACCTGACTTTGTACTTTTCTACATTGTTGTCTGCAACATATTTAATCTTGTAGATCCACTTTGAACCTACCACTGATCTGTCCTGAGGCCTAGGCACTACTTCCCAAACATCGTTCACCACTATAGTGCTGTACTCCTCCACCATTGCATCCATCCAAACTTGATGTTGAACAGCTTCCAGAAAACTGGAAGGCTCCCCATCCTGAGCTACTAAGGCCTGATATCTATCTGGCTGTCTTCGCTCCCTCTTATCATTTCTTGGTGCTCCAATGAAATCTTCCACATCCCGCAGAATCTATCGGAGTTCCTGGCTCGTTCTTCCTTTGGTAGCAGGTGCATTTGTCAGCTCCTCCTCTTCTTGTGATTCTTCCTGTTCTGAAGGTGAATTCTTGGCTTCTGCTGGTTGAAGTGGTTTGACCAACGACTCATCTTTTGACTGCTCTTCGGAAGGCATTTCTTGAGATTTTCGGAAGGCCCTATTTTCCATGAACTTCACATCTCGTCGAACTACTACCTTCTTGCTCCCTGGAAGAAAAATTCTATATGCCTTAGCGTTCTCGCTATATCCCACTAAATATCCTTTCTTTGCAGTTTGATCCAACTTCTTCCTCTTCTCCTCGGGTATGCGGCAATATGCTAAGCTCCCAAATATCCTGAAATGACTGACTTCAGGTGTCTTCCCGGTGAAGACTTTCTCTGGAGTAATCTTGCCCAATGCTCGATGAGGAGTTCTGTTCTGGACATGGACTGCCGTGTTGCATGCTTTTGCCCATAGAATTTTGGCATATCTTGATCATACATCATGGCCCTGGCTGCTTCCACGATAGTCCTGTTCTTCCTTTCTGCTACTCCATTCTGCTTCGGATTGTACGGAGCTGTCCACTCTCTTATGATGTCCTCCCTAGCGCAAAAATCTGTGAAGTCCTTGTTGACATATTCTCCACCATTCTCTGAGCGCAAAACTTTTATTTTCTTTCTAGTCAGAGTCTCCACCAGAGCCTTGAACTCTTTGAATCGACAGAAAACCTCGTCCTTGGTTTTCAGAAAATAAATCCAAGTTTTTGTGGAGTGGTCATTGATGAAGGTGACGAAGTATTCGACACCGCTAAGAGCTTTAATGGACACCGGTCCTCATATATCTGAGTGTATCGATCCTAGTACACTCTTGCCCCTATTTTTACTTCTAGGAAATGCTGCTTTGGCATACTTGCCTAGAGCACATCCTCTGCATACATCATCTCTTTCTATACTAAGATCTGGAACTCCTATTATAGTTTTCCTAAGAATTCTCAGATCCCCATGGTGCAAATGTCCCATTCTTCTGTGCCATACTTCATTTAGATCCTTGTCTCCATGACTGCCTATCAGTGCCATTGGTGATTCTAGCTGTAACCTGTACAACCTGTTAGTCTTGATTCTGATTTGCACTTTCTTTTTCCAGCTTGGGAGTTTGACATATACTTTCACCTTAATGAAGAAGACATCATAGCCCTTGCTTTGAAGTTGTGATATAGAAAATAAGTTCATCCCTAGTCCTGGCACATGCAGTACATTGGTAGCTCGGAACCTCTCTCCCGTTTCTGTTTGAAAAACAATGGTACCCTTACCCACTGGAGTACACTTTGCCTTATTCCCCATGTTGATCTGAAAATTCATCCTTTCCTCCTGATAATTTGAGAAACATTCCCGGATTTCTGTCATATGCCAGGAGGCTCCACTGTCTATATACCATACCTCAGATGATGGCGAGCTTGTTACTCAAGCAACTTCTTCTTCCAATTTGGAAGCCAACATAGAGAAATCAAAATTTTTATCTCTTGTGCAATTTTCTGAAAATCTGCGTGAGTCTCCTGATTTAATGCCTCTGCGTCATGATCTCGACCCATAATTGATTTTCCTTTCTTGTCTCTGATTCTTTGCTTTGATACCATGTGAAAATTCTATTACTGCAACAACTGATTTATTTTATCTACTTATTCTTCAATAAGTTATTTACAAAATCCCTTCAGTAAATATTAAAATAAATTTTATTGCAGATATCACACCATTAGACAAAGACAAATACATGCACAAGAATCAAACACATCAACACAGTTATTTTTGGACAATTGTCCTTGGAAAAACCCAATGTGGGAAAACCGGTGCAACAAAGGAGGATTTTATTCATCATCTTTTCTTGAGTACAACTAGGGTGCCAAACTGGCTCACCCAACAGAGATAAATTCTCCGGCACCTCCCTTAGGCTCAGTGTCAGACCAACTAACCTCTGCGCATCTCCCAGACCCTCTGCGTTAGCACTCTGCTTCTCTGTGTCAACACCGGGCCCCTCTGCATCACCCATGCAGGCCCTCCAGTGATTGCGCAGTCCTGCTGCCTTTGCGTCTTCCTGAGTGGCTCTGCGTCTGCCTCTCCGATCTTTGTGCTGATCCTTCGACACTGTCCCTGCCTCTCTGATCTTTGTGTTGATCCTCCAACACTGTCCTTGCCTCTCTGTTCTGTACTCGCTACCTCTTGCTGCAATTCAATCTTCTAGTTCGAATATCTCAGCAAGCCCTGCTCCAGAAATTGAACTCACTGGTCTCCCTCAATGTGTCCCCCACTGACCCTCAAGCCCCCTCTTATACTTTTCATGTTGATGAATCAATGGCCGAGATTAAGTCCCTAATCAACGATTAAGATTAAAATAGTCTTGATCCTTATCTTTTAGAAGATTCTCATCCTTATCTTTATTAATATCCATTAATATTTTTATTTTCCTAAGTTTAGACTTAGGAACTCATTAAAAATATTAATTATTTTAATCAATCCTTATCCGTATGGAATTTTCCAAAACAAATTCTGGGTCTTGGAGATCTCATGTGCTTTAGCCTCTCCACCAATTTTCATGGCTAGAGCACATCCAATGCTACCTCAAATCAACAGTGTTGGCAAGTGGTAATCCCCCCAAGCAGAGATGAGACTTGGTTGTACAAGATCCTTGTCATGTGTTGGCAAGTGGTAATCCCCCCAAGTGAATATAGGGTGATGGCTTAATCTCCCCTATGATGATTCTTCTTCATTAGATTGTAACAATCATTGTTCCAAAGTAAAGATCCTTGTTTCAGTAAGAAATTCCTCCCTAGCTTAGAGGCAGTGTTGAAAATTGGCAGCTAAGGGATGAATTTCCTTGAATAAAATCTCATTTATAACTATTCTAAAGTGACCTAAAAATAGAAAGTCATGTCTATCATTTCAAGCATGACTTTCCAAAAATAGTAAATCACCTTGCTTCAATTGGTAATCAAGTATAAATGATGGAAAATCGCTTAACTTATCCTTAATCAATCCTAATTGCTCAATTTTTACTTAATCATCAATATAATTATGATTATCCTTATGATACTATAATATTATTATTAAAAAGGAAATACATGTCATCTTTCCTACTTGGCACACAATCATGCCACTTCGCACCTCTCTCTCTCCTTGATGGCACTCGTACCCCTCTCTCTCACTTAATGATATGTTACCCTCTCTCTCTCTCTTAATGGATTCATTGCACTCCTATTACACTCTCTTACATGCATTAAAGACTCGTCATAAAAGATTCCTCTTATGCACTCTTCAGTAAGAAAGTCCTCCCTAGTTTAGAGGGAGTGTTGAAAATTGGCAACTAAGGGATGAATTTCCTTGAATAAAATCTCATTTCTGACTATTCTAAAGTGACCTTTTAAAAATAGAAAGCCATGTCTATCATTTCAAGCATGACTTTCCAAAAATAGTAAATCACCTTGCTTCAATTGGTAATCAAGTATAAATAATGGAAAATCGCTTAACTTATCCTTAATCAATCCTAATTGCTCAATTTTTACCTAATCATCAATTTTTCATTAATATAATTATGATTATCCTTGTGATACTATAATATTATTATTAAAAAGGAAATACATGTCATCTTTCCTACTTGGCACTCAATCATGCCACTTCGCACCTCTCTCTCCTTGATGGCACTCGTACCCCTTTCTCACACTTAATGATACATTACCCTCTCTCTCTCTCTCTCTTAATGGATTCGTTGCACTCCTCTTACACTCTCTTATGCGCATTAAAGACTTGTCATAAAATATTCCTCTTATGCACTCTTCAATGCATATGTTACACTCTCTCCTTTAAGGCATGCATACTGCTCTTTATGGCATAAGTTACAAAGGCAAGCATACCTCCTTAATGGCATGACTTACAAAGGGATGCCTACCTCCCTATATGGCATGTGTAACTCTCCCTCAACGCATGCGAGTTATTCCTTCATGGCTCGAACGCCTTGCTCCACCTATATATATGTGCCTCTCATCTTCACTACTTGCTCGTGCATTGTGAAAGGAGCCTTCGAACTCGTGAAAGAGAGAGTTGGAGAGACTAGAGAAGGATTGTGAGAGTGAGAGAGACACTTGGAGTAAGAGCAGAACTTGGTGAGCCAAAGTGATTCAGTGTTTGCATCAACTGTTGCTAATAGAGATATTCTTCAGATCTGGCTGAACAATTGATTTCTAATAGAAGAAGAATCTGGTTGGGTTTTCCCCTGGTCATTGGACCTAAATTCTCCGTGTCTCATTGTGCTCTTGTCTGTCTTCTATTTTGCATATGGTTGATATGGTGTATGTTCTATCTACAATTGCTTAACTGATATTGCAGCTTGAAGGAGTTTCAATTTTAAGTAATTGTTTCAACATAGAACATCGAGTTTCAACACTATGGGTAGAATTTGCATTTAATAAGGCAAAATCTAGCATTGATTGCATTTTTCACCCCTAAAAATAAGGCTTTCATTCAGATATTTATTGCTGTTACATGCATCTTCAACCATTAAAAACCTAAGCTTGACACATCCCTTGCTTACTTCTTGAGTCTTTCATAGCCTATAGTCCTTTATCTTAACCTCTAGAAGGCTATTTCTTTGTTGTTATATGCTATTGCATGCTGTAATTCTGCTTATCATAAAAACCCTATCTTGTAATAGTTTTTTCTTTAGTTTATTGGGGTTGGTGAAAAGTGTATTTGAGCATTTGCAACTCTGATCTTGGCCTCCAAGGCGTTTCTGGTACTTTCTTCCATAACTATTAGACTCTTATCATTCGTGAACTCTCCTTTATTGAGGACATTTCTAGGTGATTTATCTACAAGCTCCTCAGAGAGCCACTTGGTTTGGAACCGTAGTCATCTAACTTTTGAGCATTGCTAGGGAAGCCTCCATTGAGGGTATAACATCTGATCACAAAACAACAAAGGCCACTGAGGTGACAGTGGTGGTTAATTTTTTTGTTGCCATAAGACTCAGATTGCCTAGTGAGGCTTTGCCCTTGGCTTGCTAGATTTTGCGGTAACAAGTCTTTAACGATCAAAAGTGTATGTTATATGCTTATTGTGATGCTGGACAATAGTGGCAAATGTACAAGCTGTGTTAGCTTATCATGAATTAATGATTTCAAAGAAAAATCACCATTGCCAGTTGCTTAGCTGTGTAGCATTCTTATCAGCATCCAATCACTTTAGATGATTATATCCAAGTTAGAATGATTGACACAAAATTTGAGGTACAAGTGTTGGAGCATAATCATGTGCTTATAACATTGAGGTCAATGTTAACTGCCAAAACTTTATGAGATTTTTTCACCATTCACTGAGAGACAACCATAATAAGTTAAGTGAAATGTTTTTGGCGAGGAAATGTTATTTTGCCCGCTGCTGTGTTATTTGTCAGACCTTTAAAATCGCAAGGTAAAGCTGAGAATTTCATTCATCACAGAGATATGAGAGTTGTGTGTGCCATTAGCAATATATAGCTTGTTTATAAGTGACACATTTGCTGAAGTTCAATGCTGTTATAGACTGTTTTTAGGATATAAAGGTACCAATCAGACTTATCATGAAGCATGGACTACATCCCCACTGTTTATTCAACCATCATTTATCAATATATAGATTGCAAGCCAGGGCCAAAACCCCTCCTCTTGAGGGGAAAACCCTTAAATCTCTTATCTTCTTATAGATCCTTCAATTGACGAATACCAAGAGCTTGTGACTTAGACTAATACCTTCAAAGATCAAGATCAGCCACTAACTTGGCCTCCTGTTGCACAAACTTTGACCTCCTACTACAGATCCGAAATTTTGTCTGCCCGACAACTGGTGCTGCCACACTTGGAAACTTTGATCTTCTTCTTAGAGCCTTCTTCTTCCCTTAGCTTGCCTTTCCTTGTGACTTAGGGCTAGAGAGATACCCTAAGCGACCTTCGCTTGCCTTCTTTCCTCTCTTCCTTCCAAGATCGAACTAGATATAACCCTTGTGCATAAACCCTAGCTTCCTCTAGCACGTGGGAGAGAGAACTAGCCCAAACACTTCGACTTTCTTCGATCTCTTCTTCGTCCTTCTTCTTCGACCTCTTCTTCGCATAGATTGAGAGATGAGTGAGTGCTTCTTTGGAGGACGAGTTCCTCTCTTTATATAGGCCTCCTCAAGGGGTAGATGTGGCTCTTCAATTAGGCCGACTTGATCTTGGAGGGTATTTCGACACATTAAAGTCCAAAATAATTTTTCTTTGCAAGTTAAAGTGTGCCCATTGGGGTCTTCAATATATGACAATGACTTTTAGACCTAGGACAAACCCTAGAAGCACTCAATGGCTGCTTGACCTATAAAATAAAAGAACTTGAGCATGAAACCCATGCTCTAATAATAATAATAATTTCTTTTCATTTTATAATTTACAAGAGTACATTTCATACTTATGAAGACCAAACCTAGTTACACATTTTTCAACATAATGGGGGTTGACCCTTCTTGCACGGTGGTGGTCAACACTGTAGGTCAAGTTGCGAGAGTCATAACTTTTGCATATGAGCTTTGATTGACGCGATCTTTGGACTGTATGAAGGGTCTTTGAGGCTAGATCGGTGTCAAGGGGACTAAAAGTTGGGAAAGTTTTAAATGCCAAAAATGTTGTTTGATGCTTCAAACTGGCTACGAAAGGTTTCAAACCCAATTTTCCAAATTGGGACTTGCCATTCTTCCAATTTTTTCCACTATGAAAGCATCGAGATAGATGACAAATAATATAATGATCCAACCCAGTTCATTATTCTTTTCATGTGTAGCGTAAACAAGGAAATTGAATAATATGTTATCAAATCTGCGTTTCTTTTTTAAGTAGGATTTAGCTTTGCTTAGGTGATTCCTAATCTATCTTTAAAAGATGACTCTTCTCTTTTTCCATTAAGCATGTGATTGTTAATGGAATCTCTTTATTAAGATGTAATGTCTATCTCTATCTCGTTAAAGCAAGTTGCTTCATTGTATAGTTGTAATGCCTATATGCATTTTTGGATATTTAAACGTCAAGAGAAACCACTTACAAGTTCTATGTTTTTAACAACGTTGCAGATAGTCTATGTTACATTGGACAATTATGGATTTCCTTCAAGTGATCAAGAGCATAACCATGAGAGAGGTGATTTGCATCATAATTGGGTGGACGAGGTTCTTAGATGTGAGGGAAGGGGAGCCAATTCTGATCTAGAAAGGCCTAGACCTCATTTCAAAGATCCTTCTACGCTTACAAGGTAACTCCAATTAAACCCTAGTTCAAAGAACATATTCTGTTTTTTGTTGGTTAGAAAATGCTTCTTTTATTACAATGCAAAACAATACATTTATATTTACTAGTAGATTTGTGAGTTAGGCACTTATTTATTTCCTCAACCAACAGGTGAGAAGGCCCGACGTGTAAGTCTCTAAATTTAATTTAAAGATATCTGCTCTAATAACCACTTAATCACCTAATCCACTCTTAAATTATGTTATTTCTCCTTGATTAAACTTGGAGAAATCATTATGTAAAGTAGCCGTACTTCTTGATTTTTGTAGAGGTATAGGATTTGTTTGACATGTAGTATTCCATATTTTCTGCCATGTAATTTGATCATCCAATTTTCTGCAAGAACTTACCTTTCCGTTCACAGATTCCACAATAAGTGTTTAGTACCCAACTTCTATTCATTCATGACAGCTCATGCCACCTAACTGTTAACTTTACTAACTCCAACTATTGGCAATTTATTACCTGGCAAATCACTTGCTGTCATGAATAAAATATAAAACAACAGAAACAAAATAGATCAATCTCATACACATGCACATAGAAAATTATGCCCTTCAAATACGGTGTCCATTAACATTAGTTTTACAGCATACAAGGGATTCCCTGCCTGGGAAACTAAATGCCTACTAAGGAAAATTACAAACAGAAAAACCTGGAATTTTTCCAGTCGATAAAAAGCATGAAAACCTTGTTGAAATTGTAGCAAGAAAAGACTTCATTTGACTTGTGCCTTAGTCAAATGGAGAAATTTGATTTAACACATCAGCAGGATGACTTGGATTGCAGTTAGTTTTAGTGACATGGCTTTGTCTTCTCTATCAGTAAATTCGAGTTTGTAGGCTAGAAGTGGAGTTGTGCATGGGTTCAATGCTAAAATCTAGCAATCTAGTGGCGTTATTGTTAGTTAAAATCAGTTATTTGAGCTCTAGTCTAGAATGGAGTCATTAGGAGTTCAGTTGAGTAGTTATAACAATTATTAACTCACTAATCTCTCAGTTAACTGATCAATTTACCAAAAATAGCCCTAGTCATGCGTGGAATTCGAATTGCCTAGTTGAATGGTGGGAAAAGGCCTGGTTTTATTTATTGTTGTATACTAGTTGAGTGTACAAGTTTTGCATTGCAGCAGGTGATCAATTCCTTTAGGAATTGCTCAAGGAAATAGAAAATTCTCCTACTTTTAGGGGCTAATTTCCTCAAGGATTGCGCAAGGAAATAGAGAATTCTCCTACTTTTTAGGGGCTAATTTCCTCAAGGATTGCGCAAGGAAATAGGAGGAAAGCAAAGGCCTATTTTGGCTAAGTGTTGGTCAGAGCAAGTCAGTGAGAAGGATGTTAGTTTCTATAGCATTGAAGGTGTTCTAGTCTCGAAACTTTGTGGAGAGGTTAAAACACATGAGATCTCCGAAACCCAGAAATCGTTTATGGAAATTCCACCTAGAAGTGTCTCAATTAGATTATTAACCAATTTTTAATTATTTTCGAAGTCTAAACTTAGGAAAATGGGATAATTAATCAGAATTAATTGAGATAAGGTGTGAATCATCTAGAAACTCACACGAATCAACTTTGATATGATTGTGGCTCTTGATTAAGATTTAATCTTGGCCATTATGGGTCCAACAAAGGACTATAAGAAGAAGTCGATGGGTAGATGGAGAACGCACTTGAGGGGTTCGATTTCCTTAGAGAATTCGATTTTTCCAGAGAGCTAGCAGTTGCCGAAAGAGTTCGAATTTCAAAAAGAAGCAGAGACAGAGAGGGGCAAAGATAGTGTGGTCGGAGGAAGCTATCCAGATCTGACGAGTGCATTTGCAGTGAGGTAGAGATAGCCATAGTGAGATTGACGTAGGGGTTGCGCAGAAGTCTCTAGAGATAGTTCAATTTTTCTTGAGAGAAGCCGAGTTTCAGTTCAAGTTGCCAAGAAAGGGTTCTAGGAGGCCGGAGAGATAGTTTCTCAGCTAGTGGCAGACAGGATGACTATAGGAGCAGTTGATTCATGCTGTGCGTGAGAAGAGACTGTGCAAGGGTTATGCAGGCTTGCGCAGACCAGTTTGGACGGCTCACTTGGAGCCGTAGTCATAGCTTGGATTTACTTGTGGGGTGAGGAAAATTCCTCACTAGATTTTTGCCAGTAGTTTTCTCTGTAGGATAGCCATATTTGTCATCTAGTTGTACTCAGAATTCCTCATTGTTGCATAATAATAAAAACCCTTAGCTGCTGCACCAATTTTCCCACATTGGGTTTTTCCAGGGCATTCGTCCAAAAACAACTGTGTTAATTTTGATGTGTGTGTGCTAGCATTTCTCAGTTTCTAGTGCTATTATTTTCCGTAGTTTATTTGTGAAGGTTGCAGTGTGAATTCTTTGGTATTTGCCATAGTAGATAAATTGTTAAATTACTTAACATTTAGAAAAATAATTTCCAGTTGCTGCAACAAGATTTCAGACTTGAAATTTTCACATAGGATAATAGCTTTACAGTGCAGGGTGTGTTTTAGAGTTGAAGCAAGACGTTGTAATTGATTCTCTTTCTCATCTGAATTAATGCAAAGCAACGAAGGGGTTTTTCTCATTGGGTTCCCTTGCAAAATCATTGTTTTCCTTGTGTTTTGATGGTTGCATGTGTTTCTATAGTGTGTTTTCCTTTCTGCATAATAGTAGAAGAAATTTTTGTCTCTTAGACCCAGGTTCAATTCCCCCATGCTACGTTTGAGGGGGGTGTTGGAGGAATCACCACACCCCTATGGAATCCATAATTTCCAACTTGGGGATCCTAGTTACCAGTGGGGATCCTATTTCCACAATACCTCTCTAGATTCACTTAGGTTCGAGAGGAACTCGGAAGAGTAGGAGAAAATGTGCCACCATTTGAACTTGTAGCTTAACACTCCTCGACCTTCCGAAATCCTGGCATAGCTATTAGGATTCAATTAATGGAAGAGACAAGCTACCAGATTGGGTGAGACTTTGGTTTGATTTGGTGCAGGAGGAGATCAGAAGAAACACTAGGGATGGTGTCACATCCATTGTAGATGAAGAAGAATACTGCACTCTAGTTGGCAAAGGAAAGAAGGCGAAAGGCATGAAGGCCCAAGGTGAGGCAAAATCCAACCAGAGCAATGGTAAGAAGAAGGACCTCATAAAAATAAAATGTTTTCACTGCCATGAATATGGACACTATGCAACCAATTGTCCGCACAAGAAATCCGGCAAAGAGCCTGTAGCAGGAGCAGGAGGAGATGCGCTGACATCTCAATTCGAGTTAGATTTCACCCTCTTTGCTTGCATGGCAAGCATGGTAAAAGGGAGTGAGTGGTACTTAGATTCTGGTGCCTCATATCATATGACAGGAAACAAGGAATTCTTCACTAGCCTAGAAGAGAAGGATCTCAAATTGCACATAGAATTTGGAGATGATGGGAGGTGTAGTACCAAAGGAATTAGTATTGTCACCTTTAAGAGGGAGTCAAGCTCCAATCTTCACTTGAAAAATGTAATGTATGTGCTTGGGCTGAAGAAAAATTGATTTTTGTAGCTATATTGGAGGACATGGTTATGATGTGGTGTTCAGTAAGGGAAAAACTTTTCTGAAGCATGTTGCTATTGGACAAGTGAAACAAATTAGAGTTAGAGTGAAAAATCTCTACAAGCTAGAGGTAGATTTCACCATGCATGTAGCCAATGGCCATACCTCCAGGAGTGAGGTGGGGCGATGTATAGCCTTACATGGGGCGATGTCCTAGCGATGTATGGAGTGAGGTGGGGCGATGTCCTAGAGTTGCAAAGATTTGGGCAGGGTCCATAGGAGAGGAGTAGCACTGACAATCTACTCTTCTCATCTATCATTACCCTTGCTACAGGGGTCCACAATATTCAGTAGCATGAGGATCAGTGTAAGTTGGAGTAGTGAGACACTGAGGAGCATAGAGCAGTATTGATAACAATGCATGAGGCACAGTGCATAATCAACAACAGTGCAATTTTCCCAGTAGACAGTGCAAAGACTAGTAGCAATCAGATGCTCAGGAGATAGTTGCAGCTCATAGACAGTTGATTTAGTATTTTGGATGCTTCTCAGTTGCAGTTGTTGCAGTAGCAACGACAATAGTGAGAGATAGTGTTATTTGTGCTACTGTACATTCCACATGAGTTGGATTGGGGATGTACAAAGCCCTTTTCTTGCTAAGAGGGAGCGTTGAAATTGTAGCAAAAAAAGGCCTCATTTGACTTGTGCCTTACTCAAATGGAGAAATTTGATTTTCCACGTCAGCAGGATGACTTAGATTGCACTTAGCTGTAGTGACATGGATTTGTCTCCTAGTTAAATCAGTAAATTCGAGTTTGTAGGCTATGTTACAACTCAAACTAGTAGGGGTCCTAAAAGGGGATCCTTGAAGGGCTACCACCAGGTCAAGGGAAACAATGGAGCAATAGCCCACTGTCACCTCGGCTAAGGTCCCTACTCTTTACGTCCTTTCACTGATGGGAGGAGACCCGTTATAATAAGGATCACGAAATTGAATGGATCAATGATACGATGAGAGGTGATCCTAAAAGCCTATTCACAAGAGAGGCTCAAATATATGGATTGCTTGCCCTGAAAGCACGATGAAAGGCTCTCTAGGAAGGGCTTAGGGGAATTCTAAGAGCTAGGGTTTGAGCATATGACTTGTCAAGAAGATTCTTAGCTCCTAAGATCTTTGTGAAAACTTGGCTTCCAAGTGGTCTTTATGAAATTGGCTTCAATAAGTTGTGAGACCGCACGGGACTAAGTGGACCCGAGTTAGGTCAAAGGGGTAGGGTTTAACAACCAACGATATACTTGACCTAATTGGTGGGAGGAAGGGGATCAAGGAAGGAATTTTCAATGAAAGATAATGCAATGATCCCAGTGAGGTTTCTAGCCTAAGGAAACAGGGGCAAAAATCCGTCTTCAAGCTAGGGCTTGCGATATCTCAAGATCCCACCCCCTGAATCTCATGAAATTTAGAGGGCTTCTTGAGGACACAACAGTGCAGTTGTGGATCAAAAATCAAAGTGTTCGGATGGCTACATTGTCAGATAATTGATGCCTTAGGTGACCTATGTAGGCTAGGCCTAGAAGGAGGGGAAGATGAAAGAAATAAGCTTTGAGGTGATCACCTATGAATGTACCAGTGGCTAATACTTTGGGGAGATTGGAGACAGGGGGAATTATGACTATGGACCTTTGAATTTTCTAGGTCAAGGAAGCCTCAAAGACAACTTCGCT
This sequence comes from Pinus taeda, assembly GCA_000404065.3. Taxonomy (NCBI): domain Eukaryota; kingdom Viridiplantae; phylum Streptophyta; class Pinopsida; order Pinales; family Pinaceae; genus Pinus; species Pinus taeda. The sequence goes on from APFE030515824.1 coordinate 40,717, forward strand.
TAGCAGTAGGGCAACAACAAAAGCAATTTCAAAGACTTTATGCTTTGTTTTGCAAGATAGATGGCTTAACAAGATGAATTTCAACAATGAAACATCCCTAGGAACATTCATTCATTATACATGTCCCATTCATGAAGCATTCACTACCCAGAAACAAAATTTCCACAACTTCACATAAGAGATGCAACAAATAAGCCCTGGTATAGTGAAATCCCAACAACAATGTATGTGACAAAATTAGAAAGAAAGAATAGCATGAAATTGTGTTTATATGTATAAGAATATATCCAACCATCGAAAAACTTGCCATCAAGAAACTCCAAGACATATGAAAATTATCCAAACTTCAAAATTCATTCCATGCTCCAAAAATTCGTCCTCTAAGAAGAATAGCAAAAATCTCTAAAGAGATACAAGTTCCAATTCCATGTCATGATGCTCAAATGAATCCTCATCACTTATATTTATACATTTCTAATAAGGTCGATTTAGCTACTTGGGCCTACATTAGCCCCTAAAATAAAATAATGTGCAAAACAACTAACTTTTGGTGACAGGCCGACCAAACTAGCTCATGGAAAAAAGAATAAGCCTCTCAAGAGGTTGAATGATCAATAATACATGTCATTGGGCTTTCTAAGAAGCCTGATGAAGTCCATAAGTGCCACAATGGTGAATAGGGCTCCCAAAAGTAGTGGACAAGGGTTTGGCCCCTTGTTCTCCAAATAATAAACCTGTGGTGCTCCTAATGGGTGTGAGGGCACACAAGTAACCTCATGGGTCTCCAAGTAGATCGAAGATGGGTGTAGACATCAACATACAAGTCTTGGGTCATCTGCCAAGTGCATGCTAAAATTGTGGAGCCGACTGGGCATGGTGAATGACGTACATCTTCCTCATCCAATAGGTGAATCTCGAGCAATATATGAACATCTCTGGGGATCCATGGAGTGTTGTCTACTGCTGTGGAGGCCCATGGCTCTCTACAGACACCCTATATGTGCCATTGTAGCCCTTTGGAGGGTTAGGACCTGTATAGGGAGACCAAACCCGAAATGGAGACCATCTGTAATCCTGCATAAGATCCAATGCATCCCCTAGCCTTCCAGTACAACAAGTCATCAAAGGAAATCGAGTTAAACAGGTTACAAACCATGGGTGACAGGTGGGCACTTCATAATGGCATGCCCTTCTATAGTGGGCTTTGGCATGTGTTAATGTTTCCAAGCTGCAAATGGGGGTTAACCAAGTATCCTATTAGGTGGTTTCTACTTTTAAATGGGATAGTATGTTCAAGGTACATCCTTCAAAGGGTTGTGGCATGTGATAAAGAGATGAATGGAGTAGGGAATGAAAGGGGCAACGCAAGGCCACATTGGGTATATAATGTATAGGAGGGAGCAATCGTGGCGCATGAAGTGCCCCGACCTTGATTTTTTCCACCCTTCTTTATACGCCTTTTTTCTTTTATGACTTTTCTTTGATTAACTGCTCGGGGATCAAGGGATAAGAGCATGATGTGTAAGGTATAGCAGTGGATACTCCCTTTAAGTTAGGGCGGTTCATTTTGTGAAAATTCCTTAACCAGAATACCTACTGCAACAACTGATGATATTACTCCTATTTGTTAAATTCCTTTAAGCAAATTACTTGTAGTTCCTATGGAAAATATCGTAATACATACACTACAACCTTCACTTAATTAAATATTATATAGAAACAAGAGACTGAGCAAGAAAGAAAATACAACACAATGGACACCGTTATTTTTGGACAAATGTCCCTGGAAAAAACCCAATGCGGGAAAACCAGTGCAACAGTTTTGAGGGTTTTATTATTATCAAGCAGTAGAAAATTCTGTATACATCTCTGAATACCTCTCCGGTTATTCAGTTACAAAGAGAAATACTGGTAGAAAGATTTGTGAGATTACCTTACACAATCACTGAGAAAATTATGGCTGATCTAGACTTTGGATGAAGTTACCCATGTAGGCCCCACGCTGCCTCTGTGCAGTCCTCATGCAGTGCTTGCGTCAACCTCTCTAGGCACTGCGTCACTCAGTTTGCTGATCGATTTGCTGCCTGGAGTCTCTGCTCGCAGCCTCTCGGTCGCACAACCTGGCTCCTGGGTTTTGAAACTGACTCTCCCCAGCGAAATCTCAGACTCTCTCTCACCCTCTACGCTGTGTCTACGTGGCCCTCCGTCAACCTCTGTGTCTAGGCTATTGGATCACTCGCTGCCTCTCTCTGCTGATAATTCTCCGGCTAAGAATCTCTTTCTCTCTCTCTCTCTCTCCTGATGCTATCCCTGCCCCTTAACTGCAAGAAATCTCCTCGATCAGAACTTCCTCCTGAGAACTTCTCACTTCAGAAATTCGATCCCTTGATCTCTTGGTGTGTTTCCCAAATGACCCTCAAGCATCCTTAAATAATCTTCTCGTTGACATTCAACGACCTAGATTAAAAGCTAATCAATGGATAAGATCATTTTAGCTTGATCCTCATCTTCTTCTAGAAGTTACAACCACAATTACATTAATACCCATTAATATTTTTAATTTCCTAAGTTTAGACTTAGGGTCCTGTTGACCACTACGTGTCAACGACCCATAGTAGTACACCCCCTTTTTTCGCAAAAGGGATAGTGCCTGATCGATGGGTTCGTGCCGTCCAACTATCATCATCAGCTTGATCATTATCTTATAATGTAAACCCAGTCTGCATGTGTATAATGTAAATAATCTCATCAGATCCGTGTCGTGTATGTAACCACCTAGGTAAATCTACATTTCTGGTGACGATCTACATTTTGGGAGGTTTTTTGTCTCATCAATCCATCCTCGAATGGTCGGTAGAGTTTTCCTTCAGCCTTACCCCAAAGCTGGAATGGATTTTGTCACTGGGATTTTAGGGGAGTCCTAGTGTTCTAGATCAAGTCTATGTAAAATTGATTTGGGAATAATTCTAACTAATTGGTTAGGTTATTTTATTACAAATTGCTTGATCTACTAGATTATATGTGTGTCGCAGAACTGGGTAGTCTGTGAGGGTCCTTTTCAGGTGGGTTTTTGTTAAAATTGGCAACTAGGGCCACATTTCATGTGGGTCATCTTATTCATGGCTGATAATATTTTTATTAGATTCCTCTCGTCGAGAGGTGTAGGATTGATATAAAGATCATCCGATTCCGATAAGTATTCATGGAGATATGAATTTATTTTGATTATGGAATTATTATCAAGCGGACCTACAACTCATGTAGGCTCAGAAGCTCAACAGTCGCATCTATTCAAACACCAACATTGTGTATAAATACAGGAGGACTTTTCCTCATTTGGACTCACTTATCTCATCACATCTCTCTCTCTCTACTGTGCAGAAAAGAGTCTCTTCTCTGCTGCGCAGAAAAGCGCCTCTCCCTCACACATGTGAAGCCGGAAGCTGCTGAAACTGAAGCTGCAACTGCAGAAGTAAAGTTTGACCTGTGTGGACTAGAAGATCTCCTCATCTGAACTACACTGTAGGTTCATCTGAACCTTCTCTGAAATCCGCACCTTTTGGTGGTGGAATCAAGTCAATCTGACGAATGGTTTGCAAGATATCGACTGCCCTAGTTTGAAGGAAGCTGTTCAAACTGAAGCTGAAACTACAGAAGTGAAGTTTGACTTGCGTGGACTAGAAGATCTCCTCATTTGAATTGCGTTGTAGGTTCATCTGAACCTCATCTAAAAGACGCAACTTTTGGTGGTGGAATCAAGCCGATCTGACGGTCGGTTTGTGAGATATCATCTGCCCTAGTTTGATAATGAAGTCGCTAATGCTGATCCTGCTAATCTAGGGTTTGCTACTGCTGATATAAATAAGATTTATTGTACTATTTCTCTCTGCTGAATTATTGAAGATAAAAGAAGATTTGATCAAAGGGTTTCCCCACACATTGTGGGGTTTGTCCCTGGCTGGCCGCCACATCTTGTGTCTCTTGTCTTGGCTTGTTTTCTGTCGATCGTTCAATGTTCTATCTACACTTTACTTTATGTACATGTGGTTTCTAATCTGTGGAATATAATAAGAAAAAGAAGTAAACTGTTATAAGCATAGAACATATCATAACTTAACATGGTATCAGAGCTGAGGTGAAGACAAAGCCCGAGCAAGAGCAAGAGCAATCACTGAGGGAAAGATTAGCAAGGCTATCCTAAAAGAACTATGGGGTCCTCAACACTCTTTCCTGCCGAAGACAAGCTTCGTGAGAAAGCTGACTATCACGGATGGAAGATGTCTATCGATCTAATCCTAGAAGATCAAGGAGTGCTGGACCATATAAGAGGCAATATTGTTGAGCCTCCATCAAATGCATCTGCTGCTGCATGGAACAAATGGAAAACCAGAGAAGTCAAAATAGAAGATCATCCGGGACTCTATCGACAAGCACTTGGTGGCCTACATCTCCGACCTGAACACCTCCAAGGAAATCTACGATAGACTGGTGAGTTTATTTAAAGTTAATGATGCAAATCAAGTTTTGTTTCTTAGAACTAAGCTGAGGGAAATCAAGAAGGGTAAAGATGAGAGTATGCAAGCATACTTCTTAAGAATCACCGAGATAAAGAACAATCTCCTATCTATTGTGGAGACTATTACTGACAGAGAAATGGCACTCACGACTCTTGGAAGATTACCATCCGAATAGTACGTGTTCAGGACTACTCTTCTGAACAATAATGTAATTCCTGGTTTCGAGGAATTAATGGCTAGATGCATTCAAGAAGAAACAAGGGTAGAAGAGCAAGAAATGCATATGCCTAAAGGTCCCCTTGTTGCCTTTTCTTCTCATGCTAAGAAAAGAAATAATTCCGGGACTAAATAAAAAAGAAAGACTGGACCTAAGGGTGGGAGAAAAGGACGATGTTACATATGCGATAAAGTAGGTCACTATGCAAGGGAGTGCCCTGATAAAAAGGACTCGCACCGAGACGATGATCAAAATCCCTCTGATGGCAATCAAAGGAATGAAAAATTCAATAGCAAAGGTAAGAGGAGAGTTGAGAATCAAGGAAGAGGACAACCATTCAAGAAGGCTAGAAATTCCAAGATGTATTAAATGCACCTGACCTCAAAAAGAACCTGGTGTCCATCTCGGCAATGGAAGACAAAGGCTACAAAGTAACCTTCAACGATGGCAAGGTATGTATATGGAAAAATAATGTTAAAGATGCCTTTACTCTTGGGTTTCGTGTTGATTCATTATATTAGGTTGATGGAAGTCCGCTAGGTGTCAAGTCTTATGACAAATCTCTTCAGTCCGAACTTTGGCATTGGAGGTTTCCCCCCCTTCATTATAAAGCTCTACTCGGTGTAAGACAAATGGTGACAGGGATGCCCGAATTCCGAGTAGAGAAAGAAGGTGTATGTCCAGGATGTGTCGAAGGAAAGCTCAAAAGGGGACCATTCCCCTCAAGCCTAAGCAAGACCTCTGATATATTACAGTTGGTTCACTTAGGCATACTTGAGGTTGGCATTAAGAGGGAGACTACTACACCACATACTCCAGAGTAGAATGGTGTGGCACCGTACGATTGTGGAAGCTTTCTCTATGGGTAGATGATGTAACAATGCCTGATGTGGAAGAACCGATGGATCCTATTTATCCATCTGAGCCTTCCTCTTCCAGGAAGAGGCCTTCATGGCTTAGGGGGCTACTTGAAGATACTGAAGGAAATGCTGCACCCCGAGGAACCTTTCGTGAAAGTAAGAAACCTAATAGGTATCAGGGATACCTGGCCATCATGAGCATGATCATACAAAATGAGCCTTCATCATTCTCAGATGCCGTCAAGCATCAAGTATGGAAGGATGCTATGACCATAGAATATGAGTCTATTATGGAGAATGATGTCTGGGAAGTAGTTCCCAGACCCCACGACAAGACAATTGTCACTTCTAAATGGATTTACAAGATAAAACATGCAGTAGATGGAAGTATGGAGAAGTATAAGGCTCGTTTTGTTGCTCGTGGTTTTTCCTAGAAGGAAGGTATAGACTATGATATTTGCACCTGTTGCTAGATATACGACCATCCGCTTGATCATAGCCTTTGTGGCTTCACAAGGATGGAACCTAGATCAGATGGATGTCAAGACCACGTTCTTGCACGGTTCGATCAAAGAAGAGGTCTATGTGGAGCAACTCGAAGTATTTGAGATTTATGATTGAAAATCTCATGTATGCAGGTTCAAGAAGACTCTCTATGGGCTGAAGCAAGCACCCTGAGCATGGTATGAGAGGATCGATAGCTACTTGATGAAGCTGGGATTCACTAGGAGTGAAGCCAATCCTAACCTTTACTTTAAGGTCTTTAAGGTTGAAGATGATAAACCTCTCATACTGGTGTTGTATGTGGATGACCTCTTTGTAATAGGTGCAGACCCTTTCATTCTCAAATGTAAGAGGGAGTTGGCTTCTGAATTTGAAATGAAGGACCTAGGACTGATGCACTATTTCCTAGGACTTGAAGTGTGGCAGAAGCTAAGGGAAATTTTCCTATCTCAAGGAAAATATGTGGTGAAGATTCTGAAAAAGATTTGGTATGATGGACTGCAAGCCTGTGACTACCTCGAGGATCTTAACTTTCAGAAGTTATATGGTAGTGATGTTGGACCAGATTTGGGAAATGCCTTTGAGTTTCAAAAACTCATTCGTGTTGACGTTCTTGGTGAACCTCCGTCCGAACATATGTTTTTTTGTTAGCATTGTCAGCTCATATTTGGTTGAGCTTCACTAGATTGGTGCCAAGAATCTTCTGAGATGTCTTTAGGACACAGTCTCTCATGGATTGAGATACACTGCCGGAAATATGAAACTGCATGATTATTCGAACGCTGATTAGGCAGGTAGTGTGGAGGATCACTGGAGCACTTTTAGTGCTGTTTCTCTTTGGATTCTACTTCGATATAGTGGATGAGCAGGAAACAGATGTCAGTTGCCATAAGCACCGCCGAGATCGGATACATATCTACGAGTGTGAACTCGTATGAAGCTGCCTGGTTGGGGAAGCTCTTGAGTGAGCTGTTTGAACACATACCATTGTGATTCTCTATAACAACCAGAGGTGGGATTCGATTATTGAGGAATCTCGTATTCGTCGATTGCTCTCGCAGATAGACATTATCTGGGATATGGTAAGTCGATGAGCAAGGAGGCTCCATCGCATTAAGATAATGTACAAGTTGATACACCTTGTCAAAGCCCCGAGGAAAGATCTAATCTGTGATTTTCCCAAACAACTTGGAGTCATCAAGAAACCCTTGTACAAGGGTCCTGCATATTGCATATATTGAGCTCTGGGAGCTCTAAGGGCTTGCGGTTCTTACTGGAGCAACATACGATCACAGGGTAACTCACCTTCCCCTGGTGGTGCGCACTGGAACAAGATGATTCGCTCTCTTGTGGGACAAGATGATTCGCTCTCTTGTGGAACAAGATGATTCGCTCTCCTGTGTAGCAGGATGATTAGTTCTCCTGTGAGGCCTGGATTGATGTGTTCTCCATGGCGACTGTAGCAGGATTGATGTGTTCTCCTGTGAGGCCTGGATTGATGTGTTCTCCATGGCGACTGTAGTAGGATTGATGTGTTCTCTTGTGAGGCTTGGATTGATGTGTTCTCCATGGCGACTATAGCAAGATTGATGTGTTCTCCTGTGAGGCCTGGATTGATGTGTTCTCCATTGCGATTGTAGCAGGATTGATGTGTTCTCCTGTGAGGACAGGATTGATTAGTTCTCCTGTCGGGGCATCCTACCCATGCAGTCTGGGACTCATGGGAAGTACCTCTCATCTGATCAATGAACAGGGAAATGAAGTTAGGGACTATAGTAGTACTGATGGACGCATCGTTGTATCTACCGTACTCCCTATGCTAGGATGACCTCCATTGATATGGAATCAGTGATACTGGTCTGGGACTAGTGGTAGGAGTTGTACCATACTATGACATTGACTTCGGGTCGGTTGAGACTGGTCTGGGACCAGTGGTACATACTCTGAGACTGACTTTGTGTTAGTGCAGTACTGGTTTGGGACTAGTGAGAGTGGTATATACTATGACACTGACTTCGGGTCGGTTGAGACTGGTCTGAGACCAGTGGTACACTCTCTGAGACTGCGACACTGGTCTGGGACCAGTGGTAGGAGTGGTACTTACTATGAAGCTGACTTCGGGTCGGTTGAGATTGGTCTGGGACCAGTGGTATGCACTCCGAGACTGACTTTGAGTCAGTGGAGGATGATACTGGTTTGGGACCAGTGGAGTTGTACTCACTATGACGCTGACTTCGGGTTGGTTGAGACTGGTCTGGGACCAGTGGTACATACTCTGAGACTAACTTTGAGTCAGTATGATACATCCTCGGTCATTTCTTCTTCTTCATAATTCAGACAAAAGCAGAGAAGAACAGAACAATGCAAGAGCAGAGAAAAACAGTACAGATCAGTACAGGGCAGAACAAGTCAAAGCAAATCAGGCATAATTGAGCAGAGCAGGGCAAGGGTCAAGCTATACAGGGCAGTACATTTGATGGATGAATAGTAACGACCGATAGACAGATTGCAGATGAAGTTCTACATGGTTGAGAGGGAGTGTTAAAATTGGAAACCAGGGCAAAGCTTCATGGGGGGTCATCTTATTCATGGCTTATAATATTTTTATTAGATTCCTCTCGTCGAGAGGTGTAGGATTGATATAAAGATCATCCGATTCCGATAAGTATTCATGGAGATATGAATTTATTTTGATTATGGAATTATTGTCAAGCCGACCTACAACTCATGTAGGCTCAGAAGCCCAACAGTCGCATCTATTCAAACATCAACAATTGTGTATAAATACAGGAGGACTTTTCCTCATTTGCACTCACTCATCTCATCACATCTCTCT